>OY744527.1:84525571-84555571 GCA_963556195.1 Sepiola atlantica
TTAATAAAGCACATGTAAAAGCCACGCGAGCAAAGCCGTATATACACATACATGTGTACATACAAAAAGGAAAGAAAGAGATGAAAAATAAATGTTTTTATTAACTAAACTACTCCTTGTTTTGAACAACTGAAAATACCGATTTGCTTCCATTTGCAGGTCTTACTAATTTTCATTGACGTACCATATATATATATATATATATATATATATAGAGAGAGAGAGAGAGAGAGAGAGAGAGAGAGAGAAAGATAGAGAAGGCGAGAGAGGGAGAGAGAGAGAGAGAAAGAGATGAAGATCCCTTTACCAATGCCGGGTCTATAGATTGAGGTTAATAACACGCAGTACCACTAGTGTTATCGCCAGATCAAACACGGTGTGTATCCTTGATTCATATTCACTGCTCCTTGGCATTTAAAAAAACTGTAATTCCTCATAACTTCCAAGCTAGTTAACGATGGCTGTCAGGTAAAGCTCTTGACTGCGAATCAGTGTCGATTTGGGTATGGGAATTAACTCCCCACATTGAAGATTGCATAAGCATGAAACATCGATGTATGTAGGTAATTAATAATAATTATGTATTCATAAAATATTATTATAGCTCCCTTTACTAATGCCGGACACTCTGAGAGAGTGTAATGATAAGTAGTACCACTAGCTTCCTTGCGAGATCAACCACTGTTTGGGGTTGTTGATCACTATGTAATGTTTATTGTAAATAACCACCGAGTTGGCATTTAAAAATTTAAATTACTTCTAATTTCTTTGCTAATTCACGCTGGCCGGCGAGTAAGACTTTTGAATGCCAATCAATCGCGAACCGTTCGGAATTGACTCCCTGCACGGAAGATTGCGTAATCATGAAACATGCATGTCTTTAGTTAATAAACAATTAATATTTATGTACAAAATATTATATATATATATATATATATATATATATATATATATATATATATATATATATATATATATATATATATATATCGACATTGGTCGTCGATAACATCAAGACGAATTTCGACATGACTGCGATCGATACGTCTAAGCCAGGAAGAAAAAGACGAGAACAAAAATATGCTTATACTTCTGACAAAGGGGTTAATCACCGAAAGTACTGAAGTTTTTAAAAAAGTTTTTAAAGTAAATAAATAATTTATTTAAAAAAACAAATAATTTGCGTTGCCCAGGTTGTCAAAATATTTTTAAAAAATATCCTCCTCATTATTGCCATTTCAACAAGGCTTTCAATGTGTGACTTTTCGATCTATCTCATTCACGTAACCGCGTGCTACACACAGCGACATATCAACATTGGTGGTCGATAACATACAGACAAATTTCAAATTGACTTCGATAGATATGTCTCAGTCAGGATGAAAAAAGAAGAGACAACAAAATATGATCATACTTCTAACAAAGGTGTTTAACACCGAAAGTACTCAAGTTTAGAAAAAAAAGTGTTAAAATTAAATAAACCATTTATTTAAAAAAAAAAAAATAACTTGCGTTGTCCAGGTTTTCAAACTATTTTTTTAAAAGTATTCTCCGTATAATATATATATATATATATATATATATATAGCAAATGAAAGAGCAATTGATTAGAAATATGTTTGCAGGAGAAAAAAAAAATTATAATAATGATATATATATATATAAATATACATATATATATATATATTTATATATATATATATATATATATCCATGATCAAATTTGAACACATAAGCCATATTTGTAATAAGATGACCTCTTGAGTAAATGTAGCATTATGATTACTGAAATGATTCTAGCCAAACTAAATGTATATGGTTATATGTATATACACATGAAACCACACAAACATAGTGTAAGATCGAAGATGACCAACGCCCCGTTATTTTCTCACTTTTTTAAAGGTTTATGGTGTGTCTTATGTTACATATATTTAGCCAACATGTAACTCAAAGAGACTAAGTGTTCTTATACTATACAGTATGTTTTATGTACTCGCTAAGTAAGAGATAAATGCTTCGAGATGAGGCACTTTTTATTGTTATTCTCATTTAGATTAACCTGTCTTGCAGAGCTGGAGTGCCCGCATTAAACCCCGACCTTCTGCTTCATTCTTCCTTCGTTGGGTAACCCGTAAAGAGGGTACCACTAATATATAAGAACACGCTTAATTACCCCCCCCCCCTAAAAATGAAATTCTACTTTCCTAACCGATTACATGTAAATAGCCTAGAAAAACTTGACAAAAACTAGAAAACAATAAAAATGATTGTTTCATAATTTAGAGTGGGGTATCAGTTGAGTATATATATATATATATATATATATATATATATATATATATATATATATATATATATATATATATATATTAACGTAACATGATCGTCTTCTAGGGGGCTATTCTAATTTTTAAGGGTGTTCATTAATCTTGTTTTTTTTCACTAACTCTTTGTCTGCTTTACTGTTTTCCTCCTACGTATAGACTTGGACTTTTCATGACTACGGTTAATATGCACCCCCTGTCTTTGCGATAATCATATTCCGTTCCTGTTGGCTCCTTGCATCAAGTAGATTCATGACCGGAGCAGGTTCCATAAAAACACACATGAAACCACACAAACAAAGTACCCCTCCACCAAAAAAAAAGAATAACGCATGGAATGATCTCGCAATGTTATACTTATTTCATTTATTGCCCTAAACCGCACGAATGGCTCAGAAATAGGACTCATTTCACGTTTAATTACCATGTGAAACTTAACTCGTATATCCTTAATTCTTAAAAAACTGATTTTTTCTTCCCAACATTTTTTTCAGATCATTCACACATAATTGCCTAAACAAATGATAATCGCCTTAAAAAAGTATAATCTCATTTTTGGTTTAAGGGTTACGATTCAGTTGGTGATTTCCGCTTACAACAACAACAACAACAACAACAACAACAATAATAATAATAATAATAATAATAATAATAATAATAATAATAATAATAATAATAATAATAATGATAATAATAATAGTAATAATATAATAATAATATAATACCGTCTCAATTACATTAAAATATTAGTTTAAATATAATACCAAAAATAATAAAACATGTAAGTAATAATTTTAAATTCATGAAACACTTAAAATATATTTAAAATAAAAAAAAACACTTTGTCGTAATATATTTGGTTTGGTCAGTGGAAAAAATGAAATGAACTTCAGAACTTTTCAATAATATTATTAACCAAGAATCCTATTCATTATTATCTTTTGGTTTTATTGCCTTCTATAATCAGCCAATCTAACTTTGATATATTTACATTTTAACCACAACTAAGCACACATATATCTAAATATTAAAAACTGACGCTAAAGTGTTGTTCAGCGGAAAGTCGTGAACATATTAACATTAACTTATTCATGTATCCAAAGCGTTTGAAACGGTCTAAGTTTTATGCACACTTTTTGGCAAGCTTTTGTCAGTTTTAGCAATGTTAAAAAAACCTACAAAACAAGAGCCCACATTTCTTTTTTTTTGTACACTAAACAAATACACTTACATGGTATTATTTATGTAATTATGATGTATATATTTTTATTTTACGGGTTACTTTAAAAACAAGAACTATTTATAATGTTAGTATTATTGAGATCAATTGAAAATTAAGTGAAACATTGTTTGTTTTTTAAGAATCGTTTTTAGAATTGGGAATAAGGCTCCTTTTTCCGATTCCGATACCAAACAAGTTCGATTTTTTTATTCCCGATTTCGATTCCGAAAAACATCACATCAACGCGTGTGTTCGCCAGAGTCCGATTATCGGAACTTAATTATTTTTGATTTTCATAAGCGATCTCCCTCATGCAATCGCGTCTTAGTTGGGTATATTGCTGATGACACCACCCTCTATTATTGACATGTGTACAATATCAACTAACATACTCGAAACATGTGCTTCATCTTGAGGAAATTACTTACAGTCTTTAGTTGAATGCGGACGTACATGGATAATGCTACTAAGACAAATATATTTTCCTTTCAGTTATAAGAATTTTTTTCAGCCACCGATTGCAACAGCTGATTGCACCCTACCGGATACTCCATCATTCAGACTTCTCGGATTGATATTCACAGTCACATACATTGTAACAAATACATATAATATATTGCCAATGCTGCTGAAAAGAAGGTAAGGTTCTCTCACGCCCAACAATATTCTTGATCTCTATCACGTCACCATTCACCAAAACATAGAGTTATGTATTGAATGGTTGGTTTATTTCATAACTACATGACTGAATACTGAGTTACTTATATTTTTTTAGATTGCAGAACAAATCTATTGCCAATACCTTGCTTTATTCCAGTTTTCGATATGATTTCCGTCAGTGTGGCCCGCTGACATTTGCTGTTCCCTCTATGGTTTTAAATGTGTTGTTCCTTAGGTTGACATAGTGATCGCGAAAAAAAGAAAAAGGACGGAGATATACACAGATGTAGATGCAAGAATAACCTAGTGCTGTAATATTTAGGGATTTTTATTATTCGAGATGAGACCTGAATGATGTAAGTGCAGTGTAAGCTAATCTCAACCGGAGGCGTTTCCAGCGTTTCATTATTGATTTCAGGAAATTTGTGAAGTATACTTAAGCTCTTTTGCGACCGTCCCCTGAATCGCAAGCACTTAGATGTTTTAATAGATGAAAAATGCCAATACATTCATTTTATGCTAGAAAACTGACATTTTGATAAGTAGATTCACTGTGTTTGGAGTACACACAATCGATTAACAATACGTTGACAAATCAGATTCTGTTCCTTTCTTATCAGCCATAGGAAAATGTCGCTCAATTGCTATTCCAAATGCATTATGTTCGCTTATCAACTATGTACAACAACGGCAGCCAAGCTCAGAAGTAAAGCTCCAGCTTGAAACAATGTTCGATCTTAAAATAAACAATCAGTATATATGGTGAGTACAAGATATTCTCTTAGAAGTAAAAAGGTTACAAATAAATGATGGAATCTGTATTTTTAGGTACATATGTAAATACTTTAATCATACAACAAAAGTGGTTCCACAAAAATATAGAATTATTGAATTATAATAATCTGTTATGATAAAAATTACCATCAAGTAATCATTTTTGATCAGTAGTGTTTCAAACTCACATCCAAATAATGTACGCATGTATGTATATGTATATAGATTAATCGAATTATAATAATATGTTATAATTGAAATGGCCATCAAGTAATCACTTTTGATCAGTAGTTATTTAAACTCAAACCTAAATATTGTATGCATATATATATATATATACATATATATATATATATATATATATATATATATATATACATATATATATATATAAATTACTATTTTATGTATCAACATTATATTTTATAAGGATGTATACATTTTTATGTAACAATGTTCAGTATTTACTTCGACAGTGCTTGATAGTAAGTACAACTTGGTAGTAAGTTATGAAAATATATTTATGCCAATTAAGCTACACAGAGGATTCCGCGTTAAGTCCTTATGAGGATTGGCCAGGTTAAAATGTATGAGTCAGTTTTGACGGGTATTTTTATATACACGGCGACGCTAGTTGACAAATCAGATTGTTGTTCTCTTAGTCAATCGTTAGGGGTTCTCACGAACAAAGGTCCGGTTATTTTACTTCCTATTTCCTATTCTATTGTTATGTTTTCTATAAATTTGCCTATCCCTGTTTCTTTGTGTGTTTATATTAGGGGTGACCTTATTTTAACACGTGGTTCCTTGTATTTTTTATTTTAGGTTTTAGTTTTTAAGTGCTTAGGGTTTAGTTCAGTTTAGTCTTTTTCCTTAGGGTTTTGTTTATTTATTTATTCAAGTATTGTTAGCCCAAGGTAAATTTTATTCAGTTCTCACTTTTACATTTTAATATAGTTTCGGTGTCTTTAAAGTTTAGGATTTCAAATTTCTCATTCAGTATCCTAAATAGACGCTCACCAATAATTGGATGGCAATAAATACGACAGGGCAGTACATGTAGAAATTAAGACGACCCCTGTAGATTATGTCTGAATGGGAAGTTTGCAATCCTGAACTTTAAAGACTTCCAAAATCTATTAAACTGTAGAAGTGAGATAGCAAACAGCTGCCTGCACAGAATAAACTTGCCATACATATATTTTCATAACTTAGTACTTACTATATACACATATATATACACACATATATATATATATATATATATATATATATATATATATATATATATATATATATATATTATATATGTGTATGTGTGTGTGAGTGAGTAGATGCAAAAGTAGAAAGACAGATAAAAGAAGAGGTCAATTTATATAGGGCGACAGACACATTGTGGCAGACATTATATACATTTTTAGGAAACCAAAGATTGCAAAAAAGTTAGAGGCGATTAAACGTATGATAAAAGTCTAGGTATTCGTATACATGTATGTTGGGTTGAGGCAGCATTAACATATTATATTTATCTATATTTGAATAGGCAATGTGAGAGAGCTTATATGAATAATACATATACAATGTTATCCCCGTTGTATTAATATTTGAAAATAAAATAATACAACCTGAAAAAGGGCTATATTGAGAAAGAACGTTTAAAAAACAAACTCGAAAAACAAAAATACCTTAAAAAGAGTAGAACGCGGAAACAGTCACTTGCAATCAAAATGAGAAAAAACCAGAATAAAAACACTATAAGACAGTTACGCCTAACAATATTGTTTAACAACGAAAAGTTGCAAACAAAAACATTTTATATACATGTTTTTTCATTTAAATTGCACGATGTGTTGATTTTAAAAAAGTATTTCACTTAAATACATTTTCATGCGTCCCTTAAAGATTTCAATTGCCTTATTCAAATACCGCCAATTTGCGCATGCCATCGACCGGGCTATACTTATCCTAATGTTTTCAAGAACTTGAAGTGGTATTCTACTTTTACTGTGATTCGACAATATATATATTTGGATAAATACAATAAAAATAGGAAAGAAAAAGAAGGACTACCTATAAGACAGTCTTGCCTGACAAAGGTGATCTACAACGAAAGCTTTCAAAAAAACAATTAAATACAATTTTTTTTTCATTTTAATTGCAGGATGCGCTGATTTTCTTAAATATTTCACAAAAAGAAATGTATATATATATATATATATATATATATATATATATATATATATATATAACTTTGAAATGTAAGAATCAGTAAACATGACGCGAGATTTTGAAATGAAATATTTATTAAATCATTTTTTTAAATCCAAATTTTCGGTTTAAAAAACTTTCTTCATGAGACAGACAATATTTTCCTTTTTTTTCTTCTTTTTTTTCATAGTCGAAGTCTTACGCGACATGTTAACTGATTCTTACATTTCAAAGTTATCATTATAACGGCGCTTCTAAAACTGTAGTAAAATTTAAATCTCATTATATATATATATATATATATATATATATATATATATATATATATATGTATATATACACACACACATATATATATATATATATATATATATATATATTTATATATATATATATATATATATATATATATATATATATATATATATATATATATATATATATATATATATATATACCAGTATAATGTAACAAAGGAAAAAAGATAAAAAATATAAGATCACTAAAAACCCGTAAAAACAAATAACTGGCTAAAAGAACAAAAGTAGAGCGGCGAAAATAAATGTATTAATTTAGGATTATTGTAGATTAACAATTATAGCTGATGTTGAATGATTAGAAATACAAATAGATAAAAAGGATGCATGTTACCCATGCATATAACGGCACCATAATTCAATGTGAAGAATATATATATATATATATATATATATATATATATATATATATATATATATATATATATATATACAAAGTATGTCTAAAAAGTATCCGACCTTAAGTCAAAAATAATATTCTAAATACGTGACGGGGATGGGACCTTAATACCTTTCAAACTTAGCCCAATGATCCGTCCACTGCTGGAAAAAAACCCCTGAAAGTTTATTTTGGAACAGTGTTTATTAGTGTTGTCTGGTTATATTCATCAGATTTATAGAGAAGATGCGACATGTGACATAAATTAAGGAGTGGTTCAAGCGATTCAAAACTGACCGCACATCAGAGGAAAGTGACCAGCGTTCTGGCAGTCCCCAAACGTCTCGATATGCAACAGTTGTTAAGAGGGTGCGAAACAGATTACGCGGAACGCGACGACGGAGATGAACACAATTCCAAAAGAAGACTTCCAGAAATGGTACAAACTTACATAAAAATATTGAATATAGCATACTTCTGACCATGCCAGCTATAACTATTCCTTTATGTTATAACATTTATGTTTGAATATATGTATATATATATATATATATATATATATATATATATATATATATATGTATATATATATATATATATATATACAAATTCAAAATATAAATAAAAAACACACACATCTAGACATAGAAACTGAAATTAAACATTGCGTGTGGTTAACATACAAGAAAGGGTCACACAACTATGAAAAAGTAATCGTCATTACTTCAAGAAAGCTACAACTTCCATTTTTATTGTAATTTGCACTTATGCCGGGATTGTTATTACCTATATTCTAAAGAACATAACATCTTCTTTTATAAGTTAAAAAGTAACTGATAATTATTCAGGTTAGAACATGCAGTGCAGACGGAAATTATAGTAAAGAATGAGTAAAAATAAATAATAAATAGAAGTTTTTCAGTAACACACTCATGATATATACATTTTAGGGCAAATTTGTACAAGTAAATCAATGGCAAAATAAATACGAATATATTTCTGACAGTTTTATACACGTTTCTCTAAACATTTGTGTGAGTAAAGAATCCGTAAACCTATGAATCCATTTTAAACAAATCAATATCTTAAACGCGATTACATACTCAGAATGGACATTGTATAACGATACATATGTCATTTTATTACGTCACCAAAAGTTAGCGAATTATACAACTTAATATATAATAATAACATACATTCTTGAATTATTCGATCTGTCAATTAATAAGTTCTCTCAGAACCATATCCTTGCAAAGCCGTTCAAGAGAAATTCTGATGTTGTCTATGCAATAACTTTTTCAAATCATAATATCTGGTAGATAGTAACATTTTCGTCAAGAATAATATGCTGTCTCTAAGAGAAAGGGAAGTCAGAAGTAAAATATAATGCCACCCTTCTTTTACAGGAAGCTAAATTAAAAAAAAAAACTAATACTCTATGTGTTAACTAAGAAAATACAAACACAAAATGCCGATTTTGTTAAGGTTTCTTTAACTTTACTATTATATATATTTCCCTTGATGACAACGATAGGAAAACAGTATTCATTTAATAGAAAGCGCGTTTATACAAACATGATTAGAAATTTCCAACACGTGCTTGCAGGCAGACCGGTGCAAATATTACTTGCACAACTATAATCGAATATAACAAACTGATGTCCCTACGGTTTCACTTTGTCTTTTGAAAAATCAACATTCGATGAATCTTATATTGTGTAACTTCCATAATTATATTTTACCTCCGAATTCAAAGCACAGATATTTCTTATCTTTGTCCAAACTTCTGTTATCATCGAAAGTTCATAACAAAATTACAATATATAAACACACACCACAAACACACACGCACAGGCGCACGCACCCCGAACCCTTTCACACCCACACATATATATATATCTATATATATGAATATATTATATATATATATATATATATATATATATATATATATATAATGTATGTACGATGTGTAAACTCTGAAATATACATATTCCTCATAAGTTATTGAAATTCCGTATGAATAAATAATGTATAAGAATATTTAAAACAAATTTGAATCTCTGTTTCCGCTCTAATATGTGTTAATTCGAGTAACCGTTGATACACATGCCTAGTCATACACACCCACACACATATACACAAACACATATATATATATATATATATATATATATATATATATGTGTGTGTGTAACTATATATATACAGGGTGTTTCAAAAGTGTTGGGAACATTACAAATGCGTATATCTCATGAACTATTCCAGGTAGAAAAATGAAACTTGTGCCATTTTAAAGCTTGCTTGATCAAGTTTTTGGTCATACTAATGATTTTCGTGTTATCTGTCCAGGTGCAGTAATGGCGTTCTCTAAACAAGACAAGGCATTTTGCGTCCTCCAATTTGCAAAGACTGAATCGTGGACATGTGTTCAGCGTGCATTTCGCAGGAAATTTAAAAAAGAAGCCCCTGAAAGGAAATCCATTGTCAGATGGCATGCTAAATTTGTGAAAGATTGGTGTTTGTGCCCAAGTAAGCGAACAGGTCGCCCTTCAACTTCAGAAGATGCAGTTGAGCAAGTTCGGACAGCCTTTCAGCGGAGCCCCCGTAAATCAGTGAGAAGAGCCAGCAGGGAACTTCAGCTTGCTCCAGCAACTGTCTGGCGTGTCTTAAGGAAACGACTGCAAATGGTACCTTACAAGCTCAAGTTGGTCCAAAAGTTGAAGGACACTGATAAGCCACTTCGCTGTGAGGTTTGCATTGCAATGCAAGAGAAGTTGGAAGATAACGGCTTTGATGACCGGCTTGTTTTTTGCGATGAGGCGACCTTCCATCTGAATGGCAAAGTTAACAAGCATAACACTTGCATATGGGGTACTGAGAATCCTCATGAACTTCTTGAGCACGAGCGAGATTCACCAAAAGTGAACGTGTTTTGTGCAATTTCCAAGAAAGGTGTCTATGGACCGTTCTTCTTTGAAGAGGCACCTATCACTGGCGAATCCTATCTCAACATGCTGGAAGACTGGTTAATGGCTCAGTTGGAACAAGCAGAATCTGATGACTTCATTTTTCAACAAGATGGTGCACCACCACACTGGAGTCTTAGAGTAAGGCAGTTTCTTAACACAAGGCTGCCAGGTAGATGAATTGGGAGATGTGGGCGAGGTGATGATGTTCTCATGCCCTGGCCTCCTATGTCTCCAGATCTTACCCCGTGTGACTTTTTCCTTTGGGGCTTTGTCAAGCAACAAGTCTATGTGCCGCCCCTTCCAAGAGATATTGACGAACTAAAGGCTCGAGTAACGGCAGTTGTGGGAACCATTGACGTAAAGATGCTGGAACGCGTTTGGCAGGAAATGGACTATCGACTAGATGTCTGCCGTGTGACGAATGGTGCTCATATTGAGCAACTTTGAAGATTCCCCACAAAACTTTAAACTTTAACCTTTCCAACGGTACCTATTTCATTTTTCAACTCCTAATAGTTTTTGAGTTATTAAAAATCGTTATGTTCCCAAGACTTTTGAAACGCCCTGAGTCCCACATTAGATATGTGAAATAAATATTAAAAAGTTCCGGACAAATTTTATTACATCCTTCCTTATATCGAGCAGCGAAACTAATCTTCCCCCTTGATGTTGACAGCTTGTCCCATGACGGCCTCATTGACATTCCGATGGACACTTACTCCATGGGAAAAGCCGTCGGCACCTTGACCCCGTCAATGTTCGTTTCTGAAACCCAACCCTAAAGCACCTTTTTATGGCTCTCAATCTAGCTAGTGTGAATGTCCGGGGGCTGAGGGACGGTTCTCGCAAAATTCGAGTTCGACAGGACCTTCAGCAGCTTGGAGTGGATATATGCTGTATTCAGGAGACCCACTTTATTCCAAGTGATTATCTGGGTGCGCTGACTAGGGACTTTCGTGTCTATTCAGCGTACTTCGATTCTCGCTCGAGATGTGTTTCCTGGCTAGTAAAGCGCACCTTAGATGCGTCGTGTGTCCCTTGCTTCATGGATTCGGAAGGAAGGCTTTGCGTTCTGGATGTTACCATAAACGATAAGGCATTTCGATTAATTGGGGTTTATGCGCTCAATAGCCAAAGTGAGCGTGCTCCCTTTTTTCGACGATTCGAGCAGTTCATGAATACTTCTCGGACAGTTATCTTAGCGGGAGACTGGAACGCGGTCCTGGATCACGATTTAGATCGCTTGGGTAATCCTTCTAGGGGTACTAACCAAAACCGGGATGCTAAGGCATTTCGTGAGTTTCTCGATAAGTTTGATCTTGTCGATAAATTCCGAAATGAGAAGCCTCGGGAAGTAGTATGGACTTGGACAACTAGTTGCCGCGGCTCCGGTTCGTTACAACTTTCGAGTTATATCGACCGGTTCTTAATCTGGAGAGTCGACATAGGAGTATTAGAATGTCCAAGTTTTCATAATATAGTTTACTCGGATCACCGACTTATTCGGGTTCGTGTAAACTTAGCTAGACCTAAAGCTAGAATAGCTGGGTACTGGAAACTCAACACGTTGTTCTTCGATGTGAAGGGTTACCGGGAACAGCAAATACTAACAATATTGCGGGAAATGACGGGTGCTATAATTGGGAATAAGCGGTGGATGAAACTTAAGAAAGTAATTAGGTCCTTTTCTGCCGACTTTAGCCGACGACTTAACCTAGAATCTAGGGCAGAAAAAGCGACACTAGAAACTGGATTAGGTCGGGCGGTGGAGGCGGGGGATAGCACTAACGTAATTATACTTAAGGCGAAGCTGGCCTCCTTGGCTAGCAAGGAGAACCAGGCTTCAGTAGTTAGGGCTAGTTTAAAACGAATGCCTCAGGAAGCAACAAATATGGCACTTGAATTGCGTGCAGAGGAGCGGCGGACCGACATTTCGCACGTGTCACATTGCCGGATGGACGTACCGTAACCACAAACGAAAGTATTTTGAAGATCTTTTCACCAGGGAGCCCGGTCTGTCATTAGCACATTTCGACTCCTATTTAGCTGACTGTTCTCGTCTGGAGGCGACCGAAGCGGCTATGTGTGAAGGTTGTATAACAGAGGTAGAAGTTCAGGAAGCCTTGGGTCATGTCGGCCTGGATCGGTCTCCGGGGATCGATGGTTTGCCCTACGAAGTGTATTTGAGGCTGTCGCACATTTTTGTACCCTTGCTGACCGTTTTATTCAACTCTTGGTTTAGGAACGGGTCTATACCTCAGTACTTAACCAGGGGTATTGTGAAGCTTTTACGCAAGAGCAAAGATGGTGGGGATGGGATAGGTAATTTTCGGCCCTTAACAATGTTAAATACAGAATTAAAGATTTTGGCCAAGATTTTAGCAAATCGTCTGCAGGTTGTCCTGCCTGGTCTTATTAGCCCTGAACAGACTTGTGCTGTGAAGGGTAGGACTATTCAGGATAACTTGCACGCGTTACGCTTGATCATTGAGAAAGTCGACTCAGAAGCCGCGCTGATCAATTTAGATCAGTCCAAAGCATTTGATAGGGTGGACCATCGTTACTTGGAGGCTGTTTTGTCTTCGGCCGGTTTTGGTCCCCAGTTTCGCTCTTGGATTCGCCTCTTGCATGCAAACCCCGGTTCGCTGGTGGAGGTGAATGGTTTGAGATCTAAGCCCTTTGAGTTATCCAGATCTATTCGTCAGGGTTGTCCTCTTTCACCGATGCTCTATGTGCTTGTGTTGGAGCCTTTCCTTCACAGGCTAAGGGTGAATCCGGTCCTACGTGGAATTGCTTTGACAGGTGCCTGCACCACGTTAAAATACTCCGCCTATGCCGACGATGTAACAGTGCTTGTAACGAGCAGTGCCGAGATTAGTGTCGTCGACAGGGAAATCAGAATGTATGAAACGGTAACAGGGGCCAAAATTAACTGCGACAAGTCGGTGGGCTTGCGCATCGGTGCCTGGAGGGGTGTATCTCTACAGGGACCCTTCAGCTGGACTGACGGGCCGTGCAAGCTACTCGGCGCCTGGTTTGGTCCGGATCTTCAGCTGGAGAAAAATTGGTCGGAAGTACTGAAAGCGATTCGGGCCGCAGCTGGTCTGTGGACCCGTAGAAATCTTTCGTTTAAGGGGAGAGCGGAAGTGTGTGTTTCTCACATCTATCCACTCATCCTATATCGTCTATCAGTGCGTCCACTCCCGTCGGATACACTGCTTGAATTGCAGCGGGCTCTGTTCAAGTTTTTATGGCTTGGCCGGTCCCATAAGGTTCGTCGCGAGATCTGTTATCTGCATCCTTCTGAGGGCGGTCTGGGTATGCCTAGCGTTGAGATTCGTCAACATACGCTTCGGCTATATTACCTGGATCAGATTTGTACACAATGTGAGAGAAAACGGTGGCTTCTGGAAGGAAGACACTAAGAAAGCCTTTCCGGCTTTGAAAAGTGTGCACTTGGATGAGGGGGAGGCTCACAGGTTGCCCCGAGGCGAGTGCTCCTTTTATCGCGAGTGTCGACGGGCCTCGAAGTTCCTTTTACGGGTGAAAGAAAGCCTCTCTGACACCCAGCTGTTTTCCCGAAAGGCATTATATCGGGTTATAGTGCGGGTATCTGTTCAAGATGATAAGATTGAGGGGCTCGGTTTGACGAAGGGGGAGCTGCGCTCAATCTGGCCATGGGCGCCTGGGTTGAGATGTTTCGATAATGACGAAGCTTCTTTGGCCTGGCTGATGATAAGAAATGACCTCTGGGTCGGCAAGAGACTTCACGCAGCTGGCTTTACTAACTCGCCTACTTGCGTCCGATGCGGTGACGAAGACGAGACTTTGAGTCACGCATTCTTTTATTGTCGCATCGTTGTGCCGCTGATCAAGTTTCTTGGGGGTCTCATGGTTCGCATTCTGAACGTAACGTCTTTCGACCTAGAACCAATTAATGTCTGTAGCAACTTGGCACCGACAACAGATAGGCGGAGACGTTTTGTTTTTTTAAGCTTACTAGCGATTGTGAGACGAGCTATATGGTCTACACGCTTGAAAGTTGTCTACGACGGTGAGACCTTCGCTCCTGTCAGCCTTATTCGAAGTTTTAAGTATTTTCTGAAGATTCGCATTAGGGCTGATAGGGCGAAATTCTCGTCGGCAGATGTTGGTGATAGATGGGAGAGAGTGGCGCGTGTTTGTAGAGTGACTGTAGCTGGCATTGAGTGGTATTTAGACGTGCCTTAGGCATAGAATATCGGATTGCAAAAACGAACGTTGTTGAAGACCCGTGTATAAGTTAATATATGTCCCCTGTAATAGTTATGCCAAGTCCATAACTTAGCTAGTGTATGGATGAGTTTCATTACGGCCCCCTTTTTTTTTTTTTTTTTTTTCTCTCCCCTATTTAGGTGACAGATAGCGTGATTTGCCAGTGATGCAGGTCACCCTTCGAAATTGTCGAAGGAGGAGTTAATAATAAAGCGGTGGGGCCTGCATCAATTTTCGTTTCGTTTTTGACTGGTAAACCTGCATATCTGCCACAGATTAGTTGTGGGGGGGTCTTTTTACTAACTTGGGTTAGTTTTATATTTATTTTTATTTTTTTTCTCATTCCCATTGTACATATGTATCATTGTTTTTTGTTTTTTTTGTATATAATTTTTTTAGTGCCCAAATCCCCCATTGCATATATTTTATATATGGGTTTTAAGTAGGATATTCATTGAATGATTTCTTTTGGTGATTGGTGAAGAAGGATGTATAGTATAAAAGTGGTATTTTGGTGAATGATGGTCCTAAATGAAACTAGCTAGGTTTGTTCCTATTTTGTTAGTATGGACCGAACCTTTTCCCGCCCCTTTTTAGGCCTTGTGCCTCATTTCATATGATTTATTTATGTGAATAAATAATGGTACCACATTTTGGCACTAGCACTACCAACACTGACTTGTGTATAATTTCTCTGTTCAATACAATTCATTATTATTATCTCTAAACCGGTTGTTCTTTTATTTCATTGTTGGTACCCCTAAACGGGTCAACAACAACTGGCGGCGAGTGATTCCTAAAGGACTTCGTTGGAAATACCTTGGACCTAACAACCTGTGAGTGATAAACCAGTGTCTACAACACGGCCAACCTTCGAAAAAAAAATTCTACCCGTTAAAAAAAAAAACCTTGTGCTTTACAATTTTCGGGAAGATATTGGAAACATCGAATACATTCAATTTTGGGACGAGTCTGCCTTACAAGAAATAACCAGTTTAAACAATTACTGGACGAAAAAAAAAGTAAGACAGCTATTTACTATTTGTGTTCTTCGTATTTCAATACGAGATTTTACCTCGTGCAACAAATGAAATTGGAATAACATGTGCTTATAAAACTGAAAGGTTTGAAAAAAAAACTCCATACTACAAAACCCTTTTTTTCGTGTCTGATATAGTCAAACGTATTTTGCGAACAGATTGTCACTGTAAAATCGTATAGTCGAAAAAAAGAAAATCTTACAAGTAAAACTAAATTACTTTCTCTAATAACTAGTCAATTTTTTATATAGCCATTACTTGCTATTTTGCATTTTCAGCCTACACTGAAAGGCAAACGGACTTATTGAAAAAAAAAGTTCCAGATACGAACAAAAATACAAATAATTTGTTAAATTAATTACCCAATAAGCCGGATTAATAAAATCGTTTTTTTTTTCTCAAAGAACTACGAAAGAAGAAAAAAAAGATTAGCAAGTGCCGGTCGAATTCGAGAGACGAATGACGCAGTGATGAAGGGGTTGATTTTTTATTAAACAATAAGCATTTGAAAGGAAAAAATAGTCAAGGACTATTTGTGGCTTTAATTTTTTTTCAAGAAAGTATTACTTTAATTATGGAAGATTTCTCGAAACAGATATTGGAGATGATTAAATTTCAATCAGAACAACAGAAGGAAAACGATGAAAAACATCTTGCTCTACAGAAGGCAAACGATGAAAAACATCTTGCTCTACAAAAGGAATTTCAGTCTCAACAGAAGGAATTTCAGTCGCAGCAAATGTGTTTTTGAAGTATTTTGAGGTAAAAAATTTAGAACAAAAGCGAGGAGATAGAAAATCTTTAGTCGAACAATTGATTGGGATAAACAATTTACAATTAGAGCAACAGACTCAATCAGAGAGAAAATTTGAACAGCTGGCACAAGCAATGATAAATACGATGTATTACGACAGCGACGCGTTTAACCAAAATGCAATATGGTCAGCTATAGAAACCTTCAACGATGTGCCTGAAGAGGACCTAAACTTCGAATCATGGTACCGTCGATATCAGGATTTGTTCGACATTGATTGTAGCACATAGTCAGAAAAGAAAAAGGTTCGTTTAGTTCTTCGTAAACTAGGTACGACAGAGCATACACAATTTGTCGATTATATTCTGCCGAAGAAAACGGCGAACTATTTTTCACGGAAACCATCAACATGTTAATGGAACTATATTGCCCCAAAACAAGTGTATTCCACAAAAGGTGGAAATGTATGAACCTAACGCGAAAAGAAAGCCAGGATTACTCAACGTTCGCTTCAATCGTCAATAAACATTGTAACACCTTTAAGTTATCATCCCTGACAGCGGACAATTTCAAAGTATAAATATTTGTTCAAGGGATCGTCTCGCAAAACAATGCAGAGTTAAGAAGACGTGCTATAAGCAAACTTTAAAACGAGCCAAATTTAACATTGCAAACACTGGCCAAAAGCTGTCAACGACAAACATTAAAAATGTTCGTCGTTTTTCCAAAAAATCATACATATATATACATATATATATGCATATATGTACACATATATATACATATATATATATATTTACACACATATATATATATACATTTACATATATATACATATATATA
Source organism: Sepiola atlantica (assembly GCA_963556195.1). Taxonomy (NCBI): domain Eukaryota; kingdom Metazoa; phylum Mollusca; class Cephalopoda; order Sepiida; family Sepiolidae; genus Sepiola; species Sepiola atlantica. The sequence continues at coordinate 84,543,322 of OY744527.1, forward strand.
TATACATATATATGTATATATATATATATATATATATATATATATATGTATATACATAAACAACGACCTTATTTCTAGTAGAACTTCTTACTTATTTTATTTAAAATACAGGAAATCGACTATTTTTTTAAATGAATTATTACAGATATTTTCGTGGTGAAACATATCCGTATTTGATAGGCTTCGACGTATTTGTATCATAGCAGCTATATAGAAGTCTGTAGTGTAGATAAATGTATAAATATGTAGAAAGGTATGCCCAGGTAATAGTATTATGTGAGCTTTTCAAAACATATACTGCGTGTTCAAATTATATTAATCTGAGATTGTTAGACATTGATCTGACTAATCAAAACGCCTAAGAAAGTTATTTTAAAGGCTTTGTATGGTAGGTTATTCGTATGTCAAATAACATCCTTATGGAAATGTGAATACAAATACGTCTACTTAATATTTGGGCAAGTAAAAATGTTTATACTTTAATTATTTATCTCCTTAAAAATAGTAAATGGAATAACTCGAAATAAAACATATATGAATAAAAAAAATACTTTGAAACCACCTCTAAATACAGCTTATTCTAAATTGAAAATATGGATTTACAAAATAAGTAAAATCGATTTAGGGAATCTTTCTTACGAAATAGAAACATTTTTTTTAAATAATTGCATACACTTTTTCACAAGTAACAAAAGTCGATAGTCCTCGAATAAGATAAAACATAATAAGTAATGTAACACACGAGGGGCGTTCAATAAGTAATGCCCCATGAACCGCTTCTAGTTGTCTGTTCTAGATGAAATTTAGCACATTTAATGATTTATATGTGTATGGGTTGTATTCCAAAAAAAACATCGTGGAACGTATTGTGGTTTCTGATTTACTGGTGTTTGAACTGTGGAAGGTGTTAAATGGAGCCAGTTGAGTGTCACGCAGTGATTTGTTTTTTTTGTATTTGAAATGACGCACACCAAAGTAGACTTTCGATGAAATGAAATATACTTTTGGGGATCATGCTCTATCATATGACCTTGTAAAACGCTGGCATAGTGAAGTCAAACATGCCCGGAAGTCTGTGGAAACAGCTCCCAGACCTGGTCGTCCCTCTTCTGCCAGTGATGAGGCATCTGCACGTCAAGTGGACGCTGCTATTTTTGAAGATCGAATAGCCCAAGACGTCAAGATTAGTACAGGTCTGTGGGAACTATACTTCATGACCATTTGCATATGCATAAGGTGTATGCCAGATGGATTCCAGAAGAACAAATGCGTCGAGTGTTCGAGGATGAAATTGGAGATATGCCAAGGAGATGATTCAAAGTTTTTCAAAAAACTAATTACACAGGAAGAAACTAGTTCCAACACCCACGCAATGCAGTGGAACACCTTGCACGCACCACCTTCGAAGGAGGTAAAGGTGCAGCCCTCCGCTGGTAAGGTCATGTTTACAGTATTCTGAGACAAGACGGAGTAGTGATAACAAATTTCCTGTAAAAGGGTACTACAATTACAGGAGCCTATCACGCTTCACTTTTGAGGAAATGAAAAGAAAATATCAAAATCAAGAGGCGGGGCAAATTCAGCAGATATGTTCTCCTCCTGCATGACAATGAATGGTGTCACGAATAATTTATCAGATTACGAGTGGGTTTGAATACACTATTTTAATAATCCTACAACGAAAACAAGTAGTACTACTTATATTGATTATAAATCTCTTGATGAAAATACAAATTTATATATCCCATATGTTATTGACAGAATCGCACAGAAATTTTCTATGAAGAGCCTTTCTGTAACCGAGTGTCACATATGACGCCCTGCTTAGACGATTGAGTTCAGTAAAATTATCTCCTTTTAAAATTCTAAAATTAATGCTGTGAGGTGGATACATATATCGATCAGTTAACACACGATTGGTTGTTGCTCGAGCATTTAATGAATACTTATTTCTTAGTTTGAAATTTTAATTATGATTATATATTCTTTGTGTCGCCCACACCGAGGATTGAACATTACACCTTCTGATGGCTATCACATATAACTTAGTACTATATCCACTGCGCCACGGGTCCTTGCAATCCATTCCAAATTCCGTCCAGTTCGCCAGAAATATTCCCGAGTTTGTCAAAGACACACCTAAAGAAGACCGGATGTTACACCGACCGACACGTTGTGATAATATCACTTAAATTAAAAATAGTAGTCCAAATTATCAAAATTATACATATGACTACTTTAAAGTGTATTCGTTGTGTAATCTGGTGATGTTGGTTGTTTTGTATACTCGATGATTATCAATAATAATCACTCTGGAATTACACAGTGATGTATTCTTTAAATTCTTCGTAGTTTTTTTTTTTACAAATTCTGCAGTGCTGCATATTTATAGTTTAAAGAAAATGGTTGTAATAGTTAATTTCCACATTCTCTATAACTCTTTGTCGAGTTCTATTAAATTGCTAAGGTTTTCAACAACCAACATGTGATTTTGCCTTGTATTGACAATTAACCCCCTTCGCCGTTCTGCTTAACTGGGTTAGCCTGTTGTTATTTCGGGGTCCCAATGGAGTATGTGTTGTTTTACAATATTCACTACAGTTTGTGCTTGCACCATTTTATCTGCCTGTCAAAAACAGATTCGCTGACCGAGTTTTCAGTAAATGACTATATTTTCAACCCAGTAATACCTCTGATAGACAAGTTTGTTGCATCAATGTGTATGTGGGCTATGTAACGTCTATATTTGTTTTATGCGACTATTAGTTGAGTTTAGTTGTCTTTGTCCAAGCTATGTATGTCAGTCTTATAAATAGTCCATGCATCTGTTTTTAATTGCCTTTATGCCTTTATTGCGCTGCTCTTTGTATTTTCCAACTCAGTCGTAATGTTATCACGGGTTTTCTGTTATTCTACTATATATTTATCTCGCCCTATTATTGAATCGTCCACGCTGTCTTCAATACAATGTTGCCCTTTTTCACTGTTGTCCTTTGTACATAGATTGTCTCAGCATTAACCTGGTGATATGAGTTATGCATTTTAATAAGATCATTGGTTCTTTCATGTATGTTCCTGAGTTCTTCTTTTGTCCATGGTTTGTTATATCTGAAAAAAAGATACCTCAGAATGAGTCTTCTTTATATGAAGTGTTCAATATATAATTTGTATCTATTTAAATTATGTGTTTCTAGGTTGAATTCAGGATATCAGTATCAGGAATCCCCAGACATTGTATTTGGACGCTGTTATCTCTCCATTGTTATATACTATATTGCGCAGTTTTCTATTACGAATTGTACCTATATATAATTGTTGTCAATTTTGGTGGTAATTTTCAGAAGTTCTGTTGATTTTTCGGAAATAGTTTTATATTATCCTTTTACATACTGTAGTTTATTTTACTTTTTCTCTGTGAAACTATAGCATGACGTGCATCATGACTATGCACATGAAAAGCATAGTCGAATACAGAATATGATATAAAAATGCCATATTGCATTCATACTAATGTCAGGCGTTGTCCCTAACCTTCAGTGTAATTTTCCTTGAGACAGTCCTCTTTCGGTTGTCTACTAACTTGAAAGTGGTTATTTCTTTATTTATGAATTTCTCTGTATCTGTTTCACATATCAATCTCGTTTTCATGCATTGAAAAAGTGCAGATTTTGTAACCAGAATCTATGTACGCTTTCGTGTGCGAACTTTTTTTATTTATTTTCTAACCACAATATTCACGGGTTCTTTGTTACTTTCAGTTTCTGTCCTAACGTCAAATTATCAAACACATTTTTCATGCTTTCAGAGAATCTTATTTGTTTTTGTTGTCTTGCCGTTTTAACTATATATTTCACTTGTCGACGCCGGATATTTGTATTTATTCTACTCTGTTTACATTCCTGTAAAACCGACGTTTATTATTCGCAAATATTATGTGTTGTTGATCCTACTAGGATTTACATATGACTCCTATCTGCCTTAATATTTTGGCTAGTACTTTTCAGATATATTTGTGTGTGTATTAATGTTTTGTGGATAGTCTTCATTGTTGTTTGCCTACCGTATGTATACACTAACATTGCTTTCTGATCGGTTTAGCGACATCTACATTATATATATATATATATATATATATATATATATACATATATATATATATATATATATATATATATATATATATATATATATATATATACTAGACCACCCGTGACCCGTTGGGTCAGTTTGTTATATTAGCTATGGAATTCATGTATGAGCGTGACACTTGTGGCATAAAGAAAATAGTTTGTTTTTTTACATAACAGAAGCATTTCTATGAAAGTATATTAAAATGAAAAAAGAATATAGATATATTTCTATGAGTCGTTCTGTTTATTACAATTGTTTTTTTTTTAAATTACAGTTACTGAATTATAAGTGGTTGGTTAGGGCGATTTGAGAAAGGAAGGGGGTACAGCAGGCTTTCTCGCGTACGTAACGAAAACAGAGGGAGTAGGAGTGGTGAAATCTATAAGAGGGAAAGTGGGAGGTGGTTTCGTTCACCGACCGCTAGTATGGCTGATATTAATGATGAGTGTTGTTTTTTTGTTTGTTTGTTTTTGTTTTTTAAAAGGGAGGAGTTTTTTTGAAACTGCGACAGACTTTACGAAGTCCTCCCGTTGAATGTTTTTAGCCGTGAAGAAAACAAATAAACTATTTGATGAAATTAAATGAAATTGTTTAAAAATTTCCAGAATGAAAAATTTCATGCGTTCGTTAATCATAATAGAGAATAACGGAATTGGAATAACAGATTGAAGACGATGCTATTTACGCATGCGTAACCGGATGTTGAAAACCGGAAAGCTGAAAGCTGATTGCAAACATACAAGATCAATAGACTTTTAGTATTATATAGATATACTCTCTATTTACTTTATTTATTTGCGACTTCTGCCCTATTTTATATTTCAGATTATTTAACGGCGGTTCCTAACTTAATTCGTTTACGCAAACACCACTATGACTTAAAACTGTGCTTATTTATGTAATTCTTTTTTAGTTAAATATACATGCATATCCACACACATACATCTGACGTAACCACGCCTGACAATAGCATCATACACATATAATACACGTATACCCGCCACAGACAAAACAGATTGATACAAAGTATATCTTACAATCTCGATTCAAAATACTTAAATGTTTTTGGTTACAGAAGGCATATTATGTGTCATCTGAAAAGTGTTAAACCGATAAATAAATGGAATACTATATTTCATCCAAGGAAAACAAATTAAGATTACGTATTATATTTCAAATCATAGGTGTTGAAATAATAAAAATAAAACGAAATTACAAATGTTTTTGATAAGTAATTCGTTAGAGAGTTGTAATTGATTAATAGAACAACTCACGGGTACAATATTATTTGTAAGAAATGATATATACTTTATTATGAAATGTAAATATTATTTAAATCTGCAGTAATTGTATAATATCCTGTGTTCGCTTTGCCTCGGAAAACGATGTTACTTAAAAGCCATTTGTGTAAAGTATATGTTCTAAAACTTAAAACAAAAATAATTTTTGGTGTACATTTATTAAATACAAATAAATATTTGACACTGTTTTTCTTTATTTCGAAAATATCTACGTGTCTTTTCTATAGCCTGCCACGTATGTGGCCAAGTCTTAATTTAGCAGAGGATCAGCCACATCACATTATAATACTCGAAGTTACATCTCCCTTGAACGTGTACTAAAACATACACTAATTAAGATGGACAACAAATAATAAAATTAATTATTTACTAAAATATATCTACTTACACACCATTGATTTATTTTCAGCGACAAATCAATAAGAATCTCTTGTAATATTTTAATACTTAATTGATGAGTTTTTTTACACAATGATTATGATTAAACTAAATTTTTCTAAATACATTAAATATTTGCAATAGAAATATTTTACAAGATGTTTTAATTCGCATTTTAGACTTTATAAATGCAATGACAGATTCTATGAAAGACACGTCAATAAAATATATTTTCTTCCGTCTGATCATGAAATCATTTTTTAAATTGATTTTCTTTTTATGTTGTATTTAAAATATTGCAGACGATATTTTATTAAGTTATTAATTACGTTTTAAAACAAGGAGTATCGGTACTATAGGTATCACTTGAATATTCCTACGTACAGAAAACATATTGTTTTAGACAGTGAAAAACGCACATTTTAATTATGTAGTAGCAGATTGATTTTTTTTTTCATGATAAAGAAAAGATACATTTGATAGGCAGCAATGTATAACAGAGCGATTCTACTGTTCTTTACTATAACGAAAACGTATCACAGTTGTATTCGAATTACTTATGATTAATTAGGAACATCGTTTGATATATGTGATCGTCTAATTGGTGAGCATATGACGGATTTAAAGTGCTTAGTCAAAATATACCCAGTTTTCATTTGGAAATAAACTAATATTTATAAGTGAGTGCATTCATACTCTTGCGTAAACAATGTATATACATTTTAGGTATAATTAATGAAAAGAATATTCCGTTTGGCACGCGGGTTAATACTTGTAAATTACTAGTATTCATTACTTGTACTATTTTCCGTTCTATTGCACGTTTTAGATATATATATAATATATATATATATATATATATATATATATATATATATATATATAATGATATCCTATTTTGATATACATAAGCGAATCAAATCTACGAACTATATGTTGGCAGTCTTTAATTCGTGTTTCATGGCACACCTATCAGTTAGCTTTGTCATTACGAGTGCACGTTTATAGACAGGTGCCTGATTGTCGATACAAATATCGTTGGGAGGTCATACGAGTTCAACAATTTCAAAGCTGGAATTATAATAACTCTAACGTAAATTATACACTTGAAAAGATTTAATGACTCGTGCAGATGCACACACATGAATCAACACATTATAAATGAACGATGCCTCCTCATTTGTCAACTCGAGAATTCACAAAAATAGTTAAACTACCAGTCGAAATGTTTACAATGTAACGCAAAGGTAATTAGCGACATTTCTTTCAACACTTTTTTTTCAGTAGATATGTTGTCTATAAATTATAATAAACAGAGAAAGTGTTTACTGTCGCTGATAGACTCCATGTTAATCTATAGATAGGGACGTATAATCAAATAGCAATAAAGTCGGTCACTAAAACATTTTGCGTTCTTGAAACGTATTGTTAAACGCACACATTTAAACTCTTGATAAGAGACCACACATTGTAAACACGTAGTTCCAGATAACGTCGTAATACTTGTATAATTTACGCATATTAAAAAATAGCTTCGGCTTAGTTCTACGAATTATATCCGTTATTCTGTCGAGAGCAGAATGTAATTGTGAAAAAGATAATTATCTCATGTCATATTATTTATAGTGATATTAAATGCAAGGTTCGTATTAATCTTAATATTAAAATGAATATCGAGTATAGAAGTATTATATAAAATACACCTACATATAATTAAAAGCAGACGTCGTCGATCAAGAAGAAATTAACAGTAAACATAACACAGAATATATACACGTATAAGAACATTATCTGAGACTAAAATATATATCAAATACGAGTAACCTTCTAGGTTTTAATCTTAGTAATATCCGCCAGATCGTATATGCACTTTATACAATTCTCTTAATATGTATAAATAAAACAAAAGGATCGAGTGACTAAGCACACCAGTAGGATCACGTTGATCGACACTTTATTAAAAGGGAAGAAAGGCGATTGTGTATTCGACTGAATTAAGTCATTACAGAAATACACATAGCTGATTATGATTGCCTACTACAGCAAGAAAAGAACACCTTAAAGGATAATTAAATTATAAACAACGCAAGATAATAGAAAGATAAGTAACTACATAGACTATGTATGCAACAAACGAATTACATGTGCGAACGAGATAACATAGCCATGCCAGTAAAAATGAATTAGGAATACATAAACTGGATAGCAATTCATAGTCGCACACAACAAAGGAGTGAAAACATGTATATATAAAAAAATAAAACTTAATATAACGTACACAATTATGTATCAGCTATGGACAACGGCAAACTGCAACGTAAATGTATGGCAGGTGCTGGACCAAGGTGTGTTGATAGCTAAGTGGTTAGCGACACGGTTACAACACCTGGATGTGCCAAGTGCGCATCCAGTTCGTTCCACAGGAACACTTTCATAAATACAACAAACACAAAAGGGAAGCAGTATTTGAAACGCAAACACATGACATGATTTGAAAATTGTTGATATCAAACCTACTCATCGACAAGAGGAGACTTGAACGATACTAAGTAAAGTAATTCATTTCCTAAGCTACCTAACAAGATGAGAGTGAAAAATAAAGAAATATAAGTACATTTATAGACATCACCTGACATATGCATAACAACTACTGTAAAAGGAAAAGCAAGGTGACCTAAAGCTAAAAAGTATACATAACACTTATTTAGTTGACTTCACATAGCTACATTTGAGGAGGTGCGATAACTAACTGAAGCGTTAATATATAAAATAGGTTCAAACGTTGCATGAAGCCAAGAATATTAACTTGGGAAAACAAGACGGTATTTAAATATTGAAGAGAGATGGTTTAGACCTTTCCCCCAGGTGATTAAAACAGAAGGCCACTGGAATATTTAGCAGGCATATTCTTGCTGATATTTCTGTTAATCAGCGAACTATTATTGGTGACAGATTTCGCAAGAACAGATCGTCGATTAAACCTCAAGTGAAAATTAACGCATCGTGCAGTAAATCTTAAAATACGTAATGCAACGTTGCCTTTCAGAAAATGTACTATTGTTGTTTAGCAATGTTACATTGTTTTCGATTTATATAAGAACACAACGTGACGAATGATACTTATCCGATTAGATACGATCTTGTGAACTGTTTCTTAGTTAGTCTTCGTTTTGGTGTACACAAGTATTTTAATTCGAACCTGACGACCTGCATGTCTCGATTACAGGTATTTAAAGTTAGTAATATTCAATGACGAAACGTATAACAACAGCTATATGCTTTTTAAACATTACTAAGCATACAAGGGTTAAATGAACGAATAGAATTGATATATTTAAAAGTATACATTTTGAATTACATAAATGAGTGTGCATCTACACAAACATAACATATTCGTCGGCTTTGTGTTTTCTTCTTAAAACTTTAATCCATTATATTTCGTGGCCAGCTGGACTTGACAGAATGATCTCACTGATTTCTGAAAGCGAAATAAACGTCTTGTTTAATCCAGTAGCATTCCGGATACAATCCAGTATTGAAGCCCGAATCTAAAAATCAGATTAAGTCATCAAAAGGAAAGCGTTCAATTTTGGATAGCAAGTCGGCAGCTTTCTCTGACGAATCACATCTACTCACAAAACGGGATTAAACGTAAATACTCATCTTTTTCATAATTTTCCTGGGGTTGTGATCAATGAAGTTTCAACGTACTATCTTATTGCTTATATAGGCACATGGAATCTGCACATGCAGATGTATGCACACACATGTGTATATAATTGTATTATAATGCCAATGTTTATGGAGATGCGCTCAAAATCTATTTGTTTATGCCGAATAAACTTAATGCCATGGTTGGCTGATTTGATACATTGATGTAACACAATTGCCCATCGATACTAATAAAAGTGATTGTTTGTGAATTTGATATGCTATATGCTAGGAGAAGACATCTCTAAATTAACTAAAACAAATAGGAGTTTGACAGCACTAAGACATTTCTACTCCATCTACGATAGTTTAATAGCAGTAAACAAAACATTACAGCATTAATCACACATCTAGTTTGGGTGAAGAAAAATACAGATACAAAATCGATGTTTATTATTTACTGTCAGTATTGCTTCCGTCGCATTCGATTTACTTCTCACATCTGACTTTAGCAATCATCGTAATCGGTATTGTAAATAATTTTATTAGATTCTCATCACAAAAATACAAATTCAAAAAATGTCTACCGCTACTTAAACTATAATGAGGCTACCGTTAGCTTTTAATACAATTTTCTGTAAAACATCTTGAATTATCAATGTTTTATATTGTTTATACGTTTTGAAATTAACGTATCAAAATGCTTACTTCTCTATTCAAGCGATACTATGGCGTCTGATGTATAGCTTAACACTAGACTCATTACATCAAATAAAAGAGTGAAAGTTGTTAGATATACTGGGGAAGTTTTGTAATAAGTAAGTATTTCTACTCCACAAACAAATTGAAACAAGATCATCATGCATGGGGAGTGTAATCTTGTGTGAACACTTCACTTATCAGATATAGAAGTGCAGACACATAGGTTCTGCAATAATTATCCTGGATGGTTTAGTTCACAGACATAGTGTGCATACCATGAGGAATACTGTTAAGAAAATAATTGCTGCACATGTAGGTCCCATAACCAAAGTCGGTATTATTTTATTTTTATTTTATTATTTCACTAATTACCAAGTTTCTTCATGCATATGTATGTTTTTAATTCTATCATTAAAATATATGATGAATTAAATAATACTTTACATCAATCGCTCTAAATTTATCCATTATTATGTATTCATACTAACTAGCATTTGATTAGCATTTTATCTGCCCTTATGTTTCAGACCTTGATTAACGAACTAATATAATTACACCTTTTTCTCTACTAGTAAAGTAGTACACTTCATATTTAGTGATGACGTATAATATGAATATTTTTATATTAAAAATATGTTCGATCTATCTGATCTCTATAGTTTGAATTAGGTATTAACTCGAGTAATCAGTAAAGGCATCCCATTCTCCACCTATCTTAATATCGTTACATTGTCATCCATACATATATCTATCTATTATATTATATTAAATATTAGCCCTACTTCCCCTCTCTACAGCCAACTTGTAGCGCCCATATGGATGACAGTTTTTTTTATGGGTTTTAAGCTACCATTTTAACTTCCTTATTTACCCCAATCGATGGTCAGACACCATTTCATTACTGCTACACACACCAAACACCAATACCCCCTTCCTTTCCTACAAATTATCCACTCTTCCGCCCAATGCATATGCATGAAATTAATTCACTCTATGGCCTATACTTTAGTTATTATATAGATAACTTCATCAATATTCATCAACCTATGACTCCATACATTCTTGTTTCTAATCAAACATCAAGTTTTCATTTTAGTTTGTCTACTCTATCTATAATGTTCTCTAAACTCTTAAAAACTCTTCAATCTCAGATCACAAGAACTGTTTGTTCTTTCTGAAGAGTGTAAAGAAAACGGATCCAATATTAGCATACTAATGTTGGTTTACTCCTATAAATGAAACGAATTCGTAAATAATTTTTACTAAAGATTGACTCTGTTGACCGTATTTCGTGCGGTAAATAACATATTTGCCTTTGGAATTTAAAATACATTGTGTCGACTTATGCATGCTCTGTTGTGTCAAGTTTCACATTTTTGAAGCTTTAATTGGAAGAGGTTGGTAAATATAAAATATAAAAGGTATATGCTCAAACATATTATCGCACCCTTAGATGTATATATATATATATATATATATATATATATATATATATATATATATACACCTATATCTATCTACTTATCTATCTATCTTTTTCTCTCTCTCCCCCTTTTTCTCTCTCTCTTTCTCTCTCTCTTTATATTTATATATATATATATATATATATATATATATATATATATATATATATATATATATATATATTCAGTACTTACTTCAATAATGTTCACTACGTTACGAGCAATTAGTACTACTATGAAAGTGTATTAATGAAAAGCAACCCATACAGCTTCGTCGATATTTCATTCCCACAAGAACGCATTAGACTCAATCGGCGAATTCATAGTTTACGATTTAATCTAAATCGAAGCAATATCTACTTTAACTGACTTACCACCCAAAGTCGTTGTTATTCTTTCTCTCTGTGGGTAAATTATGTCATTGAGAAATTGTGGAACTCATCATGAAAATACCTGGCTCCCCTTTGTGTGTCACCTTTTTGAGTGTCGTTTTAGCGCGTTACATTTTAAATGGTTCAAATGTATAATTGATCTGATTAAAACGCGGTGGGACTGAACTATTAGTGTTTCCATTCGTTTGGTAACTAGTTGCTATTTTAGAGATTATTTTATTAATGTTTTTTC
>OY744527.1:84560571-84650571 GCA_963556195.1 Sepiola atlantica
CATGATTGCTAAAATAATTCATTTTCCAAATCTAAATGTAGTTTAGTTTGTCTACCACCTCCTAGAGTAGTATTGCAATTGCAAATAGGACTATCAAAAGATTAGCAATATAGTTGATGCACTCTAATGCATACGGCGTTATCATATTTAATTTAATTCAAATATTTGTTGGAGTTCAATTTAAAAAAATATATTTGGTTTAGTAGCTTATCATAAATTTACTGAAAATAATACTGTATTCACCTATATATTGGGCGTCAATATTATTTTTCACTATATAATACAATAGCGGATTGCAGTCATTGATATATTTTGCTTCATCAATGATTAAGTGTTTGTTCACATTTGTAAGTTCTACTTTGTTTCACACTTTCAGTCAACTAAACTTATTTGAAGTGTTCATCAGATTTAAGAAACGCAAGTCAAGCGTTTGGAACAAGATTTTCCTATTTACAAAAATTATCCAGCAAATTTGTTTTCATGAATGCATTTGGAATAAAAACAAATATTAAGAGAAGGACTAGAGACTACACTTGTTCGGCGATTTTGTCAAATGAAAAAGCCAATGCCATTGAGATTATTTATTCTCTCATTTTGAATATCTTTATACATGTCATCGTTTTCTTGTAGCCATATAATTCCTCTAACATTTTTTTGCATATGAACCGAATATTTCCAAATTGTATCGGTTTTGTTAGCAATAGGTCAACATTATATTGTAAAGGATTTTCTTTCTTTGTTAGTAGAGTATTATTTACATAGTTGATTGTATTTTCCATTAGAATAGTAACATGAGTTGCTACTACTGTTTTGAAGATAACATTTTTAAAGATGGGCCCTTGAATCTTTCGGCAAGTGGTTTATAACATTAAACAAACCTGCTGCTTCTATGATCACAATCTGTTGATACAAGTTCAATTTTGCTAACTCATTTGGTATGTTAGCCACATCCAAGCCATTAATAGATGGATACTGAGCTACTTTTTTTTTTCAATATTTCTCTTAAACTAATAAAACTATTGCATGAATCAATTAACATTTTCTTTAATAATTTCATTGACACCTCTTTCCAAGTCAGTTCCCACTTTCACACGTCTAGCATATTCCTATAGTTTGCAAATAATACGAGAATGTCCTTTAATTTTTTGCATTAAATATTCGTTTTAAATTTCAAATGAGGATTTATTACAACTATAGGCTTTTGAATGGTGAGTTTGATATACTTGGCTTGAATTTCATTGAAAAAAGACGTCGGCTAACTTAACAATCTATAACTACAAATACACAGCATCATCATATAACAACTTACTGATATATGCAATCGTATACATGTTAAAAAGTAAATATTTTATTACTAAAAGCATACCTTTATGAAAATGAAAAAGAATATTCACATACCAACATTGATTCAAATGTATTTTTTACACAAAAATATTAAATTAGTTCATGTAAATATATCATAACATATAGCATGTGATTATTTGATATTTATAATGCGATTTCTAGTCATATGTATCGTATTTAATTCATTTTTATACATATTTTTCGCCATTAAAAAAATTGTCTACGTACGTTTAGCACTATCTCCTAATTATACTATCCTAAATACATGCAGTGATATAGGGACATGATGGAAAATCTTAAAAATAGTACATATCTTGTTATAAACAATGCCGAACCTTTCTTCAAAACTATTTACGTGCAATGTTTACACAGCAATTAGAGTATAGAACATAATAAACAAAAATGTTCTCAGCCTACTTTTCTGATATCAATTTCATTAAACGTATCAGGGAAATCAGTTTCACACCGACGCTTCTTCATTGCTTAATTAATTTAATCTGTAAATTAGCATGATGTTAATTAACGTCACTAAGACAATCCCATTCTTATCTATATATTATTTCCTTTTTACAAAAGTATAAACTTTCGGAAATTTAGAGGATATGAGTTTTGTTAAATACATGAACAAGAAAGTATTGATAAGCACCATATTATTAATCGAATAAGTCTGTTTACTCCATTAACATAGGATAATTTCGCATCGTTGAATCATGAAATTGCTGCTGTTTTTCTCGATCAAGTCATGCTTTTTAATGTTTTTTAATCTTAGTAATTCGATTAAATTTGTGTTTCATCATTGATTGATGAGTTTGCATGCATTATATATGTTATAGTACTTACTTTAAAAACTACATGAATCGTTCCGCTTCATTATAAATATCCGTAGGTGTTGGCACTATCCCAGTTCGACGTGAACTGGACATTTTAGGTGGCCTTTTTTCTGTCGGGATGACGTATTTGCCCTAGGTTGTTATTAGAGGGCAACTCGACCGGAGAATCCAGACAATTTTTTTTTTAACCCAGAGTGCTACTTCTTTAGGGGTACTGGTTTGTACTCTCCCCAACTTCCGGCCTTGTGTCATACTTTCCTGCGGTGGGAAGGAATTTAATGTTTGGACAAAACCGTATCTCATACTGGCAGTCAGACTCAACTTCAACCACTCTCTTTATATGCTGCATTTATGCTTTCTTCAACATACTTTCTTTCTTTCCGGAACTATTACAGTACTATAACATTGGCGAGTATGAACATTAAAGGACTTTTTTTTAAAACATTAAATATGACGAACGTAGAGACACCAAAAGCGAAAGTATTCAAGTTTCAAAGTAATATAAAATTAAGTTTTATTCGCGGACAAAGAAAATATCACGTACGTTGGATTTTTTTAGGTAAAGTGATTTCCCTCTGATTTATTGTCTTACGGAAAACCATATTTTTCTCTCAAAGATAGAAAGAAAGTCAGCGATGTGATTACTTCCATTAATTATTAACAATACAGGAACATAGTTGGTTGCTCTCCAAATAAAAAACAACAACATCGACGAAATTATCAATCTGATATCAATCGTTGGTAAGGTGTTCACCGATAAAGCGACTGTTACATAAAAGAAAAAAGGAAAGAAGCGATTTTTGGTCGACAACGGCATTACATTCCTTGTCTCACTCTATTATCGAACATATATTATACAACTAATATAACAACTTGTTATAGCCGTATTCTATATAGACACTTTTAAACATAGTAACTGACAAATAAACCATGGCATAGCTCGTTAAATACCAAAATGACAACTACTAACAAAGGAGGAATAATTTCAATATAAAAAAATCGAGGCATCACTACCAAGAATGTTGAATATATACTAAGTACGAAAATGCTTTTTCTAAAATTGCCCTTTTTTGTGCAACTGAAACCTTCACTTATTTTCTAGATGTGGGTGAAACATTCGCTTCATATTGCAGAAAGGAATACGAGTCAATACAAATATATGGAAATCGGGTAGAATTTAAAAATATTGTCATACTGCTCTGAAGATTAGGTTATATTTCACCTGGAAAACAAGCGACCTGACTTGTTCTGAAGCTGTTAAACTTTTACACATAATTATTTAGCCCCGAAACTTCTGTGTTCCACATTTTATGAGAGTGCATGAACGTAATCAGAATGAACAACCAAAACCTCTCGATATCCACATCAATTGTTAATAAACACTGTGACGAAGGCAAAGTTGCTTAACTTAGAGCGGATAACTTGACAGTCCTAATATTTGTGCAAGAACTTCTATCAGCCAAATATGCTAAAATCAGATGTAGAATATTAACCAAAGTAAGTGTGTTAAATTTTACATTACATAAAATATATGCATACTGCCAGAAATGTGTAAATGTTAAACAACATTCGAAAAATATTGAAAAGTCGTGCATTGCTCACGTCAGATATAAACTTCAGAAATCAAAATGTAAACTTTTTTCAAGAACACGTTAAACATAATTGAGAAATACTTTTCACTCTCGTACAAAGGTGAGTAAGCTCAATACAAAAAAAATATACCGGATGGTCCTTGTTTCCGTTGTGAATTCTTTCATTGGGTTCTGGAGTGTCTATACCGTTTGAAAATCTGCCTAACTTTTAATAAAGACACACATGCTCACATTGTTACACGAATAAAGAAAATAAAAGGTTGGTATAATCTACAAAAACAAAAGAACAGTACGACATAAAGATACGCAAGTATTCCAAGTAAAAATCCTGAATAAAAATGTAAAGTTTCAACAAGACACTGGTCATACGCTTCTCTAATCAATTCATGGAAAAGCTTGGATCTACTAAGCATGCTAAAATAACAACAACATAGCCAGATATGTGACTGGTAAAAAATTAAATCCAAGGGTAAAATTATTAGCAACGTTACTTCCAACGGAATTACCAACATATTTTAAATAGGTGTATTAAAACACCAACAATTTGTTAAGAAAAGACTGGATGCAACAGTTCAATCTATAGAGTTTACCAAACAACATTTTTTAGATGAATTTTTTTTGATGACCGAGTAAGAAAATTTATTGTAGTAATTTAAAACCAATTACTGAAATGTCATTGATGGCAGTCGAGCTTGATGTAAAATATATCAGCAACATTTGAACAGAAATGAGACTTTCAACCTGTATTTAAGAAAGAACTGTGCGTTTTGCCTCGTTAGAAAAATAAACTATGAATTACATGAATTAGTAAAGTGTTTTATCTACCGTGGAGTATAGTAAATGAGCAGAACTTACTGTATATGCAAAAAACAATTAAAGAAGTCCCCGTGTTATTATATTTCGACAGGACTAAATGCAGCACTCAAGAAATGCACTTATCCACTTCTAAGCCGACTGAAATATCGTGCAGAAGTTCTTACAGGTATCTACTGCAAAATTGATGATCCGTTTTCGATGAGTTGCAGCCAAAAAACCACACAAAGACGATTTTCTATTTTACACAAAAAGTGACATCCTATGTGTATAAGTTATATTGAAAGATGTTTAGAAGAAACACAACGTTCTGGGAACTGTGTACGATATCACAAAAGTTGGAAATATGTTTTACATAGTTCAAGGCACTCAGTCATCTCATGAAATACACCTAAATAAAACTTAGTTGGACTGTCCAATGACAGCGATAACACTCTCCACGAAGACGAAAAAGTTATTGATAGCATATACGACACTTTCGACATACATACACGCCAAACAGCTCAGGAAAAAGGCAATCTAAAAGGAAAATAAGTATTCGGATCAAATATACTTATCCATCCAAAAAGGAAACGACACATAGACTCCGGCGGAGGAGATGCATGAGTGATGCAGCTATGATCTTTATTTTACAAACAACATGAATTATTACGTTCTATTTTAAATACCAGGAGCACATGCCTCTCGAAAAACCTGAATGATAAAAATTAATGAAAAATAAATGAAATAAAAATAATACAAGAATTAATTTCATATGAATGAAGTAAATGAATGAAAAAATGAATAAAAATCAATAAAAGAATAAGCAATGTTATGTAGATTCTGAGCATGAATCTTATGTAGTGTCTAAATGTTAAACGAAGACAAATACATGAACTGATTTACGACTTCTAGCACTTAGCAAATGGAATACTGTATTCTTAATATAACGGCTCCGGAGCAAATCTGAGTACCGTTTTGTGTATACTACATTATAAAAACTACAAGACAGTTATACCTCTCGGGAAATGCGGATGAACCCCTCCTTTCTCTATTGAGGGTACTGAGTAATTCGCTATAAGATATACCATTTACCAAATGTTAAACTATATAATAACTAGTATTGCTCTCGGACGTCGCCGT
Organism: Sepiola atlantica; assembly: GCA_963556195.1. Classification (NCBI taxonomy): domain Eukaryota; kingdom Metazoa; phylum Mollusca; class Cephalopoda; order Sepiida; family Sepiolidae; genus Sepiola; species Sepiola atlantica. Next base: position 84,566,273 of record OY744527.1, read on the forward strand.
ATATCTTTCATTGTATATAACGACATTTAGTGGGGCACGTGGCGTTTAAACACACCTGTTTTTTGTACGATATTTAACACTTTTCGATTAAAATATACTATTTACCAAATATGATAATGTATCAGTATGTCATACCTCCCATGCTATGTCGCGTTTAAACACACCTTTTTAATCTAGGAGTTTGAGTATTTTAGATTAACTCATACACTTACCAAGTAAAATAGTGTGTTATTACTATAACAACAAGTCAGTTGGCTATGTTTAAGTCCTATCTTACAGTCTGTATAATGAATAACTTAACCAATCAAATTAAATATTATTATGTTAGTTTTGCTGATCATCATAGATACACAATTTCATTGGATAGCGATGTTTACATTCTATTACAAAAATATAAGTATACGAATGCATCTATTTATATTGCTGGTGTTTTATTAAATCTACATAAGACGTCAATATTAGAGCATAATACAGTCTCAGCTAATGACACCAACCAGGATTAATGTTGATCAGAACAATATGTCTTCCTGGCCGCATTTACTCCGCCTGCATCTGCGATGATGCACTATTTTATCATCTAACTATCAAGGTTAGTGACATAACAGCATTTATTTTGAGACAATATTATATGCATATTTATATAAAAACAACAGTAACCAATAATGATAGTATAAACTAGGCAAATTAAACTAACAACGTTTGTTATGATCTAATAATAGCCTAATTATTATGGACACTCTATCAGAGAAACGATCAAGTACATATAATAATTTAGCCTATTACTGACGCAGTGTAACTATTCATTTTAGTGGTCTATATGTATCAAATTTCTAAATAACATAAACATATTAGGATTTCTTTATAACTACAAAAATAAGAGAGTGAAGGAACATACGTTATATTTATAAAAATATTAGTAAGTAATATACCTGAAATAATTCCAAACTCAACAAGCTTTTATTCAACTTGTATTTGCACAGCCATTTTCAAGTTAAGTTCTCGAAATATATATTCAAATAGATCTGTAACTAAATTACAATTTTCCAAATCACAGACATTAGGTGTTATGCCTATTTTAGAAGTACATGTAATAGCTTATAATGATTCTTTTCATTTGTCAGCTGAAGAAAACTATCAGTGTTTGTGTGTAAAATTAATCTAATTAGATGCTGTAGAAAAATATAAAAACACATTGTAAATCTTGTTTATTTAATTAACGAACAGATTTCCCGGATGTTGAGTGGATGAATTATCATGCAAATATTCCAAACCGATTGCGTTAGTGATGGTATGTTAATATATGTTAAATTACGAAAAGGACGTGAATACAAGTATTTTCAAGAAGTGGACAGATCCTAGGCAGAAGTGCATATTAGATTAAGCTACGACCGTATCACACAACGCCAACGGAAAAATCACCAGCCTATTAATAATAACTTTTTGAACCATCATGAATGTCATATATTAATTTTAAATTACATTTTTAAAAGTGTATTGTTAAGGTAGCTATATACTCGATTACTTACGGAAATAACATACACTAAATGTACCATTTTATCTCCGGAGAGAAACGCTAAGAATTTATACACACACACACACACACACACACACATATATATATATATATATATATATATATATATATATACAGGGTGACTAAAAAAAAAACGGGCCCCGTGTACACTTTATGTGATATCTCCTTTATTTATTCACAGATTGCCTTTATTTTACAGGACATGACATAATCAACGACCGTGAGTACACCAATACCTCAGTAGGAGCTGGGACAAATAATACACTGTGTTAAATTTTACTACAAGAAAGGCTCGTTTAAGAAAACCCAGGACAGTTTCATGCATCAGTTCGGATGTAAAAAGGCTCCACCCAAAAGCAGAATTCAGAACTTGGGGGACAACTTCGAGATGTATGAAACCGTGGGGAACTTCAACGCTGCCAGTGAGAACCGTCCAAGCCACTCGGCACGTCCCAAGAAGCGGACAGCCGAACTGGTCGAAAATGTGAGAGAGTCTCTCCAGGAGAGTCCGAAACGCTCTGTGCGTAAGCAAAGTCAGTCTCTCGGTATCTCCCGTGAGACTTGCAAGAGAGTACTGGTGAACGATATCAGGGCTTACCCCTACAGAATAAAGACGCTACATACCCTTACAGCCTCAGACAAGAAGCAGAAAAGCGCTATGGCAGTCAAAATGCTCGATAACATCGAGGAGACACCAGGTTTCCTTAACCTCCTTTGGACCTCAGATGAAGCCTACTTCCATCTTGACGGAAAGGCGAACTCCAAGACAAATGTCTTCTGGGGGTCCTCCAGACCCAATGAAGTAGCCACCAAGCCCCTGCTTTCTCCTAGTTGCACGCTGTGGGCTGCAATCTCGGTCAGAGGCATCATCGGACTAATCTTCATCGAAGAATCTGGCGCAGCAGTCACAGTCACCAAGACGCGATATGTGGACGTCCTCAAAACCTTCAAGAGTGAGCTCCAGACCCTCTATCCGTCGCTCATGAGTAAGTTCTGGTTCCAGCAAAACGGAGCAAGTTCTCACACCTCAAACCTGTCCTGAGATTGGCTGAAAGAGAACTTCGGAGGCCGAGTGATCAGTCTAGAGACTAATTTTGAGTGGCTCCCCCAAAGCCCGGACCTAAGCCCACCAGATTATTTCCTTTGGGGCTATCTTAAGGACCGAATGTACGCAAGGAAACCCAGAACCATCACGGAACTCAAAGAAGCCATCATGGAGGAGATGAGAGCGATTCCCAATTCAGTATGTAAGAACGTCATGGACAACTTCGTTCTGCGCCTCAAGAAATGCACGGAGCTAAAATGAGTCCATCTAGAATACATGCTTTAGAACAAAGAAGAAAAAGGCCAAATACCCTAGTGTTTTGATATGATGTTGTGAATATAATAAACTAGTTCTGCCCCAAAATTCATTTCATTCGAACGAAACACTAAGAAGCTAGGCCTGATTAGATTTGGGGCCCGTTTTTTGTGGGTCAACCTATATATATATATATATATATATATATATATATATATATATATATATATATATATATAATTACATTTTTGTATCCAAAATATTAGTAACACATGCATTTAATATATATATATATATATATATTTATATATATATATATATATATATATATATATATATATATACATACACACACAGCACAATCACGTTGACACATCGGTTCCCGTTAGATCACCGAAGTTAAGTACTAAATGGGTGACCATTTGGGAATACCAGGTGCGTATGTGTTCTCTGCTTATCTCGGCATTGTTTCCAGTCGTCTTGTATTACTACTTGTCATTGGAATCAAGAAATGCCGACTCAGGAGAGCGGTTGTTGGGGATTGCGCAATTACAAATTCACGCGCGGGCAGCCCCTGGTTGGGCACTAATACGTCGAAATCGATGGGAGAGTCTATCATATATATATATATATATATATATATATATATATATATATATATATATATATATATATATATATATTATGTTTGTGTATGTGTATTATATTGTATTGGCATCTGCCAGTCGCTACGACTATGGATGTGCGGTGTATTGGGATATTGTGTGTGTACATCTGTGTTTATGTGACAGTAGATACCAATTTTTGAGTTGCATAGCCGTCTAGAGCCTTGACATACGAAAGCTGTTGTGTAATGTGTCACCTCAGCCTGTGGGTCTGTCTGTAAACTCGCTCTTTTCCTAGCTCCCTTCGCAGTGTTTTCATCGCGGAGAGTCTCCTCACTGATGATCATTCGTATATGTTTCCCTCACGCTGGTCTGTCAGCTGCAGAGGCTTCCCATGTATTAGTGTGAATTAGGCAAGCTTTCTCATCTTGCTTCTTATCTTGAAGCGTAGATCGGGACGACCCCTTTTGTGCTTGAGCCTGAGCAAGCTCGCCGTAGAGAACGTATTTAGAGATAGCCCATCACCCTTCCTGCGCACATGGCATCTGTAGGAGTAGATGGATGGAATGCCTGCTCTTTGCAGACTATCATTGTTGCTCACTCTGTCATGCCAAGTATCTTACGTAGGAACCTTAGATGGCATACCTGGAGTGTCCTATCATGTGTTGAGTATGCGCTCCGAGACTCAGTAGAACACTGAGAACGCACACTATGTAGACGGTCATCTTCGTAGAAGCGGTAAGGTTGCTGTTTTCCCAGACTCTTTTTGTTAGTTTAAGTAGGGTTGTGTAATGTATTAACAATCCTTTTGTTAGGCTGTACGTCTAATGAGAAGGGGTCTGAAGCAGTGGAGCCTAGGTACTGGCACTGGTGAACGATCTCCAGTGGTGCACCTTGGATTGAAATGCTGGGTGGGCAGGCGGTTAATTGCCTCATAACTTTGTGAATGATGTATACGAAGGTGTGTGAATATATACATATATTTAACTTCATATATATATATATATATATATATATATATATTAATATATATTTATATTAATATATATAAATATATATATATATATTAATATATATATATATATTAATATATATATATATATATATATATATATATATATATATATTAATATATATTTATATTAATATATATAAATATATATATATATATATACTAATATATATTTATATTAATATATATATAAATATATATATATATATAATAAAATGACGTAAGAAGCCCTTTTTAACAATGCGTGAAAGAATTTATTTCTTTTTTTTCTTTTTCCAATCAATTTCGAAGTCTACAAACTTCATCTTCAGGGATGTATTTTTTTTTTTATAAAATAAACAAACTTTTGTTTATAAGTAGCATCGAGATGGTGTGACGCTCTCAGCCAAGATGGAAAAGGGCGGAAGTGAAAAATATTAAGAACGATTATGCCAGGGGCAAGCCGGGAGTTATAAAGATATTGTTCGTTCTTTTTTTTTTTTAAGCATTGAATAAAATGTAATAAAATGACGTAAGAAGCCCTTTTTAACAATGCGTGAAAGAATTTATTTCTTTTTTTTCTTTTTCCAATCAATTTCGAAGTCTACAAACTTCATCTTCAGGGATGTATTTTTTTTTTTTATAAAATAAACAAACTTTTGTTTATAAGTAGCATCGAGATGGTGTGACGCTCTCCGCCAAGATGGAAAAGGGCGGAAGTGAAAAATATTAAGAACGATATATATATATATATATTAATATATATATATATTAATATATATATAAATATATAAATATATATATATATATATATATATATATATATATATGGTGAGTGGTCAGTCATGTAAATTCTGACCCTTCTGCCTTGTATGCTAAGGTCTCTGCCAGAAATGGTAACGGATAAAGCAACCCTGATAGAAACCTCCAGCTTAGTCCCTGTCAGCTGACGTAATCACGATCCACCGGTATATATATCACCCTCTGGTGACCAGCATCATGAGTGGCAAAATGGGCATATAGCAATACTTCTATGAGAGTTATCCTATTTAGCTTTACACTCTTTAGGCAGGAATCTAAAGGGCCGAACACTCAGATTCAACACCTACGGTTACAAGACTACTGGCCACCTGGCTATTTGTCTCCCGCCGGGTCTATAGCCGTCGGTCATCAGAGTGAGCTCGTTCTCTCACACACGCGTTAATAACTATACTCCTATTGATGTGTTGGCACCTTTGGCGTACGTGATCTGTATGCAATTATCAACAATGTGTCTTCCTTAGCTCGATTAATGTAATGGGTAATAGAAAACATTAATTGTAAAATGGCTTGTTGGAACGTCATAACCTTATTTTGTTTTTATGGTTCTGACCGGCCGAATATACAAACAACACTTGTTGACAAGTAGTGTTACATTTCAACATTTATATAGCAACTTGGTGAGGGATAACATTGTTGGAGGAAGGTAGTCGTGTAGCGGAGGGGTCTGAATATGTATTTTACTGGATCGAGGATCCGGAAAGCGAACGACCCGATCATGACGTAAGATTTGCCATTAAAGTATTTTATTTACCTCCTCTCCAAGATAGGTGGTTTCAAAACTAGAGAATTTCCTTTGTGGTTTAAATGAGTGCATCGTGACTTTACGTGTGACTCTATATGGTCAGCGATATAGAACTCTTATGTATGTTCATTCTCCTGCATTTGACATCCTACCTAAGATAGAAGGATCATTTTCTGAAGATATTAAAGAAAGTAATCTTCACTACTCCATGAGATGATACAATTGTCTTGCTATGTGATTTCGATGCCAGAGTAAGAAAAAGATAAAATTAACATGGCGTTCACTCGAGCGTTATGGAGTTGGAACTATGAATGATAGCGGGTTGCGTTTACTGATAATTAGTTCGAAGCGGGGTTTAAGGATAACGAATAAGTGTTACCAACGTATTGAATGTGATATATTGCGTAATGCCCCGTAGACCCGATATACTATATGTTTAGAAGGTTCGAGTCAACAGAATGCCGAGTGCTGGGCAAATTACCGTCTGGTGTATGGTAACATGATGTTCGTAATTAGGCCGAATAAGCGATTCGGCAACGTCAACTGGTCTCATAGTATAAATGTAGCAAAGCATACGGATGGAAAAAAACGCTCTAGACCTACATAATAACTTTCAAATTATATAGTTTTATGGCACATGTTAAATATTTTAGAAGTTTGTTTATGAAAAAGCAGTATGTTCTCGGGCTAACGAAGATAACTCATCAGGACGGTTTTGATGAAAAACTGCTCCAGAAAAAGCGTGAACTTCATCAAATGCAGACTGATAGCGGCTTGTCCCATCAGGATTTTAAGTATGTGGAACCGTCATACTTAGCTATTAAATCAGAGTTGCAGAAAACACCTTACACAGATGCAGAGTGAATGGCAACTATAGAAGCCTTGTGATATTCAGTATGCCGTTTATGTAAATGCCAATAAATCAATGTTTAACATTATTAAGCCAAATTATAGCCCTGGTCATTCTTGTTTTACCTAATTAAAATCCAATGAGGTCATAGGATATATAAGGGATTAACGAGAACTTACTTGTTATATGGAGATAGCGTTATACTGATCTAATCCGTCCATAGTCAGTACGAACGTAATAGATAGTCTGCCTCAGAAACCTATAAATGCCAAAAGGGATTTTGTTTTTTCCTTCAAAGAAGGGGGTGTATTTGTCAGTTGAAATGCGTAGCCCCTAGTGGATATGCTATACAGGTCTCCGTCCTTTGTACAAAGACACAAGTGATAAAAGATGAGTGAATTACTTATCGGGGCATCTCTCTTTTGATGTGGACAGAAAAAAGGTATTTACCAGACTGCTGTTGTCTAGCCTGCATGCCTATATATGAATTAATGCTTCTTTGAGTCAGTATAGCCTGAAAATGAATAGTGGGACACCTGATGTTAAATTTACAGCATGTCAAATGCAGGAAAAAGTGTATTGAATATCGTCTAGACATATATGGTGTCGTTGATCTAGCGAAAACCTTCAGTACAGTTAATCGCTGTGCGCTGTAGAAGGCATTGTGAAAGTTGCGATGCCCTCCGAACTTAATAGACTCCTTCGTGAGCGGCACGACAATATGAAAGCACGTGTCAGCTGCAATGCGTGTCGCTATTAACCCGTTGCCGTTGCCAATGTAGTTAAACAGGGTGATTTACCTGCACTTACTTTGTTTACTATCTATTTTTCTGTAACTTTGTCATTGGCTTTCACTAATTGTGACAAATGCATATTTTCGATTTCGCACATCAGGTTAGCTGTATGAATTACACCATTTTAAGACTGTGTCAAAGGCATTCTCCACTGTTTTCCGATATTTGCTCTATTTTCCATGGTCTATGTGGATCGTGAAGCTTATTCGCAGACTAATATGGAGAAAATCATGACTCGTTTTGAATGGGCGTGTTAAAGCATGGGTCTCACAATCAACCTGTGCAAGACAAAGGCTATGTTTAACTGGCTGCTGGCAAACCGAATCATGAACCAGATATATTTGTTGAAAGCCACATAATATATGTACTGGATTGTTTATATAGCTAGATAGTTTAATTTCGCGAAACGGGTCGTTGGATGCTGAGATAAGTATACATATTTAACAGGCTAATGTGTCTTTTTGTCATTAGGAAAAACGGATGTGAGCAACACATTATATCAGGTAAATAACTACGATATAATTATATGAAGCATGTGTTGTATCAACTTTGTTATATAATTGTGAGACGTTGATCACGTGTAGAGCTCATATTTTCCTGCTTGAGCGTTTCCAGCAAAATTGCCTTAGGCATTTGATTAACATCCATCGGGGTGGTTTTACCCCTGAAACCGTCGTGTTAGAAGGAGCTGCTATTCGAAGTAAATGTATACGTCGTCGGGCTAGTCATCTTATCTGTCATACTAATGGCAGACTGTCCAAGTAAGTGATGTTTAGGGAACTAACTTGGAACACTCGTTCAAAGCATACACCTCATAAGCGATTCAAAGATTGTCTCACATACGATTTTTAGTTCTTTAGAATTGATGTTGGTTAATTAGAAGGGGATTAGTAGGGGGATTACATATTTGAAAACAGCAAGCTTTTTGAAAAGTATAAGATGCAACATCAGCAGCAGAATAGAGCAGCGAGATGTGACACGCCCATCACATGTAGGAGATATCGAACACCTGAGGTAGTAAGCTTGCAATTTGGGAACTATGTCACGTGCAGGTTTCATTAATCACGAACGAGTGCATGTGTTGCTTAATTACAGGCATCCCTGCAAATCACCAAAACATCTGCCACTTATGTGGTATGGTCTGTAAAATCTGACAGACATGAAAGGCTATATTCGCGGCTTCTACAAAACTATGTTACACTAATATCACATTGATACGACAAAAGTGCTCATATTCAAAATCGAATTGTCAGCCGCTATATATATATTTTTCATAGCTTACTATCTAGCTCTACTTACGTATCGAGCATTGTTGCACTAAATACTGAAAATTGATACATAAAAAATTATATCTCCTTATGAAAGTGTATGTGGATACATGAAATACTAATATATATATATATATATATATATATATATATATTTATATATATATATCAATCGATAAAGTGAAAGAATAAAATTAGGTACAACTCAAATTTGATTACAATTCAAAGTTCAGGCAAAGTTCTTTAAAATTCTTAATATATATGAATATATATATATATATATATATACACTTTTAATGGCTTAAATCCTTCGAGACTCTCTCTCTCTCTCTCTCTCTCTCTCTCTATATATATATATATATATATATATATATATATATATATATACAATTCATTCATTTAAGAGACATATATAGAATTACAAGCAGACAGTAAGATAGAAAAATAGATATTCCATTTAGTGATATCGTTGTAGTTGAATAATATTTTTTACCTAACTACAAAATGTGCATCAGATAATCACAAACACTGACTGATCTGATAAGATGCCTGTCAATATATGTTGCTTCTCTTGTTGATGCTCGTCCAATTTTCATCAAATAAACCAATGTCATGTTGGCAACAAGTTACCTATATCCGACTTCCTCAAAAACCTTAATTGCACAGAAATAAGGCACACCTTGTCTACATTTATTCTTACAATTTTTGTTATCCTACATCAGTGTTACCTTCTAGATATATTCCTCAAAGGAAACTGATAATTCAATCATGTAAACTGACTTCTTGAATTAACAGAAGAGCTTGAACAAAGAATTGGCATTCCGCATCAATTCTGAAGCGTTGGACCAAACATCAAAACATAAGTACGCACACAGACTAGCCGAAAGAAACTATATGTATATAGTTATACATAGACAGTTATTTTTCTGCGTCGTGAGACTTCTATTTGTCTAGACGCTTCACACTTTTCAGGCCCATATTTCAAACAGGGAGGGTTGATCAGCTCAGTGATCAGCCGTAAAGTATCTTACACATGAATAATCATGTTCGATATGAGAGAAAGAAAATAAGATTTGTTTACATTTGCATACCCACTACTGAGAGTACTCAATTATTTTAAGAGGCGTTTGTGCGAGGTGTGTATTAAACTGAATAGCAAGCATACCTACACTTATTTGAGATGACGATCCACGAATGAGAAGCGCATTCGCCATCTACAAACGAATGTTTCTACATATAACCGTGGTAGTTTGGCTTTTGAAATGGAGAATGTGATAGAGTGAGACATACACGTTAAATGACTACACACGTACGAATGTGTTAGAACCAAAGACAGTTCATGGTAATTTTTGAAGAGGTGTCGGTGCAAACACTGTCATATGCGGTCTTTTTTTAACCATCCACAATTGATTGACACATCTTACCAGTGTCTATGGAAATATAAAAAACACATACCCTTGGTTAGACGACATACACACATGAATGAAATGGTACACATATGACAAATAACAACTTTAATATTCACATGATTTAAGGAAACATACTTTGATACTGACATTAGATGTGTGGATGTTACCTCTTCATGCTTATTTGTATACACTATGAAAGGCCCAACAGTGATATATTTCTGCTAATTGTCTTTCTATTTACACACACACTACACACACATACACACACACATATATATATATATATATATATGTGTGTGTGTGTGTGTGTGTGTGTGTGTGTGTGGGTGGGTGTGCGTGTATATATAGGGGCCCAGGTTGAAAAGGAAAATGTAATTTCTCAGCGTTTCGATATCATTGAAGTACGCTGGCGAGGTCCTTGTGAATAGAAATTAGAAAATATAAAAAGTCAACCCATCTGAATGAAATCGCGGAATAATTATGAAATTTGTGATTTATACTTTTCAAATAATTTATATATATATATATATATATATATATATATATATATATATATATATATATATATATATATTGTGTATTTAGGCAGCATTTCAATAAATAAACAAAGAACTGTTTCAATCGTCACATTTCAAAATGTAGACGCCCGTGTTTTACGTCAACGGTTTGCTGTCGTATTTTTTAAGAAATTCAATTCTTTCACTCGCTTTTTATTCATTTTTGCCATTAAAGACCTGAAGATGATTCCGGAGAGAATCGAAAACGTTAGTCAAACACACGGATCCTACATTAATTCATTCCATTTCAACGTCAAAAAGATAATTCGACGAATGGAAAAAATAAAAAAGGAATCACTAAACAGAAGCGTTCTGTCGTTTTCAACAACACATGCATTAATATATATATATATATATATATATATATATATATATATATATATATATTAATATACATTTTAAACAGTTAAAGCTAATAATCTTAATCACAGTTCCTATTTTACAATAAAAAATATCCAGTTTTGTAAATGTTGTAATTAGATAACTCGCAAAATATTCCTACTTTATATATATAAAATAGCAGATAGGATAAGCCGTCCATGTTTTAGTTGAACAAATGCACATGACGAAAACTCAGGCTTACATCATCATTGATTACGATTATCTTGAATACTAATGGCAATACGACACTATAGATGTAATCCATGTATAAAGTACGTTTAAGTAATCTATTTGCTTGTCTATTTATATATGTCACTTAAATCATATACACATAGTGCGTTTAGTTTTTATAACCACTAACAATAGGATACATTATCTTTGGATGTGTATATTTAAGTAGCTAAACCTCATTTTTGTATGAATAACTATTTGATTTTCTAAATAGAAGTAACTATATCGAAAAACAAAATAAGTACTTGTATTAAATCAACATTTTGTCATATTGTGCCTCGTCTGTATGCTTTATCGCCCATAATAAAAAGGAATTGAAATAGTTTTGTGGAGCTTTAATCTGGATCTTTTACGTCAATTTATTTTTTACTGTTTTTATTTTTTTAAGATATGTCGCTAAGCGTTCTAATGTATTTTACTACAAGCGAGGTAGTTAGTAAATAGATCATTCTTGACTAAACCAAATCACACACACACACACACACACACACACACACACACACACATATATATATATATATATATATATATATATATATATATATATATATATAACTGGGACTTATTGTCATACGTTAAGGAAAATAATAAAAAAAGATAACCAAAAATGTATTAATGTAATTATTTTGCTGAATACACAAATAATATTATTACTTTTCTTGTTTTAATTCTCTCTCTGTCTCTTTCTCTCTCTCTCTCACTCCCTCTCTCTCTCTCTCTCTCTCTCTATATATATATATATATATATATATATATATATATATATATATATATATATGGATACTGTAGATTCAGTTATAACTTTGGATTTTCATTAGAAACGATATTCATGCATGTGTATTATTCTAATTGTATAGTATATTATGATTTTGGCGTTTCTTTATTTTTTAGAGAAATATTTAAAAACGGTTTTCATAAATTAAAATCATGCTGATGATGGTTATAATGCTTTTTTGTTGACCATAGTTAGGAACCAGACATACACATTGCAATTACTCAAAGCTGTCCGAATTATATTGGATCAGTTAAAATTTAAAATGTAGATACATGTTTTACTGAGATGTAGAGGTGTAGTAATCTTAGCCTAGTGCAATTCGGTTTGCGTAGATGTCATCAGTGTGTGGGGTATGAGAAAGTGTATTGATCTTTTACTCTCGGTTGTTTAGTATATTGTAATGAGGAGAACTATGGTTATTTTGAAATAATTAGATAGATGCCCATTGCATGATCTAATGGAATTTAGGGTCACAGTGAGGTTTACCCTTTTGTCGGTATTTTCACGAGTGATCAGAACACTTCCTGAAAACATATGCATTTCAAACTAACGGACAAACTGCTTACATATGTTTTTATTAACAGTGACGGTTCATTAAACCGGTTAAATCCCGAGTTCCCTTCCCCATAAGTGACATCCAAAAAGTATGAGAGAATAAGTGAATAAAGTCACTATTGTTTCTTGTGATCATTTGTTGCAAAATAACAAAAAAATATTGATCCTAAATAAAAGAAACAACGATAGTGGGCATTACTTTTATGTGAATGTTGAGCCTACCTTTCTTATTAACAGTTGGCTGCGTTCAATCTTTTGTGTATGTGAAGGTGAACTTGAAAAATAAATATACTTTCTTATAAATGGTTGATATGTGTTTATAATACACTCTTTGAAATAATGTATATATAAACTTTAAAATAAATCATTACACATATAAGCTCTTAAGTCACGTTATCTACTAACTAACTTTATCTACTTAATACCATCATATAAGTGGTTAATTAAGGAATCCCATTCAATTAGTTCACTAGATGTAGATAAATAAACAAATACCTAGATTCAAAACCACTGCAGTATAAGTAGTATACTACTAATTTAACATTGAAAATAAAACAAGGACATAAGTCAGTCTAAGGACTGAATGTATTCGCCTCGCAACGCAAAGATTGGGCAATGTCTTTTCTGGGACTCACTACTTCCTATTGCATGAATTATTCTCGATGTCATGGCGCAGGAATCTGTTAACTCTCAATAAATGTATCATCTCAAGGTGCAATGTTTTATGTTGATGAATTTTGTAATAGAGTATAAGACCCATACGTCTTATTTACTACAAATGTGAATCTCTACTATCAACATTAGTTCTAAAAGCGTAAGTTTGATATTCATCGGGACCTTGACTGTTTACCTCAATATCTCAAAATTAAAACTATTTCGTCAGCAATTATTGAATTTGTTTGAATATTTAATTGCAAGTTACTTTCTACTACACGCTATTTTTTAAGTACCCATGAATTAAATGATTCCGATTTTCATTATTTGCCGTGTATATCATATACAAAACTTAATAAATAAAAAAATAAGAGAAACCAAATAAAAAAAAATAACACTTCAGGAAAGGAATAAATATATTAAATACATTGATACATACATTAGATATGTACATGTACATTTGTGTATTGAAGACATAATCAGACAGGAGCATACTTGCTCTTGGACACACTGTTAAATTATAAACAAGCGCCCATAAATTCTATATACAATGTAAAAGAAAATAACTGGCATATGTCAACTTTTGTGTCTGATATATATGGATAGAGAAAATAAACTAGTATTATACTATTGAACACCAAATAATATTATGCTGGCTATTGATTTTATCGGAATCCTTATATTACGTTTCCTATTAACATATACCATTGATTCTGTTTTCTGAACGATGTAAAATGGAAGGTCAACTATACATATGCTTGCTTATATATGAACATCTTCTGCGAGGAGAACATGCCATTTTCTCTCTATTTATTTATAATTTATTTTTACCTCCTAGAATGCTTACGGGGCAGGTACATATTGGATTTCGAACATGTAGATGCCCCGTTAGTATTCCGAAGAAACTAGGAGGTTGGTATAAATTATAAATGCTGACAGTTACAATGTGTATGTGCCTATTTCTTTCTATATTTTATTATGGCACTGTTTCACGATAATAGTTATTACAAAAATATGTTTCAGATTTAATCAAAAAACAGTTTATTATCCGATAATAGCTTTTACCCAATTGCGAAAACGTATTTGCTCTGATATACAACATTCTTAGACTCTGACGAAAAGGTTTCACCAGTGTACGTTCGCTCCAATCATCTTGGAGAAAATCAAAACGAAATCTTCTTCATTTAATTCATATATACTTTTCCTACTCCTTGTTTTCACTCAAATCAAGGGGGAAATTATCATTATTACTATATTAACGTGTAGTTAAAAGTTCAAAATATATATCATGACAATTATATGTTTTTTTAAATGATTTTTTTAAATAGTTATACTCAACTAATAAAAAACAATACATAAAAGGTATATATGAATGAATACCAAATTAACATGAAAGTGCAGTCGATAGCATGTCTGTCCTTGTAATGATGACATAAGGTTGTATGTTTCAATAAAACAGCCTAACTGGTAAAATACACATAGATAGTCCGGTGTGAACCGACTTTTTCCATCTTTTATCTACATGAGGGGTACAACGTGTTTACTTTTCATTCTTTCCTAATGTAGTATCATCCAATAAAAATGGTAGTGTCATCAATTAAATTTAATAAGCATGATGCTTACAAATTTCATTAACGTTCTAATTGTAAAGACACCACACCGAATGTCATTGTTTCCCTCTTCACGTAAAGTCTCTGCAAAAAACATTCTTAAATTATACTTTTGCACACAGCTATTAATCATTAAATGCTTTCTTTGGTTTCACATATGACACAGTGGAACAAAATGCCTATTTAGTAAGCGAAAATGTTGGTAAGTTTGAGTAATTATTAGTGTGATATATAATAAGCATATCCGCTAAACAGCTAATCTTTATTTTCGATATCAGAGGAGAGTATCATCAGTTTGGCATGTGCCTAATTATAAACCAACACTTAACCATCTTGTCATTATAATGGTAAGTAATATTTTATTATTATTATTCAGTGTATTATTATTATTGAGATACATATCGTGGATTTTTATAGATGTAAACCTTAATACTATTTGTTGCACATTTGAAATATATATTTTTGTTCATTAAATATATTTTTCAAAAATGTATTCATACTAATGGATATTACTCCTATAGAAACGTTTTTTCACTTGATGCCTTTTTTCAATCGAATATCAAATAAAACATGCAAGGTTTACAACTCAAGTGATTTGATTTTTATTCTATCAAGTTATGTATACACATAACATATAGTTTTAGACAAGGGGCCTTCTCCTGGTGATAACACTTGAGCACGCTATGAGGCACATATATATTCGAACATTCGATAAAAGTTATAATTTACCTGTAAAACGTTCAGTTAGTAAAGGTGTTACGAACATAAATGTTGATCTCCCCAAATTGGTTAATGTATTATGTGATAGTATATATGTCATCTGGTCTTTTTGTCTGACCGGATTGCAGGAGAGAAATCCATCTAATCTGGTGGGGTATTTAGCTAAGTACTATTTCTTGAGAAATAATTATTTGGTGAAAATTCACCATTCATCGTATGAGCTAGTTTATAGCCGTATTTAGGGTATCCTTTTTGGGGTTCCGAACACTATCTTACATGTAATATTGGGTCAGGGTTTACTTGTAAGAGACAGTCTCCTCATGTCAGGTTATTTCGATAAACAATTGTACAGAGAGACCGCAGACACTCGAGTATAGTGTCTAGTAGATACTTAAAACTCTCCAGTAGATAATTTAATATATGTATATATATATATATATATATATATATGTATATATATACATATATATATATATATGTGTGTGTGTGTGTGTGTGTGGATGTATGTGGAGGGAATGATCTTACTCTGCCACACACAATATGTCATAGTCCTATAGTTCTCCTTGAATTAATTATTTTACTAAATATTTCTAGACGCCTTCAAACAGGAAACACGAACAAACAATTAAACATAATTAAATATTAAAATGTCTCTGAAATGTGCGTGCAATATATACATTTCAATTCATCTTTCATAAATTAACATGCGGCATCTGTCTTGTCAGGGCCCCAGTAATTACGACGGAATAATAATTATTATTTTGTAAACAGAAGAGCTAGTGTCGCTGTTAACTTATTATCGCAACTCAGCTTCAAGAACGACATCTTGTTGTCAAATATATGAATATTGATTGGAGTGAAAAGCTGGCTGTAATATCTGCGTGTTCTAAATTATTTCGTTTTGTAAGTTTCAATTTTGTAAATGAAGACACAGTGACAGGAATTAAAATGAATTAAAGGAATACATTATATAGGCTTATCTATTTATTTCTCTATCTATATATCTATCTATCTATCACTATCTCTCTCTCTCTCTCTTTCTCCATATATATATATATATATATATATATATATATATATATATATATATATATATATATATATATATATACAAATATATATATATATATGATTACATTAATATATATATATATATATATATATATTACTAAATAATGAGTTTTCTTATATATATATATATATATATATATATATATATATATATATATATATATATATATATATATATACCTTAACATTCAGATCAGAATATACACAATTGCAAACAGTAATGTTGCTATTGAATTCTTACTTTTTGTTACATTTTAAACCGCTTGGCTTTTGATGAAATAAATATACATTTTCCCGAAGCCAATGATATCATTCATTTCTATATGTAAATGTATAGAATTATACATTATTTATATATATATATATATATATGTATATATATATATATATATATATATATATATATATATATATATATATAAGAACTGTAGAAATATCAACTGAACATTTTCGTGTTTTGTCTTCATCATTTTGAAGACGCAGTTCCACAAATTGTCATGTAAACCACGTGTAATTTTACAGATTTAAATTAGTTTATAATGAATATAAATTTATTCTGATTACATATTTCTGAAACAATATACAATCATAAGCGAAACTTAATAAAATATTATTGTTTGAGTTGTAAGAAGATATATAAAAATTATAGGTATCTGTAAAAATATATGTCAACAATATCAATTCCTTCTGTTTGATGTATCGTTCAATAAATGTACGTGTCAAGTCGGGATACCAACCTCCCTTCAAATGTGTTTCTATCATACATAAGTATATGTGCGATGAATAACATGTTTGGTAGGGGGAATTTTCAAGAAGTATAGTGATATCCAGGTTTTACACATTGAATATAACTGTACGAAAAAGGAACTATGGGGCAGTAGGAATGAAACAAACATATTAATGTAAGGCACTTTGTTGTCAGTAGTCGTTTTCATAAACCGACATGTTTAACAATTGTTATTAGCCTTCTACGAATTATTTACATATGTATATGCCCCTTTGCAACATACATAACCATAATATATATACACACATATATATATATATATACATATACATAGATATATATATATATATATATATATATATATATATATATATATATAAAGTTAATCCAACAAAATATATAAGAGGCAACTAATATATTTAATTAGTGAACATTCGGGTAAAACTGAAGCTCAAAATACTGGATAAGGCATTAATAGCATAATATGAAATGAAATAATAAAATAGGGTGCGAATCAAAATACCTTTAAGTTCTTAAATCATGAGTTTTTAAAGAAAAGTCTTCTCCTCAGATGGCCATTACCGCAATGACATTACTGTAGGTAATAACATTTGCATACACCTTGGATACATTTTTCACTGTCATTTACTGAATCGATTGCAAACAGGTTTCCCGCTTGGATAATTTTTTCGTTTTTGGACTACTATTCACCACCTGGATCCCTTTTCAATCAACATATTGGATATGTTTCCTGAATATGTTTTAAGTGTATGACTTGGATGGACTGTATAGCTTAACCAAATAAGTATGTTTTGGGCTGATATATTTGATGTTTTATATACTTTTATGTATTTTTATATATATATTTTTATATATTTTAAAAGTTTAATTTCATTACCTGCAGTAATGTCATTGCAATTATGGTCCTCTGAGGAGAAGAATTTTCATGAGTTAAGGACTTAAAGGTACTTTGTCTGAACACATAATTCTAATAAAATTTGATTCGCACCTTATTTTATTATTTCATTTAATATCATGCTATATATATATATATATATATATATATATATATATACATACCTATATATATATATGTATATGTATATATATATATATGTATATGAATATATATATATATATATATATATATATATATACATATGTATATATATGTGTGCATATATATAGCATTAATTTATGTAAAAACAATTAGATGATCAATTTGCGACCCAATAAATCAACAAGACAAAAGTGTGTGCACAATCGTTTCTAAGACAATATTTTTTTATTACTATCTGATATCATCTTGGAATGGCTACTGAACTAGAAGAATATGGGCATCATCAAAGGAATAGATAGGAACATCCGCAATTATACGTCAACTTTCAAAGAGTGAGAGGTGTGTATGTGTGTAGTCCTCCAATTATAGTAGACCACCTTGAAACATAGTGTCCGGATGTATATAGGGGTGCAAATTAAAAAAAAAGGAGATGCAATATTATATGTAGAGAGTAGCACGTCGAATGAAACAGAAACATACATTTATCGTAGAATACAAAATGTAAAAGTAATTAAAAGGAGGACTTACTTACATGTATGATCTTACAATAAGGACAATCTTATGAAGGTTCTTAAATGTAATTATCAGTTGTAGAGCAACTTAGATAAAAGCTAACGTAAAGAGCTGGAATTAAAAGTGTAGAAGTAACATCGAAAAGATAAGAATGTATTAATATAAGTAAATGGAAAAGAATGTAAAATAATTATAATTCTATAGTTATAACTTAAACATCCACCTTCTCTCAGCACTTGAAAAGCACAGAGCCTTAATCGTCCAAGTGTTAACGCAATGTACTCCAGAGTTGATAGTTACATTCTTAAATAAATTTGAACATGTTTCTAATTATTATTAAACAAATTACAAATCTTATTAAAATAAAGTTAAGCTATAAAAGCCTAAGTGATAGTAATCACAATTATAATCTAGTGTTTTAAATTTACTAAAGGCTTTCAAAATCTATTAAGCTATAACAAAAAAAACACTATCAAGGTGAACATCTATACAATAAATCACAAGGAAGTGCGTAAGTGCAACTATAAATATCGCACAAATATTGATACCTATTATTGTAGATAAATATTTATATACACACACCCATTCATCCATCTATCCATGTATCAATACATATATATATATATATATATATATATATATATATATATATCAGAACATGACAATAAATACATGATGTATACCTTTAAAGTAGAACGTATCATCTATATATTAATACGATAGCGTGTGTGTTCGTGTGTCACGCTTCCGGCAAAACCTCTGCGCATGCGTACCGCACCGAGGTTTGGACAAACATTTTAATCCGCCTAATTTCAAGTACATCTTCAAGTATTTCTCTTTAGCGTAATGGTTAGCGACGTAGTATATTTTACTTCGGCCCGACTGGTTTATAGTTCGATCCCAACCAACCTCTAAAGTTTTTGTCTACATTTCAGTTTTATTTTCAAGAAACATTGCAACTAACAAATGAAACGAACACGACACAGTATAAGTAAAAGTAAAAAAAATATTTATTTATAGCAAACAATTCCCAACAAGTGGCAATGAATACAATTTTCTTATTTATTTTTTGCATTTATTTTTTTTTATCACCTGGTTAAAAACTACTTTTTGTGTTGCTTAAAACTTAAAACTATTTTTTGTTTTTCATTTTGGCGTTTTTCTCTTTCCTCATGGTGAATTCGGATGGCGTATAAACATTCCTCATGTAGCAAATAGGCAAACTAGAGTTCGTAACAAGGTGACTATGCAGGAATTTTATGCATATCGTCTATCTATAAGACGTGACTTCAGTCCAATACACAGTGGTGGAAAACTATTTCAACAATATATAGTCGATGCTTACGTTAAAGTAGAAGGTTGTCGTTTGAAATTCATTGAGAAAATCAAGCACAACTAGGAGTTGCAATGTATTCAGGTTTGATGGATCACCTTGTAAGAAATAATGAAAATGAAGATCCTGGAGTACCTGTCATTTTGCCATCATCCTTCACAGGGAGCCCACGAAATATGCAACAATGCTACCAAGATGCAATGGCAATAGTTTGCAAGTATGGAAGGCCTGATTTATTTAAAACATATACTTGCAATCCAAAATGTCGAGACGTAACTGTAAACTTACAACCTCATGAAACAGCACGAAAGAGACCAGATTTATTGGCACGAGTTTTCAAACAACATCTTAATGATTTAATGATTGACATAAAGGACAGACATGTACTTGGGGTACCTATTGCTGCGATACATGTAATTGAATTTCAGAAAAGAGGTCTCCCACATTGTCACATGCTAATCATGCTGCAAGAAGAATATAAAATCAGAACTAGGGAACAAATTGATAATATTGTTTGAGCTGAATTACCATCAGAACATGATCCAGAATTGAGAGAATGACTGAAAACACTCATGATTCATGGACCCTGTGGTACATTTAATCCAAATTCAATCTGTATGGTAGGAGGAGAGTGTCAGAAGAAATGTCCAATGCCATATCAGGAGGAGACTATTACAAATGTTTCAGGATATCCTCTTTACAGACGCAGAAATAATGGAGATTCTGTTAGAGTGGGTGTCCATGAGGTTGACTGCAGGTTTGTAGTACAATATAATAAGTATTTACTCAGAAAATATGGTGCTCACATTAATGTAGAGGTGTGTATCTCAGTAAAAAGTGTGAAATATCTTTTCAAATATGTCTATAAAGGACATGATTGCGCAATGATGGAAATAAATATGAATAACAATGAAACTAATGCAAATGAATATAATGAAATTAAGCAATATATTTCGTGTAGATACGTATCTCCGCCTGAAGCATTTTGGCGTTTGTCAGAATACAAAATGCATGGACAGTCACACATAGTTTACCGACTCGCCCTCCATTTACCTGGCCAGCAACACGTTTATTATAGGCCGGGTGAACAAGGACAAGCTACTGCCCGTGCAGAGGGACGAGACACGCAATTAACTGCATGGTTCAAACTTAATCAAAGTGACGTGGATGCAAGAGCCCACATTTAAATTGATATTCCTGAATATTATGTATTTAATAAGCAAAGCAACACTTGGACCAGAAGACAACGTCACCGCCAGATTGTAACGAGAATGTACTCTGCCAGTCCTAGAAATGCTGAGAAATTTCATTTAAGGATGCTTCTTCTTCATATACCAGGTGCAACTTCTTTTAATAACCTGAAAACTGTAGGAGGTGAACAATTGCCGACCTTTAAGGATGCCTGTATTCGATTGCAACTGCTTGAAAATGACAACGAACTAGAAATGGCTTTAAGTGAGGCAGCTATATATCAAATGCCACGACAGCTTCTTAACATGTTTGCAATGATTTGTTTATACAATACACCACAAAATGCCTTACAATTATGGAATGATAACAAACACCTTATGATAGAGGACCTTTTACGCCAATATGATGATAATGTTGCAGAGAATATCGCTCTGCATCACATAAACATGATTTTGAATGAAACCGGCATGAATTGTGCGATGCTTGGTCTACCAGAACCAATCAGTGAGCCTCCTGCCATTCAACATATGGAAGAAATTCAAGAAGTTAATCCTGAAATACTAAATACTGAGCAAAGAGGTGTATTTAATAGTGTCATTAACGCTGTTAGTGAACTAGATAGAGGATTGGAGACTAACCATCGACTGTTTTACTTGGATGCACCTGGCGGTTCTGGCAAAACTTTTCTATTCAATATGATTCATGATTACCTGGTGGCTCAAAATGTGGCTGTTAGTACTTCTGCTTGGACAGGTATTGCAGCGACACTATTGAAAAATGGAAAAACACTTCACAGTATCTTCAAACTTCCTGTTCCTTTCACTGAGACAATTACCTGCAATATTCCGCCTAATTCTGACCAAGCAAATATTCTCATGCAGGTGAAGCTCTTCATTATTGATGAGGCGTCGATGATCCCTCGATATGCATTAAATGCCATTGATAATTGTTTACAAGATATTATGAATAATAATAGCATATTTGGTGGTAAAGTCTTCATATTAGGAGGAGACTTCAGGCAAGTTCTGCCTGTGGTTCCTAGAGCTCCACCTGCTGCAGTATTGGATGTATGTCTAAAGAAGTCTCCAATGTGGCACAGTTTTCATCAACTTAAACTCTCTCAGAATATGAGGACTAATAACAACGAACAAGTTTTCTCACAATGGCTCTTACAAATCTGAAATGGTCGCGTGGAGAGTTCACTTGATAACGTTTCTGATGATACTATCGATATCCCAGAACAATGTGTATGCAATGACTCTTTAGTATCAGACATAATCGATAATTGCACCCAAGACGAAATGAAAAGTAGAGTTATTTTGTCACCAGAAAATGCAGATTGCTTGGATATTAATGAAGATATTCTAAGTATACTACCAACTGAGAGCAAAACATATCTAAGTATAGATTCACTATCATCAGACAATGAAATGGAAGCCAATAATTATCCAATGGAATTCATAAATTCACTTACGCCTTCGGGAATGCCTCCTCATCGTCTCAATCTTAAAGTTGGATCTATTATTATGCTGCTTCGAAACCTGTCAATAACGCAAGGACTATGCAATGGAACGCGTTTAGAAGTATTGGAGCTTCATAACCACAGTATTCTAGCTTCAATCATAAGTGGATCTCATGCTCAGGAGCGAGTTTTAATTCCAAGAATTAAACTTAATCCCAGTGACGCAAATATTCCATTTGTTTTGCACAGGACTCAATTTCCCATCCGCCTATCATATTCAATGACCATTAATAAAGCTCAAGGACAAACTTTCGATAAGGTTGGGATCTACTTACCACAACCTTGCTTTACTCATGGACAACTTTATGTAGCCTTCTCAAGAGCAAGGTCTATGAACAGTGTAAGAGTGAAAATTTGTCCTCAGAATAATTCTACTCATGGCCAGAGAAAAGGAATTACTTTCACTAGAAATATTGTATATAAAGAAGTTTTGTAAATTGCTTCACATATTGTTCATTTTTTTAAAGTAATATATAAGTCAAATCTTATCATATTCTATTCAAACATGTATAGGTTAGGAACAAGATAATTAGTACTGAAAACATCATTTCGTGTAATTTACACGGGTTCCGCTAGTGAATAATTAATGTTTGATATACGATATAGCGCAATTATATAAATCAGTGAAAATTAGAATAAATATTGCATACAATACAATATTTATTAAATCATAAGTTGTTCCAAACAAGGGTACAAACAGATAAGTCTGTAAATAGAAATTACGAAAAGTCATAATTTGAAAATATATAAAGATAACATGAAAAAATACTTAATGCTAAAAACGATGAAAAACTAGGCAAATATTCACTGTTGAAGGACTATTTAAATGAAGGATGGATGGAATTTAAAAAAATGTTGTTTAATGATATAAGGTTGTTTACTCACGTACAATTATTCCATAAAGAAGAAAAAAAAAAAACAAACAATAAGGATTGAAACAATTGTCAGAGAAATAAGGACAGAGTCAACAGATGACGATTAGAACGAAAGTGACGCCGCCGTTACTGACATAGCGTTGCCACGAACGATAGCCAGGGAGATGCGTTGGAACAACCAGGCTGACTCACGGGGCTCAACCCTAGACGTCGAAATCCTCCGTCCAATGTCCTGAAAAAATGTAACAGTCTCGGGGCCAAGCACACCCGCTGTTTTCACTGAAATTGGTTGGAAAACGAAACGGTCAGTGAGCGAGTTATATTTTCCGCGCTTCCTTGTTTCGGCGAGCAGAGGCCCCGTGCCGAGCTTCACCGCGGATTCCGCAATCCTTGCTGGTTATAAACTATTGCATCTTATTTCTACTTGGATTCCCCAACATTTTGAATACTTTAAAATGATTGCTACGAAAAAAGAATAGAGCAACGACTTTGATAGAAAAGAACTATTGAATGCATGTGATAACCACACACGCATTGATACATTTCACTAAAGCACCTTGCATATATGGTAATAATAATTTAGAACTCATATTGATCACATGTAAATATTAATGCTTGATTCTATAAAATCTGCATCGATTTCAAAATATTATAACCTACGCACTATTGTTTCTTTCCTGTAAAAAAACCTACAAGATACAGCATATCTTTACAGAATTAGTTATATACTATTAATATATATATTCGTGTTTGCACTGATCATACACACTCATATATAACCTGTCTACTAACACGAATAAATATACAATTGGAGATACACGAACATCGGATTATATATTCCAATCCACCTTTGGCATCCATAGTCTTACATGTATAGGTAATATAGTAGCGGATACCCTGTAATGTATTATTAATATATTTATGTTGTAGAACTCGTAAACCTTATGTAGTCGAACAAAGTAGAGATGCAAAAACTGTCAAAATTGAAAATGACGCTTCTACGTACTAAACAGAAATCGCTTAACATTTTTGAACAAATACACTATCATGTCACGTGAGTAAGGGGTATTCCACTCCTTTACGCTGCAAAGAAATTAAAAACTTTCACAACCTGTCACATATAGCTCAACAAACTGCTGACAAATTAATTTACAAACATACTGACTGGCTTAAGTAACTACGAATATCAACATAACTAGATTTAAGTACGTTTGAAATATAAAAAAGCAAAATGGGCAGACCTACAAAATAAGCGCCTCGTCAATTTCCTGGCCAGATGGTAGATTTCCAAACTTGAATATAAACATAATTGGAACACTGCCATGTGAATAAACCAAATCCATATATATCGGAGATTATAGGCGGATTTACGAGGTGACCAATCCTAAATCCTATGAAAGATACATTTTTACAGCTAAGACCACTATATTGCAGGATTAAATAGTTATTTCTGGGTGTCTCCCAATCATAACAACATATTGTTGCGAGCAGTTTCAATCGGAACATTATTAAGAATTCACTAAGCCTATGCGAGCTTAGTATTTAGCGAATACTGTGTAGCAAACGTTTCCCAATGGAATGAGTAAATGTGTTTTATAGACAAGTAAAAGCACCCCTGACATGTAACTCTTCGAAAACTTAGTTACATATAGTTGTACTGTTATCCGAGACCCAATGAAACGATAATTAGGTAGACGGCATCCGAAACGTTTTTCGCAATATTATCAACCTTGCTTAAGAATTGTTTTTGTTTTTTTAAATATATTTCTACAAATAACAAATTTTATACAAATTTCAAACGAAGAATGAATCATGTATTTGTAACACCTACTAGAGGAGAAACACACTACGTGTATATACCTACTTGTAATACGTTTCCGAACGAGGGGCATCCGTATGTGTTTTACGCACTCAACATTTTTATAAAAAAATAAAAGTAACGAAAAGATGTACCATTATGAACACGAATAACATCTGACTGCCTCCTATAGATATATAAACACATACTTACATTGATTTGATCAGGAACAGCCGTTATATGAAACTTATCACAGTCTAACTGGATACCTAGAATTGCAAATAGTTTACTACATCATGCAGGTCAACTAGGATATGTAATAAAGCATAAACACCACATATTTATTCTATCTATATGTCTCCGTAGTATAGTATTCTGAGATGCTATACAAACAATAGTTTTACAAAAAAGACGCCTCAAAACTATGTATTTAGCAATTACACACAAATGGTTTACCCATCACACACCAATACATTTTAATACGGAATTTTCTATAAAACGCAAACAGAAAAAACGAAAGCAACCACTTACGGTGTACGTAGTCCAGAGAATAACGTAACACCATATTTTCAACTAATAAGAAAAACGGTATGAACTAACACGCTGAGCCGACTGTCTACAATTAAAACTGCCCCTGCCACATTTTCTTCAGTGGCACCAAAAGGCTGGAATGCTGTAACAATGCAATAAGTGTTATCCTAATGTACATATTAAGGGAAGGGTAATATAGTCTATTGACGACAATTCTAAGTGTTAGTGTTCTGTAGTGTTATGTTAAATACGTATATACGTGAGATAATATTTAAGATTAATAAATATATAAAATACTAAATAAATTAGATTAAATAAAACTCCACGAGTGAATAACAAATCCCAAGTTCAAACAAAAGCTTTCCAACTTAGAAGACGTATATTTGAAGATTATCGAATCTTTCATCAACTGAAATATTGTAAATGCGTATATTACGATGAGAGTATTTTCCCAATAATCCAAATAATATAGACTACTTAATGTTTTGCAAGTTATAACTTCATAGTCTGTGTAGCCATTACTAAAAGTACCACGGGAATTAGATGAGGTATTTAATTAAACCGTATATTTAAAACTAAACACGTAAAAAAATGTGTTGCATGTTAAGTATGTTCATACTTGAATAGTGAGTAATATTCATCGAAAGTAAATGTTTGCATTCTCAATAAAAACAACTTAATAAGAAATAAAGTTCTGAAATTGTAGCGATGTGTTCTATTGTTTATACACATGTCTTCTACAAATTCTGGTTGTCAACAACAACCTTTACAATAATGTTATCAAAGGGGAGAACTATCCTTATTCACAACAAGTACTGATAATAAAATTACACTACTGCAGCTTGTGTTTAAGTTTTAGTTAAAATTACCTATTTTTTGTAATACACAAACGCGGTATCCTCGTAATAGACGGAACACCATTTTGTAATTGGAAATTTCAGAGTTGCACAGTAGAAAGTAAAACTGATACACTCATTACGTACAGACTGCGAGAACAATGATATATATTACTTGATATGCCTAGTAATGTCATTTGTCGAGGATTGACATAGGTGTATATCACCGAATGTACTCATGTTTTTAGAATAATTGAATCATTTATTTAAAAAAAAAACATTAAATTTTTTTGTCTATGTTTTTCAAAATAGTATCCTTATTATTGCCATTTTATTAACGCTTCAAGTGTGGACTTATCATTCTACCCTATTCAAGTAACCGCGTGCCACAAACACGCATATGAACATTAATCGTCGATAACACCAGTACGAACTTCAACTTGACGGCCATAAATATGTCTCAATCAAGAAGGGTAAAACGAGAAAATAAAGAGAAAACAATAGGTTAATGCTTTTGACAAAGGGGTATATCACCGAAAGTGCTCAAGTGTTTACAATAAATACATAATTTACAGTAAGTACATAAAAATTCGTTGGCTAGGTTTTTCAAAGTATTCCCCTTATTAATGCAATTCATCAACGCCTGAAGTGTGGACTTTTCATTCTACCCTGTTCACGTAACCGCGTGCAACATACGCGGGCATATCAACATTAAATTTTGATAACATCAAGACCAATTTCAACTTTACTGCGATAAATATGTATCAATGAAAAAAGAATTAAACGAAAAAAAAAAAAAAAAATATGCTTATATATTTGACAAAGGTGTACACCGCCGAAAGTGCTCAAGTTTTTAGAATAAATAAATAATTTATTGAAAAAAAAATATGTTGTCCAAGTTTTTGGAATTATTCCTTTTATTATTGTAATTTACTCAACGCTGCAAGTGTGGACTTTTACCTATATATATATATATATATATATATATATATATATATATATATATATATATATATATATATATATATATATATATATATATATGTATATATATATATATATATATATATATATATATATATATATATTACGTTATTAACTTTTTCATATTGTTGATATATATGACAATCGTTACATATATATATGTAAACTGTGTTTCTCGCTTTATTGCAGATCATAATATTGTTAATAACTACAATAATATAAATCGCACAATTTTGCCGATTGAAAGAGTGCTCCTATGTAGGTAAGATACCAGAATATTTTTCAAATCTATACGATATTTCTACAGTTATAGACATGTATGTATTTGTTAGCCATTTTTACTGTTTCTCGCTTTATTGCAGGTTTGTTTAAATACAGTTCATAGCTGATAATTTTTTTTTTGACTTAGCAGGGTTAATTATTTTAATCATTTAAATCATAAGTAACAATATGAATGAAATATGAGGAAGAAATCACCAGATATGCACCAAAAAATTTAATCATTTATCAACAAATCTACAATTTCTTTAAATTACCCTCTGCAGTCTCCCATCAGCAGATGAAGTCACCCTGTTGTTTGGGAAGGTGTTTTGCTACTAGCAACATCAACAATTTTATTCCAGAGGGAATCTTTTGATGTAAATTGTTGTCCTCCTTCATAAATATTCCTCTTTAAAATTGACCAGAGCTGCTCAATCGGGTTTAAGTCAGGAGAACAAGGCGGCCAAGTCATGAGACTCCCTCCCTCGATGCCCAGAGATGCGAGGAAGATAGTCGTAGCTTTTGCTGCATGAAGTTGAGCATTGTCCTGCATAAAAATCAGTTAACGTAGACGAAGTAAAAGCAGGTCGTCAAGCCAAGGTGACAAATGCTCATCTAAGATCGGTATGTATGCTTGGCTTGTGGGTTCCACACCCTCTAACACTCGGACAGGTCCAATTAATTCATTACCTATGATACCCGCCCAAAACATAACTCTCCCGCAACCTTGTTGGCAACGAACTCGATATGATATAGCAGCTCCGGTAAGACTCCAAACTTTAGCCCACCCATCCGGACCATCAAGTGTGACTCTAGCTTCATCTGTGAATGGAACCTGTTGGAAGTCCATTTTAATGTATTTTTATGCCCACGCAATGCGTTTTCCCTTATCGGTGTTGTTCTAGGGAAGCCTGGAAATCGGCTTCACGTTCCTGACCATCTCATTCAAGACACTGCATCTGGTCTTCTTGAACATCGGAACAACGCAAACTTTGCCAAAAATGGAGGCACAAGTACCATTTGGTTCCCTGATGATCATTCTGTATTTTTCGCATATCGCGAAAGGAAATGCTTTTTTTGTACACTTATCTTACCTTAGTGCGGTGTTGGGCTTCTCCACAAAAGAAACCAAGGTTCTCTTATCCTTTTCAAGTTCCTTAGCTAAATCCAGAAGTTTCAGTCATTCTGCAAGGCCAGCTACAACCCTTAGCCTTTCAGTAGCAGTCAAACGTCGATTTTGGGGCATGTTTACAAACCTGCAATGAAGCGAGAAACAGTGAATGTGGCTAACAAATGCATACACGTCTATAACTTTAGAAATGAAGTATAGATTTGCAAAATATTTTGGTATCTTACCTACTTAGGAGCACTCTGTCAGTCTGCAAAATTTCAAACTTCTGCGATTTATATTATTGAAGTTATTAACAATATTATGATCTGCAATTAAGCGAGAAACACAGTTTATATATATATATATATACTATATTTTTTATATATATATATAGATATATATATATATATACTATATTTTATATATATATATATATATATATGTGTGTGTGTGTGTGTGTGTGTGTGTGTGTGTGTGTGTGTGTGTGTGTATGTAAGTATCTCCTGAGAAAAAATACTATTTTAAAACGTTATATGAACTGATTTTCCTGAAGAGTGCTCCGGTTCGCTTCGTTTAAAGTGTTAACAATCATATTACGGGCCAATTTAGAAAAAAGGGACATTTTTCCTAACGCTACATTTAATGGACCCTCTCGAGTCGTGTTTCGTAAATATTAATAATCGCTTTTTTTGTTACATAACTATGTAGTCTGCCTTCTACATATATATGTTATATTTATGCATCGACGCGTATCTCGAGCAGACTGTAAGTCTTATATCAAATTCATTGCTATACTCAGAAAGCCATCTTTATTTTGCTTGTCTGTAAGATTCTATGTATTTGAAATGAAAGTAATTGCACATAGGCCTCTTTGATATTTGACTACATGAATTGTCACAATGGAAGACTTCTTATGATCAGTCTCATGGCATTTTAAATACATGTAAATGTCGTCTGACTATTAACATCTAGCCGCATGATGAACCTAAATAAAAACGAGGAAACAGGAAACAGGAAACTTCTTGAGAATACAGACTCTACTTTGTGCTTGTATTAACCATTGCATAATTATTCGTTAAATATACACAAATGTCGTAGTCGTTTTTTCTATTACTGAGAATATAGATCGCCCCTGTGAATAAAGTTCTTACGAATGTAACGAGTAGTCAAACATTATGTATATATACATGATAATAAACGTTATATAATAGTTACAGTTGCAGAATGCAGACTAAATCGAGCATCTTTAAGCACACTTAAATACATTTAAATACACTTAAATATAATCATGAATAAAAAGAGTAGACGAATGTCTCTACTCTTTCAGCGCAACAATCTCGGATAAAAACAATGACTGATAAATAAAAAAAATATTAGCGATGTCTGTGACGCGTGGATACTGTTATAACATTGTACAATAATTATTCACCATAGTGCAAAGTCTAATTCAAACATAATTTCCTAGAAAATCTATTGTCGTTTGAAAATGCAAGCGATCGATATATTATATATATATATATATATATATATATATATATATATATATATATATATATATATATATATATATATTAATATCTATAACTCTGTCCTAGTATCTCCTTATAAATATATGTCAGGATATTGCCTCGATCCTGCAATTAATTGGAGTTGATCCGCTTAATACTAATGTTTTTTTATATAATAGTGCTCAATAATAAGCATATATATATATATATATATATATATATATATATATATATATATATATACAGTTTATATTTTGTCAATGTATATATTATGGTTCCATATTTGCAGACACCTTTCAGCTTCACTAAGAAACCCTCTAGCGTTCAGTAACTCTTAAGTAATAGGATCACAATAGTTAAATTAAAACATATATATATATATATATATGCATATACATATACATATATATATATATATAAATTTTGATATTTAAAAAAAATAATTGTGAGAGAGAAGTATTAAATGTGTGTATATATGCGTAGTATTAATACAAAAAAGTATACATACGTTCATATGTTGTTAGCATAATTTGTTCGAACAAAGTTGCCTGTATAAAAACGATAGAGCGAATGACTTGCTTAGTGGGTTTGCATGATTATTGTAGGCCATTTGTTTGTGGGCCAGACTCTGGCGAATAGGAAATATAAACAACCAATACTTGCGTGTTATAATTCACATTCTATATGGAATCTGACCTCACTTAGTCTGTTGTTAAACTCCCTGCGACTTACTTTATTTTTAACTTAAAATACTTTTAAAAATTCAACTGCTACAGTTAGAATATTTTAATTGAATCCATGTAATAATACTATGCTGCTGGTAAGCTCTCTGCTTTTTTTTCAGAACTAATGACCTTACATATAAAGCTTAGCTCATTTCCATCTATTGCTGAACTGCGTGACTAAAATGATTGTATGAATACAAATACTTAAAGTATATGTATACATCTGCTTTTTTAATCATAGTTCACCCCAAACAACGCAAAACAATTGTAGATGTAAAAGGCTACTGGGAAAAGGGTGTTTAAGTGTTTAGGCTCATCTTACGTTGGGAGCTGTACAGCGATATGTCTGTTTACCTTATATTTAAACCTCTGCATGTTTGTAAAGTCGGGAAAACAGGGAGCATAGAGGAGGTGCCAGAGGCCGGCAGCACCAGGAAAGAGATATTGGAGTAGATGGCTCTCTGGCATCTGGTGGCCACCATAGTGGATGGATGGGACTTAGGTGATTTTCGGGTTATTCTGGGGTATTTACGTCGAGGGTGCAGAAGAGAAACAAGTTCATCACAGCACAATTCATTGAAGTTCTTTTAAATCGTCACGAGGATGTCACATTGCGGCTATGCAACAGGGGCTCGAGCTTGGTTTATAATGAGGTGCCTATAAAGTTGGATTCGCTTTTATGGACGTTGTCTAAAGAGGAAGGACTAGTATATGGTACACAGGCCCGGATGTAGCAACAATAGTCCATGCATCGATGGTGGCTTTGTAGATATGTAGGAGAATGCCATTTACGAGAAGTTTACTGGCACGGTAGATAGAGCCCAACTTTTTTCGAAGCCGCTTTTGCAATATCTCAAATGTAGTTATTCTAATTCATATTTCTTGTAAATGTTATGCCGAGGAGTGTGAATGTTCAACATTTAGGTAGGGTGTTATTTGCTATATTAATCGGTGGTTAAAGAGGCTTCTTGTAGTTATTGAAAAAAGAGCTTTGTCTTAGCAGCATAACATGTTACAATGCATTTATGACCCTAACCTATTACATACTATAGGTGTCTTTCTAAAGAATTCAGCCATTGCCTCGGCATATGCGCGTCCGTTTTACCCACATAAGTACAACGTAGTGTCGTCAGAAAATATACCTATCTCAGACACAATGTCATCAGGGAGGTCGTTTATAAAAATCATGAACAGGGAAAGCGCAAGGATAGATCCATGGAGTACACCTGTATTTATGTCATGTTGTTTGGATCAACGACCATCGAAGACAACCTGGAACTTTCCTTTAGTTAGGGTTTGTGTTAGTGTTAGGATTAGGGTTAGAGTTAGGGTTATTATATTAAATATTCGTCCAGTAATACGATATGAATTAATTGTTAGGAGGATAACTTCATGCTTGACCTGGTCTAACACTACTGCGCTAAATTCACCGGCCTTGTCCAGTGTATACATGCGTTCAGAGATCTCCGTATGGATATTCAAAGTAAATAGTGCTTGTTAAAATCCATACTGACGGTCAGAAAGAAGCTTAGCATAATCTAGGTGCCGCACTATCGCTAGATTGATGACAGATTCAAACATTTTAGCAGGGAACGGGAGTTGATTGAGTGGGCGGTAGTCCTGAGGACCGGTTTTATCTCCAGAATTGTTTAAAACTGGTACTACAATGGTACTTTTTCAGCTATCAGTTAAGCAAGATTCAACAATACATTAGTTGTAGATTTGGGAGAGGACAGGAGCCAGTTAAGCAAATCACTTTTATTATTATTACTGATATTAGATCAGCGCCACACACTTTGGAGGTGTCAAGCGTTGTTTTATGATGTATCTGACAAGTGTGGTTTCCGTCCTCAATATGATTGTAGGGAAGGGGTTGTTTTATTAGTCCAAAATGAAGTTTTAAGCGAAACGCTTGGCAAGTACTTTAGCCTTATTAGTTGCTGTAGAAGGGAAATCATTATAGTTTGATAGCGGGGGAATTGTTAATTGGTCATTGTTCACCACACTATTATAGATTTTCAAGAAATCTTGGGCACATAGTTTTCGTGACTGAATGCGTTTTGGTTTCTGTTATCTTTGTATGACTTTTCTTAGCTTTACCTATCAGTATTTTACAATTATGTCTTTCTATTCGCAGTTGACGTATTGCGGTCGAATTGTCGAAATCATCGCTGCTTCTTGGCAATAGCAGCTGCACATTCCGAGGTGAGCCATTGAGGAGACTGTGGTTTGCTGAGGGATTTTGAAATGAGAACATATGCTTCAATGCTTACTTTGACCCATTCGGTTAACTGATTTGCACAATGAGCAACATAGAGTGAGAAGGTTTTACTCCATCGGGCGCCGCTTATGTGATATATGATGCAATTGAAACTAGCCTACTTGTAGTATCTCGTAATTTTGAGCAACAATCATTACCACAATGTTATCAGCGATCTCGAACGGGCTATGCGCATTTGTCAAGAACAGTTCAAGAAGTGCGATTTACAGGTCTACCCGATCAGGGAGGCAGGTCGGGAAATTTACAGTCTGTGAGATGGAGTAAGCAAAGCAGAAATTATACGTAGAGTTTACCAGCTGCCACAGTAGAGTAGGTGAATCCCA
Source organism: Sepiola atlantica (assembly GCA_963556195.1). Classification (NCBI taxonomy): domain Eukaryota; kingdom Metazoa; phylum Mollusca; class Cephalopoda; order Sepiida; family Sepiolidae; genus Sepiola; species Sepiola atlantica. The sequence continues at coordinate 84,600,721 of OY744527.1, forward strand.
GTCAGTCACGGTGGTGTGTATTAAAATTTACAAACACATGTGTTTAATCATTCGTCTCGAGTGAAAGTGCTGTATCTATGTTTTAAGAGATATAGTTTAGCAAGGTATAACCCTGGGTCGAAGGAGAACGTTATAATGAATGTAAGTAACTAATGTAAGCTCAATCTAAAGCATATCTAGTATTGGTCATCTGATTCTAGCCTATGTTCTCTAGTCATAACATAACCTCTTATACTGTGCATGGGTTTGTCAGAGTTATTACGGTAGAATGGGTTGTAATCAGTCATGTCAAAGTTGTTAGAAGAGATTAAGGATTGAAGGTGTGTTTCTCTTAGTGCTAGAATATCCGGGCAGTTTACAAGGATAAAGGGTTCTACGTAGTTAATAGTGGTCCTAAGTCTCCGGATAATTTTAATGTGAGCCTCAGGAGTAAAGGCGGATATACATTGTGTTGGGTGTTTGGTTCAGAATTGATTGTTTTTGCTTTGTAATGCCATGCTTGTTTGAGTGTGCAAAGTGGGTTCTTGTTTGGTGCCAATAAGCTCACCAAAACATCCCATTAGTCGTGACTTAGTCCATGGTGGTGGTGGCTTCGGGAAAGACTACTGTGATACATGTTGTGTACCTTTCCTAGCGTGTACAGTTACCCACGATATTATACAACTGTTTATTGAACCGCCATTCTTAGCGCGCCCTCAGATTTAAGGCTCATGCACTGCCAGTCGGGGACAGAAGTCAGACAAGCTGTCTAACCTGTACCCTTTACCTGTCGGAACAAGAGCGACCCATACTAGTTATGTAAGCCTTAGTAACGAGAGAAGGTTCACCATGTTGTCAAGATAAAGAGAAAGAGAGACAACGTCGTCTCTCTTTCTCTTAATCTTTAATTGCCCTAGTAACTGGGTGTTTAAGGCGTCCCAGCGCTAGGAGGTGTGCGCCTGGCTAATAGACAGAGAAAGGATGCGAAGGCCGGGCGATAGCAGACGCCATCTACTCTCTAAGCAACTTTAAGTTGGCAAACCGGATATTTTGTTCAAGACAACAGCCTAAGGAACGTTGTTTATCACGTATGAAAAAGGCTCTCTCCCCAACGTTTTGCTGTCAAGACGTAAGTGGTTAGTATCAATGTTTCCTTTTCCTAGAAAGATAACCTGACAAGGTCTACGGTCCATAACCTCGAGTAGAGATATCCTTCGCCCGTGTACTAGTCGGGTATTTCCGAGTTCCCGCAGGTTACGAAAAAACAAAAAAAAACTTATATATACACACACACACACACACATATATATATATATATATATATATATATATATATATATATATATATATATATGTGTGTGTGTGTGTGTGTGGGCGTGTATGTGTGTGTGTGTTAATAGAATAGACGTGCCTTCTATAGAAGCAGTAGAAGATTGTAGATGGATTCGCCTCTCATGAGCTAGATTTATTGTGGGGACATTTTTCGCTTGTCAGTAATTTTGGCTGAGTACTAATTTTTGTTTGCATGATTCAAAAGAGAGAACATCTAGCTATAACGCGATAGTATAGGGGACAACTTAGATAGAACGTTGAAGAAAGACTAGCAGAAATAATAGTACTAATAGGTAAAGAAAGACACACCTAAATGACAACATAATTGAAATAAAGTAAAAAATATAATTTAAAAATAAAAGCCCGATACAATAATCAAAGAAAAAAGATAAGGATAAACCGAGAACAAAGCTGATAATAATATTGGTTTATCGTATTAATGTTTCGAATTATTCCCGCAGGGCGGATATACGAAAAAAATAAAGACGGCAATTCTAAAGAGGATTGAGATTATTGTTACCCCCGTATTTTCAATTTATCCTCATTTCTTCAAATCTTTTTCTACAACTATCATACCACCTACATGCCAAACACACAATGTTCCCCCTCCCACTTTTGTCCACAGTATTACAAAATCCATGTCACACCTGACCACGACAAACATATCAGTCCTGTTTCCAGCTCTATCACTCTAAGGCAAGTTTAATTATATTCTCAACCCTCCCCATTTCACTGCTACCTTAATGGTACCCACTCAAAGCTTTCCATATTCATTTCATTCCTCGCCACAACTTACTTCTCACAGCCTGGACTCTCCTGCAGCACACACAGAAGCCACGGCTGCTACTTTCCTTCATCTCTCCATAATGTCTACTCCAGATTTCGATTTACTTGCATGACATTTTTCTACAAATAATCATCCTCACCATGTTGTCAAGATAAAGAGAAAGAGAGACGACGTTAATTGTCCAAGTAACTGGGTGTTTAAGGCGTCTTACACTAAAGATGAAACGTTTAAGAATATATTAAAAATATATCTTTTTTCCTTTTTCATTTCCTATATATATATATATATGTATATATATATATATATATATATATTTATAGCTTAATTACCTAACGTTTGTGTTTCATATAATGTTTAATTACGCAACGTATATAGTACCATATTATTTAGTCTTGGGATTCGTTTTTTAAAAATCTATTTGGATTGTTCTAACTAGTCTAAAACTGACAATTACTTTACTACTGACCCATCTATTGTGATGTTTGTTTACTTTTTTGCTGTTGAAGTGTCAGTTATTATATAGGCTTTCTTATTAATAAAGTAACATTCAATAATTTTGTGATTTCTTTAATTGGCTTCCTATAATTAATTCATATAGAACTATATCATTTATTGTATTACTGAAACGTTGAAATTAGAGGAGAATGTAATATTAAGGTAGAGGAAGAATAAAACAGATCTGTTGTTTGATCGTGTACAGCACAAGGGAAATGTAGATTTCGTTCAACGTTTTTGGTATTCTTCTTATATTTCTCCTATCCATATTCGTTACCTTATCTGATCTTCAATCTTTCCTAACCTCATATTATGTAGTCAATCTAGAAGCAATCGACTCTCTGTCTCTGGCGAAGGCTTTGCTGGACATTAAACCACACTTCTCATATAACTTACGGTTTTATTCAATATATTTTTTCTCTTCTGTTGCTCTTTCTGTGTTTGCATTTCTTTGTCGCTCTTGAAAACCTTTCATCAGCGCTGATATTGATTTATATTACCTTTTTGCGCCAAAAAGAGTAGAATTTTAATTATCTGGATCTAAAAGACACACCTTTTTTAGTAACTTTTTTTAAATGTTCCAAAATTAGGTCTGTAACTTACATTGTTGATAGAAATTCTACGTCAGTTATTCATACGCCTATTCATTCACACAATGCCATTCGTTTATGCACACACACTATTTATTTCGGACATATATATATATATATATATATATATATATATATATATATATATCAAATAAATGATTAATATTAATTTATAAATATTATTTTACACCTTCTTTACTGAGACTGGGCAGTGAATTTAATAACAAACAGTACTACTAGCTTCATTGCGAGGTCAATACACAGTTTGTTGTTGTCGATCACTCTTCGACACTTGCTGTGAATACTCGGCGACTTTGTATTTACAAAGTTTAATTCCTCCGAAATTCTAAGCTATTTTTTGTTGGCCAACTGGTAACTATCTTGATTGCGAATTAGTGGCAATTTGTGATTGAAGTTCGCGCCAGTCGACCGTCGGGAATTAGCTTCCTGCACTTAAGATTGCGTAAGCATGACCCATCGATGTCTGTAGGTAATACAAAATTAATATGTATTTATAAATATAATTATATAGCCCCCTATTCTAAGACTGGGTACGCTGAGCGAATTTAATTACAAGAAGTACCACTAGCTTCATTGCTAGATCCAACACGATTTGTTGTTGTCGATTACTCTTCGCCGCTTGTTGTTAATACTCGCCGACTTGATATTTACATTTCTCCAAATATTCCTAGTTAATCCCTGATGGCCGGTGGCCAACTTGAAACTCCCTTGACTGCGAATCAGTGGCGATTTGTGATCGGAGTTCGCGCCCGTCGACCGTCGGGAATTAGCTTCCTACATTGAAGATTGTGTAAGTAGGAAACATACATGTCTGTAGGTAATAAATAGCTAATATGTATTTATAAATATTATATATATATATATATATATATATATATATATATATATATATATATATATATATATATAATAATTCCAACAATATATTCTACTGCTAATTCTAAAATATGATAACCGGCAGTTGGATTAACACTTTTACTACAGCCTACACACTATAAAGAATAGCCACGAGAGTGCAGGAAAGATGGACGAGTAAACATATTATATCCAGAAGTTCAACTACTTAATGTTCTTATTGTTTTCATAAAACCACAAGAAAATATCCACTGTCTTACTAAATCAGCAATTATTCCCTGTCATGGTAGATGCTCAAAAACTGGTTCTACTACATCATGTATTTGGTTAACATTAAGAAGTATACATGGGAATGGAGTAATCATGAGCAATAAAATAAATATGTAATGTTTTCTTTACAAACGCAGTCTTTGGTTCACTCTTAAATGCACGTCTACACTAAAAAAACGATTTGTTAGTGCATCTACATGGCTACCGCTTTTTATAATTATTAAAACAGACGATCAGAAAATATTTTAAAATATCAGGTTAATATACGTAATACAACTACTTACTACAACCTTATAACACTATACGCTAAACATTCGAAATATATTCTTCAGATTCCCCAAAAAATATCACATGTATTCTCTGAATCTTTATGTATCTGTTATTTAAAGTTCTTTATTTTATCAGTTCACATAATATCGTGTTAAGTGTTCGGCCCATATTTCTATCATCCGTGACACGAAATACCTTTGTCTTTTACAGAATATCATCTGTAGACATATTTTACACATGGAAGAGCATTTATTCATAATTATGTCATACATCAAATTTTTGTCAGATTATTACAGCCATAAAACCCGGTTATCAAATAAAAGGTGATGGTAACATGACAAAATAATTATAAAACAAAGAAATACATCTACAAGTAGAAATAGTTTCGCATGAAATATTTTTGGTTTACATCTAATCTAATTATTGAAATAGAAAGAAAAGACAATGAGTAAAATATGTTTGCAAAACATAAACACATTAAAAGATCCTAGTTGCATAAAATCATATACGTATATAAATTATATTATGTAAAAATCTATCATCCTAAATTATACAATTCTTGCTCACAAATATAAACACTTCAAAATGTAACGTATTAGCTAAAATTCAATATAATATTAGTAGTTAAATTGTAATAAATATATTTTCAGTCAAGCACGGAACATAAATATATTTATTTTTAAATAGATGCTCTCTTCAAAAATATGCTAAATGTTCCTTAATCAGGGTTATTGTGTGTAGACAACGGTTATTATATCAGTGACAGGTGTTTTTTTAGGCAAAGTAAGCATATGACTAAACTTTAAATATATATGATACACCATTGCCGGCAAGGTAATAATGCCGTATATATTGTATAAAGCCTTGTTGATTATTAAGCTATTTGGTCACGGAGGCCCTGTAATTATTCCCACATATGTGCGGTAACGTGCATCATGGATATCCATCTTCTCAGATCTTACAAGTGTATATCGAACACCGATATGTTCTATAATAGAAGAGCGTTCTATTAATTAATTCTGATCCTCGATTCTCCGATCTCTAACAACGTTCTCTATTAACCATCGTGAAAGTATGCAAATGTCTTACGGACAATATATTCAATAATATCTATCTACATTGTGTGAGTGTTTATCAGTAGCAATATTTTAAACGCCGATTTTCTGCAATCTATGACGTAAATATCATAAGCATGTTCCATCTTTAAAGATGAACCTACAAAAATCATTGGATGCTTGTTTTTTCTTATCTTTGGATTATGATTATGATGTAATACTTATTTAAATTATTTGATACATTTTTAAGGTGCGTTCGCCTTTTGTTCTTGATTATTGTTTCCGATGTAGTGTTTATCTCTACACATTCTATACTCAATAAGCAACTGACGTTGGCCATATTGAGTGATGCTACATTAATAAATACAGCCTAAATGTGCATGCATATACTTAGGAAAATTGTAACTGATATGATATATCGAGACAGTAATTTGAAATAAGAATAACAAGTTTCGCTCTGGGTACATTAAATAAATGTCTAAGTTCAAAATATCGTTGCGGAATTCGACAATATGCAGGTATACTATCGTAGAGTGAAAGAGATGAGACGTGGATATATAAATAAGCAGGTTAAGTATTACAGTCCAACTCCTGTAATTAGTGTAGACAACAACTATATGTTAGCTCAGATATTCCACAGTTTTTGTTTTGTTTGCTTTACTTGGCGGTTTACTTTGAGTCGTGTACATCTTTTGGGGTCATGTATGAACTGTACATTTTCTGCAGTTCAATGGAAAATTCTGTTCAACTCATTATATACAATAATAATGACTGTCATAACTTGCATTATCTCGCAGTAAATAGCCATTACCATTCTTGATATAGTATTAAACAGAATATATACTACATTAATTAATAGTAAGTAACATTTACACAACTCAAATGAGAACGATGCTTATATTAAAGCAGGATGTAACTGTTGAGCGATTTAGCTTGTACATAATTTATTTAAATGCACTAATTAGGATCGATTTGGATTCAAAACGACTAAAGTCTACGTTGTTATATTGCATCTCTTTTTTCTTATATAAACTAGAGGCAATTTCATCTCAAAAGAAATGTTATAAAATGTGTATAATTAAAACACCAAAGATTCGCTATGCTGATTGCCACATATGCTTGCTAGATAATATACAATTGATATTTGAAAGAGGACATGACATGACAGATGTATTAATTCTTTGTAGCCATGATGTTGGTTTAAATCAGGACGATACATTTAACTTTATTTCTGCTAAATATTTTCTTTTATATTTCTTATATTGCATATGTGTTTTCTTCATTTGTTGAGTGGGTTTGAGATGATATCTGCACCATTCGTTGATACATAGACACGTATAAGTTTGCATTAAACTTCACGCTACGAACTATCTGATTTCAATAACCTAAAGAATGTAAATCGAATTTCTCTGTCGGTTTCATGTTTTTAATGCTATTATTTGAATCCTCACCTTTTTGACTTGATTGTAATTTTATCAGTTCTATAAAACCCAATGGCGCCTGCCAGACTAATGTTTCTCTGAAAACGCGTGGTCCGGATGGTAAGAAGATGGCTCTACTTACATATGGTGGATCGTGGAATAATGACTTTATCTTAGACATGATCTTTCGAGGAACAGGTCGGGGGAGAGATGTTTAGCTTTTATAAAGACGTAGCATCGAAGGAGCGGGTATATTTGAGAGAGAATGAAGCAAATACGATAGCAGAAAAGGACAGTAAAATAGTAATTAATCAAAAGATCGGACAATCAAAAGTTTCCGGTTAGATTTAAATACGCAGAACAAGAAAGTGAATAAATATAAATTTAAGATGAAAAAAAACAGATATATCAACAAAGTATGGCTGAAAAAAAAATGCAATTCCAGTTCAAATTAATCTAAATTTAACAAATACACATTATAGATGATCACGGGTTGAGAAAACGACATATGCACATAATATACTTCCTTTGTTTAAGTATTTGATCTACAGATAAAAATGGTGTATATAATAATATTAATATAGTACAATTTTAATTTCAGTGTATTCAGGTTTTTAGATAAAAGTGTTAACCTGAGATCAATGGCTTGGCTTGCCAAATAAATTAGGTAGAAATGCACATGTATTACTTTTTTTATATGTGATCATCTTAATCTCTTACATGAGGGGGATTTGAAAGTCGACATTAAAACAATCCTTAGACGTATTAGCTCTCAAAGATATTCAAACTTATATGAGGGTAGTTAAGAATTAATACGTATTTCAAGAAACAAATCTCCGTGCTATTTTGTTTTTGTTTAGCACGACACGAGCAGGGATTAAATCATTGTATTCTAAACACTTAGATCTCTATGCCACATATTCCACTGTTATTGAGGACAGGTGTATACATTAGAACAGTAATAATACTGCTATGAAAGTGAATGTAATTATTAATGTTAAAATGAACTAAATATATTGATATTATATATTTTCTGCAAACAAAACATGAAGTACTTTTTTATTCATTGTGTAAGGTTAGCTAAGATATTCCTGCATTTTTATTTTAATTATAAATTTTAATTAAAAAGTCTAAAAAAAAACTAATAATTAATATATACTGTACTGACCTTTCTCGTTTACAACGTATTCCCAACGTCCACTAAGATGTTAAATACTTTGTTGGTAGAAATCAAAAAGCACACATTAATCAATCAAAGCAAACAAATAATGACCTAATTGTTAATTTTATATCATATTTGCATACCATTTTAATTATTTGAAAATAGACAGAAAAAGATATACATTAACTCGAAGCAAAAACGAAAAGCAAAATAGATTAAAAAGGATTCTAAAAATAAAATTCTCGAAATAATTATATATAAACTTATTTGCTTACCTCATACTTCGCGTTAAATCATAGATATGTTCTGTACTTGTTTATGTATATCGACAAAAAAATCAATAATCGGATGAATAAACAGACACACATGTAAGATATAAATTTAGTGTATATATATATATATATATATATATATATATATATATATATATATATATATATAAATATGAATATATTTATGTATACACGCACACCCACACACATATATATATATATATATATATATATATATATATATATAATATATGCATCTATGTATGTGTGTGTTTCTGAAATCATAATTATATTATAAGGTATTTGTTTTGCATTTTTTTTTTAAACTGATGATATTTTATTACGTGTCAACGATTAAGTTCAATACATCTCGGCTGAGATTATAACGAAAGAGCAGTGAATGTAATTATACAATTAATAAACATATTTAAATGTAATTATAGACCATCAATTTAAAGGTATATTTATATCTGTGTATCCTTTTCGATACAGACTCATAATTGAACCACCCATACGTACACATAATTCATCATTTTTGTAAATAGCAACATTGATAATAGGTAGAATTATTCGATTTTCACTCATTCGAAAATGTCGTGTTAAGAAGCATAACATGTAAAAAATCTGATATAACGGATTTGAAGGGAAATGGAAACCATAATACACCAACAAAAAAGCAAATAGAAAAAAACCTGTTGCATCTTTACATACCTGCGGCAAAGATGTTTACATATATTTTATTTTCTGTTTCGGCGATAAATTTGAAAGGTTCTTTTTGCGCAACTGCGCTCCGACATATATCTATCGCTGTCAACATATCCCTATATTATGTATATATAATAGTGATAAATCGGCTATGATGTAAATGGATATTAGACATTTACTTTGCGATATAAACTGGAAACAAATGTAAAGAATTAAAACCAAAAATGCAAGAATAAAAATGTCGACTAGTCGATCATAATAATGAGCCTTAATAAAAAGAATATACACTCGTTTTTGGGTTGCTAACTTCAATGAAAAAAGATTTCCGTTCAAAATGATTACGAACATAGATGCTGCTGAAAAATATAAATATAGACAAGTCAACGATTAAATAATAGAACTATGTATGTATGTATATGTATATATATATATATATATATATATATATATATATGCAAATTACCATATCGCACGGTAGTCTTAAGGGTAAAATATTATTATTATTATTTTGATTATTATTATTATTAATTATTTATAAATAAGTAACATTTTAAGCTGAATTATTTCGAAACTTGATTGGGGGAATGGTAGTTTGATATGTACCATTGGAGAGCCATGCTTATAACTGCCCTGTTTTTAAATCTCCGAAACAGTTACATGGTAAACAGCTGATGATCCCCGTGTTAATATTGGATGTTACGTTAAGGTCTCCTGTTTCTTTTTCACTGTTAGATACTTAATCCCCCTTTTTTATTATTTACTTACTATTATATATTTTATTTATTTATGCATTTTCCAACGAATGTTAAGTCTGCAATATTTTGGATTTAGTTAGTTTCTGTGGGAATTTAAACTGCATTTTCCTTTTTGTGTCTTTTTGTTTAAAATAACTCAAAGCTTCTTTAGACTATATATATATATATATATATATATATATATATATATATATATATATATATATATATATATGTATTAAGATTCTGCTGATATGGTAACGAGAGGACGATCACCTGTTGTTAAAAGAGTCTGCGTTCAGAGTGAATTACTTGTGTGCCCACCGACACAAGTAAAATGACAAAACAGTATGTATATGGATGACTATAAAGATTTATATATATATATATATATATATATATATATATATATATATATATATATATATATATTCATTAAAAATAAATAACATTAACTTATTTTTACCTACATACGTTAGCTGACGTGTGGCTGCTACTGAAAGGCAAAGGGTTGTAGCTGGGCTTGCAGAAGGTCTGATACATCTGGATTCAGCCAATGAACTGGGAAGGGATAAGAGATCCTTCGTTTCTTTTGTTGAGACTCCCAACACTGAACCTAGGAAATATAAGTGTACTAGAAGGAGCATTTCCTCTCGCGATATGCGAAAAACACGCAGACAGATCATTAGGGAACCAAATGGTACTAGCGCCTCCATATTTGACAAAGCTGGCGTTTTCCGATATCCAGCAACACCAGATGCCATGTCTTAAATGAGATGGCCAGGATCGTGAAGCGCATTTCCAGGCTTCTCTTGAACAAAACCCATAAGGGAAAACGTATTGCGTGGGTAGAAAAATACATGAAAACGGACTTCCAATAGGTGCTATTCACAGATGAAGCTAGAGCCACACTTGATGGTCCGGATGGATGGCTAAAGTTTCGAGTCCTACCGGAGCTGCTATCTCACATCTGGAATAAAATTGTTGATGTCGCTTCCCAAATCAACAGATTGATTCATCTGTTGATGAGAGACTGCACAGGGTAATTTCAAGAAATAGTAGATTTCTTCCTTATATTATATTCAAATTGGTACTTATGATTTAACTGATTTAAATAATTAACCCTGCTAAGTAAAATATTGTTCATCACCTATGGAGTGTATTTTAACAAACCTGCAATAAAGCGAGAAACAGTAAAAATGGCTAACAAATACATAAATGTCTTTCAGTGTACAAAATGTCCAACTTGTGCGATTTATATTATTGAAGTTATTAACAATATTATGATCTGCAATTAAGCGAGAAACAAAGTTTATATATATATATATATATAAATATATATATATATATGTGTGTGTGTGGGTGTGTGTGTGTATACACTATGTCTTATGAAAATGTAAATTATATATACTAACATACACTGGTGTTTAATAATGTATGTAATCATCAGTATAGGAAATGTTATTCTTATGTAATGATTCACACATATTCACAGCCATTTTTAGTCATAAATGAAAACGAGTATATATATATATACATATATTAATAAATATATATATATATATATATATATTAATATGAATATACATATATATATATATATATTAATATATATATATATATTAATATATTTATATTAATATATATATATAAATATATATTAATAGAGAGATACTTATTAATATATATATAGAGAGATTTATATATATATATTAATATATATATATATATTATTATATATATATTAATATATATATATATACATAAACATATATATATTATATATATATAAATATATATATATATATATATTATTATATATATATACTAATATATATATATATATATATCGAGAGAGAGAGAGAGGTGTATATATATTAATATATATATATATATATATATATATATATTTATATATATATATATATATATATATATATATATATATATATATATATATATATATATATATATATTAGTAGAAGTTCGAATGCAACACTCCACAATCATCATTACAAAAACATGTCATTTAATATCTCTATTTCTCAAAAAAAAGTATATAATGAGATATGGACATACTGTTTTTATTTCAAGTACCGTATGCTTTGATGGAAGTCTTAATTTGATGCGTTATGCTCGTCATTGTCTAATTATTCAATTTAATTAAATTGAATTCGTCGCATTTTACATTTGCACTGTTCATATGAGACAAGCAGTAACGACATATTTTTTAATCGAAACAGATTCAATACCGTAGGCTTTGCACATTGAAATAACTCGGTACCATTTCACATAAACCATGATCTATATGATAATATTTAGTGTACCATTTTTGGTTTCATCGCCTATACGTTCTTATTATAAATACGAATATAAGTATTTATATTCAATTTTAATCGACTATTTATTTCAATAGAAACATGGGATAAAACTAAATTAAAATGATGTTCTTTTAATATCATTTACTAGTGTTGTGAAATTAGTAAACAATTGAGTCAATCTATTTTAAATGATGTAATTGCTTCTTATCACAAGAATAAGTCCTGCAACGTAATTGTAAGAATCTGATACCAAGTGTCACGCTTGATAGTTCTTTGGGGTCAGAATTTTTCAAGTTCATGTGTTGATGCGCTTATAATATTGAGCCAACATCATGAGTCGTTAAACGACGTCACAGCTCTCGGTCGATAACTTGAAAACCGACAAAGAATTGTTATCATTTAATGTCAGTTCCCCAAAACAGATCATATTATACAGTTCCTCAGGTATTTTACTGCCTTTTTTTTAACATGTTTGTCAAAATGCATTCATTCGTCTCTTTTGTCGATCCTTCTTGTTCTGTTTCATTTCATCATTCTTTGCGCGCAGATTATTCTTTTTTCTCTTACGTGATTGAGTTCTTTGAGACATTATTCATTTAATTATTTATTTTGTGATGCTTTTTTTCTTACTTTTATATAATTTCCGTCCTTACCCGTCTTTTACTGCGATGCGAATTCAATGTTTGGCTAATTGGGAAATTCTAATTTTCCATTGCTATTCTGTTGGCAAGTTAATTGTGCATGAAACTGTTTTTTTTATAATCTTATTATTTCTTCATCTTATTTTTCTGTTTGTCCTTCTCAAATTTTATTCCATTTACTTGTTGAAATCAAATGAAAACACAGCATGTAGCGACACATTCTCTTTACACATAGAATTACACGACCCTACAAGAAAAATGTCCACTTACAACGTCCGCCTCATTATACCTTAGATTAGATTTCACTGTTTAAATTCTATCAGATTCATTATAGATTCCCATTTGCATCAGGCATTAGCTCTTTAAGTGGGTACACAAAAAAAGAAGGTAATAAATATACAAGAGATTCTGAGAGCGGAGATCAATTGAGTGAGTTAATTTATATATTTGTGCAGGCTTTCACATAATTTTCTGTTCCACAAATCGTATAATAATTACGTTATTCAGTAATCCTCAATCTCATGTATTGCGGTTGCACAAATATAGGTTGTATTTCCGAATATTGGTGTTATTACAGTTACATATGTGATGGACAATTTGGTAAAATACTGTTATGCAAGCATATTTAATTAAACAAATATTGTCAGGGAATGTCTGAATTGTAACAAAACTAATTCCATCCTGTCTATTTTTTTACATAAAAGTAAATTGAATTAATATAAGTAACCTTACATATCCTTATGCACAGAAGGTGTGTTTAAATTTTGTAATGATCAGGTAATTAGTTTATATGTAAAGTATGTTGCTAATTTTCTAATATTAAAAATAATCGAGTACAGTTATGATTATATACATAAACTTTTCAATAGAATGTATATACTACGATGGTTTAATAACGATTTTTGACTGACATCTTTCTTTCTCAATTTTTCTTGTGAAGCTGACATCATCCCGTAATATATAAATATTAATAGCAGATGCGAACTGCTCAAGCATAGATTTTTACGTCATTTTTATAGACGTGTATACTAGATATATATATATATATATATATATATATATATATATATATATATATATATATATATATATATATATATATATATATATATATATATATATACATACATATGAGTATATATATATATATTCTATGGATGAAAGATGAGAATAAAAAACTAAAACGATACAATATTTATTAGAACATCAAACTCTTCTTTAATCTCCAGCTATATCCTATATTCATGATTACTTGTTATTAAACGATAATCCAATTATCTTTAATTTTATCTAACATTTAAATATCATGAGTATATATATATACATATATATATATATATATAATATATATATAAATATATATATATATATATATATATATATATATAAATATATATATATATATATATAATATATATATATATATATCTATATGTTATAATGGAATAAATCCAGGAGCAAATCTGGGTATGAGAGCTTAATGTGGTAAACAGAGCAAGAATAAAATATAATAACACGAAATTACATAATTATGTAATTTCGTGTTATTATATTTTATATATATATACATATATATATATATATATATATATATATATATATATATATATATGCATTACTCTATTTCGTTTGCTGCATTTGTAAAATATATATATGTATTTCATTTTCTGTGTTTTCCTTAAAAAGATGTTTTGAAGATCACAAATACTTGTCTCACACTGACATTTTCATCACTTAAAATATCAATTGCCACGTAATTATGAAATGTTCTTGTTTTGTCTATGGTAAGCCTGGCGTCGGGTGAATCTAAGAGAACGATGTAACTATTTCCGACAACATCACAAAATATTCGAATAAGTATACTTTTACAACACTGTCTATATTTCTTCTTCTATGAATAGATCCCTTTTTAGCATCATTGAAACAGTAAGTATGAAAAATGTATAAAAGTAAAGTTCATAGTAACACAATATGCGTGTATATATATATATATATATATATATATATATATACATTTATTTCATTGAATCAAGATAGGCTAAAAGCATACTTTACACGTATTTGTCAAATCACATTTAATTATGTTTATTTCTGTTGAGAACATATTTAGTCATGCTTTTAAATCCCGTTGCTGGGGGATGAAAAAGAAGTTTCCATTTTGGCAGAATCAACTTCGGTTAACGATCTAGAGACAAGAAATGATTTTAAATTGGGTTTTCCTTTACAATTAGATCCGAGTTTAAAAGACAAAGACACGTGTAAGTAAAATAAAAGAATTCTGAAAATTAGGACAACCGATCGTTCACATACCACTCAACTGAAACATTTAAATGTCGGAAATCGTGTGACATTATTTTCACATTATTTTCAATCTACTCAGTAGTGACTTCATTTCGTAAGAATTTTTTTTTGCGATATTCGAAAATCAGTAAAATCTAAATCTCCAGCGTTTATCATTTAAAAGGGTTATGTTGTATATCAATAGGCAATAACTAGCATCAGACCAATCTAAACGACGCACATTTATTAAACATCACATTAAAGTTAATAATACAAGTATGTCACTTCCTTCAAGCATATATACATATTTCCACAATGAGCTAGAAAAAGTGTGGGCTTCTTGCATAATGGGTGGTAGGTCTACGAGTATAGATTTAAGTACGTGTGAATTGGTACATTCACTTGAAACCATAACGTACTCATAGTTTATTATGAAGTTATCTTTCACTATGGTGTAAGTTGACTGATCGGGAATGGAAATCACATGGCTTTAGCGATTTGCAGTAAATGGGCAATTACTTTGACGTCATGTGGGACTAAAGCGCGAGAAAATGCCTTAATAGTGAAATACCAATTTAGAATCGCACTGAGCGATGTGCGCCGATCTGTCCGTTTATCTTTCTATCTGTCTATGCAGCAGATAGTTACTTATTATAATTATGGTGTATATTTTTTACATAAAGACGTGTAAATGGTACTCGTAATTATTTAATATATGTATATCTCTCTTAATAAGCCTCAATTTCGAATATTTATCTTATTTTAATTTCTCATTCTATAATTCGCCGTCACAGCCGGAAAAAAATGGCGAAAAATCAAGTAAAAAAGAAAATGACCATGAAATAAAGATGTAACACATTAATAGTGAAATACACCCATACCCTAACAGAACCAGAAATATATGGAGAACACCCACATATAATGCTGTATATCGCACCATACAAGTAAAAAGCAAAAACATAGAGCACATATATTTTTGTGTTATACATCGAACAAACGCCTGAAAATAGTCAAGGGAAAACTCGAACTGTCTTACCGTTGTACTGTAATCTGTTTGTATTTTTTATTTTATATTGTTAACTTATTCTTGTTTATGTATTTTAATTGATAATGTACATAATTATAATATAAATACTGAATGTGTTTTCTTAGTTGGACTGGAGAGAAAGTATGTGTGTGTATGCATTTTGCAAAAATTATGACCGTTTTTAATATATTGTTTTCTATTTGGAGCGTAGGTATAATTAGTTTCTCTTCTAGCTTAAGTTATGTTAAACTTGGTCCATACTGATGTTGTTCTATACTATTCAAGTTCTGAAAACGTTCGATAGTTCCGCAAATAAAACTTCCTTTCTGGCGCATGTATACTATATCGACTTGGTGCAGGACTTAGTTATTATTACGTCTCCAATGCGAATTAATCAAGTAAGTCTCCGTATGAAATAAAACATAAGCTCATTCATTGTTTGATACATAATTGTTTATACTTGGATAATTATGTTTGAAATTGATTTTTCGTTGATTAGTCACACTAGTTTGTAAATATGTTGTTTCGTTTAAGAAGTTATGTTAAGCGTTATCTTTATAAATTAAAAGGTATGCGTAATCCTTACACATATGTGTACTATCAACTGAATGCATGCATAATATAGTTTTCTATATGGATTTGGATATCCGGTTGTGCATTTAAGGGCATAAGATGGAAACATACACACTATTGGAAACTAATAAGGTTATACTATGTAGTTACACACGCAGTAAACTTGAGCGTAACAACGGATTAAATCACCTCTAATTATAAAGTTTTTTTGTAATCTGTTTGGTTTGATAGCTATTTTCTAGGTGTTGATTAGGAGAAGTCATGTGTTTACCATGTTACATGTTTTAAAAAGATGCGATATCTAATAATTAATGTTTATCTGTATCGAATGAGGTTTGGATGTATTTTAGTGTATTGGTTAGATTGTTAGAAGGGGTGATTTGTGAGTTAGGCATTATAAGTTCAGGTCTATTTGGCAAACAGACATTTACTTTTGTCGAGACATTTTTGAAGACATCGAGTTTGAGTTAATGCATTTTATGGAAAGGTAGTTTATTGCTTGTAGGATCCTGCATTGGTCAGTGTTTCATACGGGGTAAATTCGAGAGTCAGTGCTATATGTGTTTGATTTGTCAGTGATCCTCCATTCTGTTTTATAGGGAGTAGTTTATTTCTTGAGGTCCAATATAGTGGTAGCTAGGGTGGTTATGCTGTATTTTAAGGGGTATATGATGGTGATTTTGTTGGCGTATAGTATTTGCCTGAAGGTTCTTTGAGTAAGTATGTGCATTTCTCCTTTCTTGGTATTCACCGCATATGACTGTGTCTTTATATATAATTCAACTGAGTGTGCAACTCCCTTCCGAAGAGGCAGACATCCTCTATTTTGCATGAGCAGCCGGGGTTGGAAGGACTGATTGATTGTGTTGGTTTAGAGGCTAAAATGGGGTCTACGGATTACACATAAGAATAACTTGTTTTTAATTGAGCTTATTTGATTGTAGAAAGTGGTTGTCTATTAATTACAAAATAACTGTTTGTCTAATGTACATTTGAAACTGAGGAAAAAAGGGGGAGTGAACCAGATAATGTTTATTTGTTTATTGCGTATGTGTTGTCTAGTACATTATATTGGTATGTAATATATCTCATCGCTATAACCGCTTTCGAGGAGGGGTCTGTTGTAAATATCGGGACAGGATGAACGAAGGAGATTATCATGCTTATTTTCGGTACAAGATTCTTTAATAAAAGATGTTTACAAATATTTTTTTTTTAAATATTAGGACATAGTTGAGAAACACTGATGTCTAAGCAGGAATAATAGTGCATACACTTATTGCTTTGACAATTTTAGTTAATAGACTAATTTAGAAATTAAGAAATAATTATACAACCAAATAAACAGTGCATGTCTATGTTATTTACTGACATATGATTGAATTTAAATGTATATATATATATATATTTATATACATATATATATATATATATATATAGAGAGAGATATTGTGTGTGTGCAAGTGTACTTATTATAAAGATCTTATTTTAGCGTCCAAATGCGGTTAAGTGTTTGCACTAAATAACTATTTTCGTGATGCATTCATTTAATAGCATTTATCGGTATTTTCTGTCTCTGTAAAGTAAGAAACTTTTATCAACTTTGAATGGTTTATTGATAAAACTTTTGCAACGTATGATTTAATAGACAAACACTTCTGCAAATCGCATTAAGGCAAGAGTAAATCATTAAACAACACTGTCGCATATGATGTGTTCATACGGAAGTCATTAATGAAAGAGTCCTTGGGGCGTTTTTAGTACCCTGGATTATGAATCTATTTGTGAACGCCATTACCTTACAAAATTATAGCTCAACTGATGGATCTGCGTGATCTGTAAAATGCTTTATTTTCTAGAGGACACCCGGTGGACAACGGCAAATATGTTTTCACGGATGCAATTATGTTCTATCTGATTAGTTCCGTTGATAAAATAATTGAGTTATGATATTTTTCAGAATTTGCAATTCTGTCAAATGTTACGTAACTGTTGTTTTCAAAGAAAGGTGATATCAGGTGTTTCATCGATACTCATAGTAAACTTACGGTATTGAATATTAAACCTCCTTAAATAATGTTCTGTTTAGCACAGAGGTCAAGTTAGTATAGCCCAAGTAATAAAGTGCTAAATCATAAGTAGTTATTAGTGAGGGTATTCTCGAGGTAAAGGAGTAAATCAGAAATACAGCCATTACAAGAAATATAATAAAGCATTACTTAAGACATTTATCCTGCTATGGTGGACGAAACGAGAATAATCTACACCGTGGATTACATAAATGTTTAGTTCTATATTCCATGATAAATGCCAGTATACTGAAAGCATATGACCTTAATAGGGTTAAGATGAATATTGATATACACTAAATGTACAAAAGCGTTACTGTGTGTTTTCGTTCATATTTTTGTTTTAATTTTCTGTTTTATTCCTGAAAGTAGTGCTTCATTGTCGTAACTTTTAAGATTTTGTCAAGGCAGATTATTACTTCTTTCTTAATAACAATATTTCGATATATTTCAATATTATTAAGATATAATTCGGCGAAACGGCATACGATTATATTTGTTGATCTAAAAATTCGATTTAAATTAACAATTACATATTTTCGAAGTGCATATATATTGAAAAAGTGAAAATGTACTGATTTTAACATTTCAGATTGTATTATCACATGTTGAAGGTATGTATCTATATATATATACATACACATATGTATGTATATATATATGTATATATAGATGTATATATATATGTATATATATGTGTATATATATGTATATATCTGTATATATATGTATATATATATATGTGTGTATATATTTATATATATATGCATATATATATATATGTATATATATGTGTATATTTATATGTATATATATATATGTATATATATGTATATAAATATATATATGTATATATATATGTATTTATATATATATATTTATATATATATGTATATATATATGTATATATATGTATATATATGTGTATATATATGTATATATATATGTGTATATATATATGTATACATATATGTATATATATATATGTATATATATATATGTATATATGTATATATTTATATATATATGTATATGTATATATATATTTGTATATATATATATAAATATATATATATATATATATATATATATATATATATATATATATATAATCATGTCAGAGTAATCAACGCAAACCCGTGCGCATGTGTGCATTCTGCTTCCTACATCTCCTTCCTTTTTTTACTTTTTAGTTTGGAACCTTAACTTATCTCTTCATTCAATTATGTGAGCGACGAGGTGTTATGTTTAGATTCCTTACATACATCCCTTATAAAGAAAGGAAAATAAAGATAAATCGAAGTGTATGTTAGTATTGGTTTTTCTTTAACTTTTTCAAAATAGTTCGCGTTTCTTTTACACTCGCGATAGTTTTGTTCTATACTATTTAAAAAAAAAACGAACAATGAAAAGATTACATTTAGAAGCAAACAACACATCTAATTATTAGCGCACATTCGGAAGTAGGTTTTACTAATTTTAGATAAGAAAGTATTTTTTAACTAGCATGATTGTTGGTATACACGCAAAAATAACATATGTGTAGAAATTGCACCAATCTGAAAATAAGGTATTCATTTTCACACATTTAACACTTAGACTGATCGAATTACATGTCGATGTTGCCTTTACGGATAGCTATCCAATTATAAAGATAATTGAGCCGATTTCAATTAAATATGCGTTGGAGACAATATATATGTACATTATTAGATCCGTATACATCATACGAATAATTTACATATGAGGTGAAAATTCAATGTCCATCTGTATTCATTAATAATATATGTGTTTGATTTCTAAATCTGATATTAATACCTCGTTGTTATTGCCTATACAAAGATGTACATTTTACTATGATCTATACTTATGATACTTACGTAAGAAAAGTATATGCTAACTTAAAATTAAACATGATTTATATGTAATAAGAAATAAATTACTACGAACTACATATTTATACGAAATATTGTTGAAAATGGTGGGATTAGAAAATAAATAAAAATTGAATTACTTTAGTCACAAATTACACACCAGTACCCGCGAACATTGATAGCGAGGGGCGGAGACTAGGCTACACAGTAAAATAGAAAATGATCATCGAGATAAAATGTATGATGCGGCCACTTACTGCATGTATATATACATGCATATATATGTGCATTTATATTCATGTATCTATGCATATATATACATATATATGCATACACACAATCATTTATATACATATGCATGCATATACATATATATATATATATATATATATATATGCATACCCACATTAATGTATATACATATGCATATATATATGCATATACACATCCATTTATATACATATGCATATATATATATATACACATATATGTGCATACACATATATATATATGTATATATATACACACATAAACATACATATATATATATACATATACACACATATATATGTGCATACACATATATATATATATACACATATACATGGATATATATGCACACACAGATATGTATATATATATATATATATATATATATATATATATACATATACATGTGCATACCCATATATATATATGTATGTATATATATATATATACACATATGCTTGTGCATACACGCATATATATATATATATATATTTATATATATATATATATATACATGTACATGTGCATACACACACACATATATATATATAATGTATATATACATATACATGTGCATACACATATATATGCATATATATATAGATATACATGTGCATACACATATATATATGTATATATATATATATGTATACATATACATCTGCATGCACATATATATGTATATATATATATACATATATATATATATATATATATATATACATGTGCATACACATATATATATATATGTATATATATATATATATATACATATACATGGGCATGCACATATATCTGGATATATATATATATATATATATACATATATATATATATATATATATATATATATATATATATATATATATATATATATTAAATAGGCCTCGTTGAAGATTTGGAAACTTTCCCCTTTAGTAATGTTCCTTTGTTAATTTCTCGACGTAACGAGCGACGTTTCTGTTGTTTGGTCTAAGTTTAAATAGCCTTGCTCCGAGTGGTGTTCCATCGGCTATTACTTGAGCGCTTTTGATTACTCGATCGCAATCAGGTGATTGTGTTTTACAGTTGTTCTGGTGCTGGCAGGCTATTTATGTATACATTTTTGTCTTAATTATTGAATACGGATAGTGCGCAGTATTAAATGCGTTCGAGTGATGTCATGTGAAACAATAGTCGGACCAACACTATTTGAATTAACTGGCTCGCCTCGTCGGGAAATTAACAAGAAAAATTACTAAGAGAGACATTTCCATAGTCTGCATTGATAATTATTCGCTTCCTGAATACATATATATATATATATATATATATATATATATATATATATATATATATATATATACATATATATATATATATATATATATATATATATACATATATATATATATATATATATATGCATGTATATATGTATATATAAGAATGTGACCGTTCATACCTGCCATTTTTTACAATGCTACAGAAATATATGCATGCCGATAATTTCCGTGTTCTTTATAGAAATATACGTGACGAATATACATATATATATATATATATATATATATATATATATATATATATAACTCAATTTGCATAATGTATTCTATTTAGTCGGCACAAAAATAGTGGACATATATTTCTGTCAAATAAATCTCGCCAGAGGCTGTTCGGTTTGCACTTCTATGGCGGCGATATATTTGAAGAAATGTTGAATTATATTTTTAGAAAAAAAATGCTTTTTAATTTTTTTTTTCAGTTTGTCCTTCACTTTCAAACGTCTACATCCCTGAGACTAATCACATACCGAATAATTGCATATTAATAACAGTTGCGTGTGGCAGGCGATTAGAATTTTATTATAATCATGTTGTTTGTACTTAGAACATATTGAAATATTCGACATCGTTTTTTTTTTCTTAGTTTATCTTTTTAGTGTTGTTTGCTATCCTGTTTGCTATTTTTGCGTATTTGTTTCTTTTTAGATGTTATTTATGTTTACATATATTCTTAATAACAAAAGTTACAAACTTCTTTCATGAGACTTTAAAGTAGAACATCACTGACATACACAAGGCCGAGTCTGTTTGAATAAAATAAACAATCACGATACAAATAATGCAGTTCAGATTATATAAATCGTCATTCACTCTTTACAGCGCGCCCACAAAAATATAACTTCTAGTTGAAATCTGGAATTCCATTACACCAAAACGATACACGCCAATAAAAAGAAGCAGCATACTACATTATATTAGTTGCATTTTAGCTTTGAAATAGTTACACTCGTATTTGTAATTCTTATTGCATTCACGAATAACAGTAGTAGTAGTAGTTGTAGTTATAATTATTGATGTATTAGTAGTTCCACAAAGCGTAACATTAGTAACGACATTAGTAGGAGAGGGAAATATACCAAGAGTAGTAGTAGTAGTCGCTTAAACAATAGTACCATAGTACTAAATCTAGTTGTTCAATAGATGACTTACCAGATGTCTTAAAACTAGCAAACCATATTAAACAACACTTGCTCCTCACACCGTCACAGGCGTCTTGTTGTCAGTCAGGAATAAGTAAATCACACCAATAATTCGTGAGAGTTCCTGTGCAGTTTATCACATACGAACCTGAGTGCACCCATTGTTTTTTAACGATTAATTAGGTATGTAACCAAAGGCTGATGTCATGTTAAATTTATGTTAAAACACGTATACTAATTTCGGTGTTTAGACCCAGAAAATAAAATTGATAATCGCCCATACAATCAGAATATGTTTGGCTACCAAGAAAGTGGCAATTTCAAGCAATTCCAAAAGAGTTTCAGTATCATTTTACTAATCATTTCTATTAGTATGAATTATAACGACATAAATTCTAGTATCTGTATCACAATATTAGTTGTAGCAATAGTAGTATTTGTATATGTTTCTAGGTTGATAGTAATAGTAGTTCCTGTAGTAGTAATAGTAGTTGCAGAAATATCAGTTAATGCTACACAGACATTTAAATATTATCGGAATAGTTCAAATAGTATTTTAGTAGTTAAGCCAGCCACGAGAGTAGCAGTAATTATAATAGTATCACTAACCGTATTATAATTAACGACACTATCACTAAAGTAAAAGTTAAAAGTAAGGCAATTATTGTTAGTAGAAGGGACATTACTAATAGCCATACCATTTGTGTAAGTTACATGAGTGTTATTATATATATATATATATATATATATATATATATATATATATCTGTATTAATTTATTGCTTTTTTTTCTTATTTGTAGTGTTCCTAACATCTAATCAATTTTTATTTGAATCTCAGCATTGAAATATTAAAATAAAATATAATTAAGATATTGTTCAGTATTACTTCTGAGAGTGTTGAATGTGTAATAAATCCAGATAGGGAAGGTAGCTAGTTTGTATAATCAAGTTTACATCATCGTGTAGAGGAACTATTTATTTAAAAAGCAAAAAAGATCGTCGGGCGAATTCAACACTTACTATAACTTAAACTTAGGTGAGAAGGAAGGTTAAACTACGTCATAGTGGGGAATAATGTGATAGCAGGAAAGAACGAATTTACAGGATTCACTTTTGCCCAGAAGTGTCCAATAGTTACACATGCATGGTATATGGGTTAATGACTTCTCTCTTAAAACTCCACCTAAATATGTATCTCTTTATTGCAACGAATATAACACATTACGTCTAGATAGACTGATAATTTATAGATAGAAAATTTACCCTGTCAAATTTATAAAGGAATACACCACGGCCGGTCACGCGCGGCACATGTAATCCAATCGAAAGCAACGTAACTAATCTCTCTAATCCTGACCAAGTGAAACGAAGGAAAATACGACTATATAACACGGTTTTATCTTTTAAGTAAACGTACACGTAATAACTATTCATATTTCAGTTTGTTTCAGAAATATAATTAAAGAAACAAATGCATATAATATTGAGAGTAGTACTTAATACTACTTTCACTGCTACTACTACCACTAGTACTACTGTAATACTGATATTACTACTCATGATTAGACAAAGAAGACGACGACGAAGTAGAAGAAGAAGAAGAAGAAGAAAAAGAAGAAGAAGAAGAAGAAAAAGAAGGAAAGATCCTGAAATAAAGTAGAAATATAGATATAGCATACATACGTATTATAAAAAATATGATAATTACCTAATCTGCCTATACCGGATGAAACAAAATAGAAATATTTGAAATTAAATACCAACAGACAACTATATCTCTAATATACATCTTATCTATGTGTTTCTTATTGTAATCTTTACATTTTTTAAAGAACGGATACGTAAGCAAATACATATATTTTTTTCAATAGAATGGGGTTATATGCCGTAAACAATATAAACAATCTGCAAGGACATAGAAATGTTATTGATAGTTGCATGCGTAAAGATATTGAGTAACCTAAGTGCTAGTAACAGTAATGACGATTACTCCTGATACTAGGAAGACTTTATGAATATTTATATCTAGTTATTTTAAAAGCATGTTTGGTGCAGGAAAATAAATATAGTGAAATAAAACGTCATATGAGACACATCGTTAATATATTAAAAAAATCCAGCATTCAAATTCATATTTCCTTTTTTAATAATGTAGAACGGGAATGCAGAAATCATTCTATTTTGGAAGATGACGCATACGATCGTAATTAAATTCAGTGCATTGGTTGTGTTAGTTTTTCTTACATTCGACAGACGCAAATCTTAATATAATACTTGCATTGCCCAATAGTTCTTGCTTTGCTTTCTATTTATTTTTGTTTAAACATGATGTTTCTGTGATAATATATACACTATACAAAAACGTATGGAGGACCTAATATGTTATGTGAGTTGAAAAAAACGTAGTTGAAATTCAGCATGGCTATCACTGACTCTAAACGCGGAAGGAAATCTAAAAAAAAAATAAACTGAACTCGGAGGTTTTGTAATGCACCTATTACAATATAATGTATTGTCAAAGAGCCGCGAAAAGATAATTCCGTGAAAAATATATCGCGGTTCAGCATGTCGACATTCCCCGGCGGATTAAAGAGCATACGTTAGCCTAAAATATACATCTTTCTTACCGAATAAGCAGTTAATGCCCGTCTGTAAGAATGTCATCTTCTTACATTTCGACTGTAAGTACTATCGACTAGTTAAGGAAAATAATGTAATCATCGAACGCGTTCACAAAACAGAATTTTAAAGAAAAAATAAGGAAATAATGGCAACCTGTCAGTCTGTAATGAAAAAAAAGTGAGAAATAAAAAAAATAAAACATATCAATCGTTCAATTTAAAATAGAAACAAGAAATAAAGAAAAGGACCCCATCGGAGAAGATAAAGAAATAGAAAAACAGAAAATGCATAAAACATGAGAATACAGAAAATGAAAAAAAGAAAATCGTATCAATCGGTATAAATGAAGAAAGAAAACAAAAGAAAATTGTCGTTTTATAGAAATGTATACGATCAGAAAAATAGTAATGCAGAGTAACCAACGAAAGAATACACAGATTCAAAGTGTATATATTGTTCACATAACAACATAAAATATTACGTAGTGGGAGAGCAGGCAATAATATTTTGAAAACAGGTATTTCGAGGCCGATTGAAAAGTTAATGCGTATGGTGTAAAACTTTGTTAAACAATACTAGTCGTTAAACAAGACATGTGTTGTCCGAGAAGAGATACTTTTGTATTACTTTTACAGATTAACGTAGATTTGTTTTTTCATAATAAAGAAGAAAAAATAAGAAAAAGAATGAGTGAATGGCCAATTTGAAAACTAAGCAGGCACCTATAGTACATTTGGGGATGTTACATTCTACTTTTCTTTTAATTCAGATACTATTTATCGCAATATAGCGTAAGCATACGTACATTTTAGACTTAAGATAAAAAATATAAAGTAGAAATATAGCTTAATTTACTATGCGTGACCTGGAAACGAATTCTTTCTATTTAGATAAATTATAAGAAATCAAAAAATGTGCCCGTAAAATTGAGTTAGACCAGTAAACAAGTTTAACATATTGATAATCTAAACTATTAACGTCAAATTGATTCCGAAAGCCGTGCTTTAATCTGATAATAACAAAATCTTCTTCATGTATTCTGTCATTCGTGAAAGGTAAAGACAGTGCGTAGAATAGACGTAAAGAAAGAACGCTTAGTTAAAGAAATTGTTCATTAGTTAGAAAAGTATAGTACCTAAGAGACAATCGGCACATTATATAATGAAGAACGAATATATATATATATATATATATATATATATATATATATATATATATATATATATATATATATATATATATATATATGCTGTCACCTTCTATAACGAGGTGTGCCTTCTCATTGGAGTGGATCATGGCAAATAAAGATATCCCAATCTACGACCCGAACGAAGAAGTACAGCCTAGAACAATTATCCTCCAAAAAGGATGGATCTACACTGTGGGGTTGTATCATGATGAATGTAAGAACATAGTCGACACTGCCGCTGACTGGCGAGATAATACCTGGTGAGTTAGTATCATAACATAACATATACTACATTGAACATAGCAGGTTATTTTGCCATATAAACAGGCAACACCTTCGAGTATGACATGCAACTAAAGAAGACGCTAATCCATGAAGATCGTCTCATGACAACTAAGAATATATACCCTATCCACACTCTAGAGAATGATGTAATATATAAGATGATTCATTCATTTAAAAAGGAAGCGTTCATTTATCTCAAGACGGTCTTATGACAACATAACTTATACTAAACAGCCTTACTCCAATAAAATACAATACAATAAACGAATATGTAATACCTGAGTGGATTCGCCAATCTTCTTAAAAAGGGGAGACATTATTCGTGGTGTTATGACAGCTGAAATGAGTCTCCACTATACACCCCTATTAAATGGTGTTGCGATTGCATCAGTTCTTTTCCATTCATTTAAAAATGCATAGTCACACAAAGCATAATTTTTATGGTGCCTTGCCTTTTTAGCTAAGATTATATTGTAGTATATGTTTTTCACATCAGACGTTTTACTGATGCTATTGTTTACACCGGGAGTTTTCATGTAAAGCATCTTCCTTCAGAATGAAATTCTAAAAAAGTTCATCACAACACTATATTTTTTTTATTAAATCGCTTTAACCAATTTTCTTCATAATTAAAATAACATTACTATCGATCAAACTATTGTGTATATATAAGACAATTTGCCAATACAAGTTAAGAATATATATTACGGTATATTTATTGAGTACAAACATTATTTTTATTAGTAACACTTTATGAAATAAATATACGAATGGAGAATATCTAAGGGTGTGTGGGGGTGTTTATAGATAAGAAAGAAGCTATACTTAGTCTTTAACTAGTAGGATCGGCAGGACCAATCTCACGTACTAAACAGGCCCACGCACTAAGTAAATTTGCACTGATATTACTCACGTTACAAAGATTAAAGTACACATATAATGCTTCAAAATGTTAAGTCGACAGTCTTTATTCAAATCTTGATAAACATCCATTACATGATTCTGATTGTGAAACTGTCTCCAGGTTTTCTATTTCGCTTAAGGGGTATTCATAAGACATTTTAATGAAGTGAATCGTGATAATTGCCGTCAAATAACTATGGAAAACATTTAATGCAATCTAAGATATTGGATTTTTTTTCAATCACAGATTGTCCCCATATTATGCCACTAACACTCTAAAAACTCCTCTAAAGTAAGACCAATTTTATGAATAGTTATTAATTGATGCCTAATACATATTGTGGAAATTTCACAAAATGTAAGATAATTTAATTTTCGTAAAGTTTTCCTAATATACATAGCAGTAGTTTAAACTAAATATTGCCAGAATTACAACACCATATGCGTGGAAGCTGTGTTTCAACATTCATAATGATTAGGTATTTAGTTTGAGAGCGAATCATTTACATACAAATGTGTAGATATATACACATAACTAACTTTATTTGCAGAGATATTAATACACTAGTACATTTCGTTTAGTAATCAGTATGGTTATACACACTTATTTTATTATTATATGTGGATACATATTGATTTAATGTTGCTACTAACTCGTTTTCCAACCTGCTGTTTCCAGGGTGCATTTTAAGTTTAAAACTGGGGTGTAATTATTATTTATTACAAACATCATAAGGAGAAAAAATCGCTGCAAAACGAATCATTTCAGGGATACTCAGTAATATATGTTTTTCCTATGACAACCCTTCACCTATTAATTTCACTATTTGGCCAGTACTACAAACATTAAAGTTTCAGAGCAGTGAATGGCCTTATTTTTTATACAGTTGATCTATATAAGAATGTATACTAGTCATATGTGAAAATAAACTTGCATCGTTATGGTTAATAGTCTTCATTTACTTCAAGAGCGATCGATCCTTTCCTGTAGTCCTTAATAAATGGTTTGCAAATATTAGTGGGCATATTCCTCCATTCTGCCTGACCTATTTTCTTTAGATGTTTAATATATGTTGGTGCTCTTTCTCAGATTTTCATTTTCAGATATTACCACATGTTCTCGTTTTGATGAACAAAAATCGCGGAATGAATTTGAAACTGCATGGTATCGACATTATTTTCGGCAAGCTACTTCTTCGTAGAGTATGTTGTATGCTTGGGGTCATTATCTTGTTTGAAAATCTAACCGTGGGTGAGCTCAACTCTGTTAAATGAAGGGACTCGTTTTTAATCAATGGTTCAAAAATATGTGTTCACCTTTAATTTACCGTCTATCATTTATATATTAGCAGCACGATTATTAAAACTGCTGCCCTAAATTTGACGTTTGGTACAATGCACTTCAGTAAGTAGGGCTCGTCATATTTCCTCCAAGCATGATCAGGATCATTATGACCAAACAACTCAGTGTTTGATTTGTCTGTTCATACAACCCTTTTCCAACACAATATGATCCTATACTGATTGTATATCAGGAATTCAACTTCATTTTTATTTGTAGAACACTATAATGTATGATATTCCTGAAGTGAAAATACTATATAAATATAAATGGCAACGTCCCTTGAAAATGTATTCATGGGAAGCTAGAGTTTTCTTATAATTATTTTACCGGGATATATTAGCCCACCCCGCATTGTTATATATGTATTGAATCAAGCTAGAGAATAATATATAATTTCAAAGGTGCATAATGAGTCAAATCAAAACTCTGCAGTGACGGAGTTTTGTTGTTTTGGAATATGCAATCTCCTAATATGCGTAAACATTGTATTAGTTCAGTTCATGTTTGTTTAACATTTGTGATCTAAATGTATGAGTTGTTTGATATGTGACATCTACAACGAGTATATCTGCTTGGTGTGTAAAAAAGTAATACTAACTTTTATTGTGAAACATTTATGTAAGTGTAAAGTCACATTATGTAATATACATGTGTAGATAAACACATTCTAATGTGTTCGTCATGGTGAGTGTAAACGCTTAATATAGGTGCCCTAATTCACCACTAAACATTTAAGTTATATAGGGTAAGTATCACCATTTATAATTGTTCTTTTTCTATGTTTCGTTTGCTGAGACCTCATTTACTACCTTGTCAAAAAGATGATATCGTATCAGGGAAAATACAAAGATTATTGAAAGGGGATTAAAGGAACGAATATTTTCAAAAAATTAGGATAAACAATTGTTTCTAATGCAAAGTTGTGCATTAGTTAAAAAGACTAAGATTTAATATTCAATATGTAACACTAACTGTACATTATAATTGAGATAAAGTGAATCCATTTTCCCACCATCACTATTTTTCTTTCATGTTTTACATACATGGCGCGGTATATTACTCGTCTTACAGTCTAAAGTTACATGACTCGTCTGACTCCCAACTTTACAAATTTGTTTTTCAAAAGTAAATAACACTGTAGGCACATTTTCCATTCGCTTTGCCTCATTTTAGCTGTCTAATTAGACACATGCGAACCGGTATGTTTTTAACAACATGTGGTGTCTATCGAGCAGCTCACCCCATGACTAAGCATTTCCCGAGGCATAACCTTGCCTTTGACACCTATACACATGACAATGTTGATGTTTCTACTTCGATGTATGAAATTCGTTCATTATTTTTTTTAATCATTAATGTCTGTCTTTTTTTTCTCCCGATATCTTGTTCATAGTGAAAATAAGCAGGGAACTATAATAAGAATATACTTACCTTGAAATAGCGTAAGGAAATGAGGTGTTTTATACTAGTATAACTCACAAAGTGTTTCACATCAGTAGATATAAGTTATGTATCGCTTATAAAACCTGATGTCTTTCTCGAAAGCTGAAGTGATAGCAAGTCTTTTTGGATTTCCAGTATACAGTGCTCTATTATATTACGTTTGTAAATAATGTTAGATAATGGCCCTATGGGAATGGACGTATCTGTTGGAGATCGGATTAGACTTGCGCGAATTAACACGGGACAGTCGAGTGCAGAACAGGGCTTGTTCTCACAGTCAGAGCTGGAAGACGTGACAAGGTTACGTGTGACGAGAGCCCAGATCAAGGGTCAGTCTAGTCTTGTGAGAGGCTCTGTTAGTTCGAGGGCCTTGCGTGGGAAAATAAGGGATATGTGACGTCACTCGTTCTCGAGAGAAGCAAGTTATTAGTCAGGCTGATTCGGAAAGCAAACTGAGAGGACGTGCGATTCACAGTGTAAAGATAAGGAATATTTCCCTTCAGGGAAGACAAGCGCGAGAATCCTTTCCCCCTCTCTATGAATAGTTAAACAAACATTAATAACTAACTACGATAAAGTAGGATTTGCTCTCTTTCTCTCTCTCGACGAGGTGAATGACTCCCAGTTGAAATAACAATGTTGCAATAAAAAGAATTACATTCAAAAAGAGAGTTTGTCTTCGGAGTCCATCATGACTGTTATTGCAGACAACAGACGACGGCGTGGTTCTAGAAGAAATAATTCATCCACTAGACGACCACTCACTGGACAACACGACCAACCCTCTACACGACGAGTATACGTAACACGTGCTGCCGCGGTCCAAGCAGGAGTAGCATGTAACAATAATGCGTTCTTTTAACATATGCATTTTCTCGCAGGTAAAAACTTTGAATTTGTCCTTGAATTGGAGTAGCAATAGCTCAGCTCAATATTCTATTATTATGTGTACACTTCCATCTTATCAATGAATTGTATTTTGTCTGCTCGATTTTTGCCTCATTTCGTGAGACAAACCGATGTTTTTTTAAGAGCCGGGATATTATGATTATTTTTAATGGTAGTATTTTTCGTAGTTGATGTAGTAGTGTAATTTCAAGGAGGGAAAAAATCTGACCTTCGATTTTCTTTCAGCAGCCGAGTAACTGTCGCTTCCCTTATTTTGTCTTCATGTTCTAACATTTCATGAATGATGTTTCAGACAAAGAGTGAAGAATTGCTGTTTTCTGGGTCATAATCTATCCATCGCTGGTTTTTAACATTAGAGTAGTATTTTTAGCTCCTTAAATCAATTGACTTCATGCCTTTCCTGGAGCGATTTCCATTAAAAAATGGTAGCTGTTTTCGGCTATAGTTCTCTTTTAAATCCGTTCTTTGTAACACGCTTTCTCTCCGTCTCTCTCTCCCCCTCTCTTTGTCTTTATATATATATATATATATATATATATATATATATATATATATATATAGTAACGTTGTTATTTGTTATTGAGTTTTCTAGCGATATAAACATAGCTGTTTTTCTTGGTATTTTTCACTTCCTAAGCGTTAAAGACTATTGCATTCGGTCGCTCTTTTTAATATAAGACGTGGCATTATCTTTTTATATTTTTTTGTATTTATTATATTTAAAAACTCTTTTTATGAATTCCGTCCTACATGTACGCACCAATTATATATATATATATATATATATATATATATATATATATATATATATATATATATATATATATATTCGAATACATAAAACTCACATTTTTTACTATTTCAGAGCATTAACTGAAGCATGTTTTAAAATATTTATTGTATGGGATTGCGTACTATTATCATATGTAGATACATTTAAATTAGTACGTAAGGAAAGAGGCACAATTTCTTCAGGAAACCATTTGTTAGATGCGTATATTATTTTATTAAAATCATTTTGACATTTTAGTAAAAAAAAGTCAAAATTGAAATATTTGTTTTGATTTCAATAAAATAATGGATGCATCTAACAAATGCTTTTCTGAAGGCGCATTGCCTCTTTCTTTACGTTTGAAATTCTAACATGCTTAAAAAACTTAAATCATATTTAATTCATAGAATTTGATACAATTTATTGATATTTATTGGTGAACAAATAAATCGTACGTTGTGAAAATATATTTAGAAACTAAAGGCTGCAGCATTGTTTTAAATAATAATAGGTTAGCCCGAGAGGAAAAAGGGAACATTCGGTGTTTTAATTATTCGAACTCTCATAACTTCCCAAACAATTGCATGCATAAACGGGTGAATGTCTGAGGTATTTTCATACTCACGCTTAGTTAAACTAGCACTGCAACGCATGTACACCAGGGAGTGTATTAATAAGATCACAACTGCGTCGTACCAGCGTAATTAATTCGTTTTTAGTATTTGTCTTGTGTCCATATATTTTAAACCTAAAAGGGAACAGCCTTCTTTTTGGGGTAAGGCGCGATTTGATTGGTTATTTCCAATATATTATTTCGCGTTCGCAGTTGACGATATAAACACATAACAACGTTGCAGGGAGCTCATATGAAGTCAATATTAAAACCTTTCGTTTACCGTGACTTATATCATTCATTGTTTTAACGAATTTTTTTCTTTAATTTTCTTTAAATCTTTTCAAAATCATATTATAAAATTATCGTTCGCATAATAACAAAATTGGCTTTTAGAAAATCACCGGTATAATTTACTGACGCTTAATTTTTGCTTTTCCCAGACATAGTAACTTTTAATGATAATGACAAGACACATTTGTTTAATGTTGTCGGTATAACGGTTTACACTCGATGTGCGTTGTTATCCTATCTGACTATTGAACAGCAGTTTCCCAACAAAACGTGCCAGAAAGTGTGAAGCTTGTTATTCTCATTTAAGAATGAGCCCTCGAAAATAACGGTCGCAATAGAAATCGTCAGCGGTACTTTTGTGTCTGTTTCTTTACAAGAGATATTTATTTCGAGTGTATTTGGGTACACACTTGCATTTGGTAAAGATAACCATTGCGCACAGCCGGATTCTGTACAATAATATCATGACAAAAACAATATTTTAGAATTTAGATTGGGAATCAGTTCGGCTGATGAATTTTATTTAAATTATCACCGCTCTAAATCAACTAAGTAACACTGTTTATGTTATCCAAGTATATATTTAAAATAGATACCATTCGTATCTATGTGTATATGTGTATGCGTTTTTTGGTTAAGCTGACAAATGTTCGGTAATGCTGAAACTTGACAAGATACATTAATAGAAACAGTATTTTAGAATAATCAATATCGCAACAACATTTAGTATAAGTTGATAACCCACTCAAGAGTCAGAAGGTGGTAATTATCATTTAAATAAGGACCAGACAACTTTAGTCATGTATCATCATATATTCTAAGTGAAATATATTGTGTGTGTTTTACAATATATGCGGTATTTTTCGCAAACAATCTGAAAGCTGACAGTAAATGATGAAATTACAATATATCAGATTTGTAGTGGGAAAAAGTATTGCACTAGTTGTTAAATAAATACATATGTTGTGTTGTGTGACCGAGCGTAACACATATTGATACTATTTTTCGATAAGAATTCTAAAGATTTGACGTGTAGCGCTGCAAATAATTATCAACATTATATTTAAGAAAGTATTGTTAAAATAATTATTGCCAAAAAAATGTAATTTTAAATGAGAACCCATTCATTACAACTAGACGATACTGACCACCATTATCAACACTTGATGATTTTAACGATGAATAAACATATCGAGATTGTGCGTGCGAAGTAGGTGTACGAAGACAGTTTACAGTAAATGTTCAATTAACGGGACAGTTTAAAGTAAATTCCACAAACACAAGTAGGTAATTATTTAATTTATAGCATTATAATATTTACATAACTACAAGACAGTATATTTTCAGCTTACAATACTAACTGAGCCCGGAAAATAATACAATTTAGGGTATTAGTATGATGCGTACTGGCAACAAAAATCGATTTCGAAATGGCATACATTTTGTAGCGATTCGTTTTAAATATACTATTTTAAGCATCAAAGGAAATGCATTGTGTTTAGACATGTTTGTCTACGTATGAATATTTTTTTTTATATCCAGGGGCGAGTTTTGTAAAAAAAATATATAGGTTCATTTTTGCATGTAGTCATTAACTTGTTAAAAAAATTTGGATGTAAAATTAATAAATATGTTATAGTTATTCAGAAATAATGTACTTTTCAGGTATCGGTAAAGTTTCGGATACATTTCGCATACTTCATATTTATTTAATGTCTTTAAACCTGCAATGTCTGATATTCTAAACGTTATGGTATGATTGTTATTTTTTACTGTGAACCTGACAAGAAAACCTGCAATGTCTGATATTCTAAACGGTATGGTATGATTGTTATTTTTTACTGTGAACCTGACAAGAAAACACATTTTAGCTATGACAAAATATAAATATATTATTATGAGGTTGTAAGGTTTCTAGGTTCAGTGAGTAATAATAATTGATTCAAATTTATGTTTCCCTCATAAAAGAATACCAAGGATAGCAGGAAACTCTCCAATGTAAATAATATATCAAGTGTTAGTTGTATATCAACTGTGTACTTTTCTTATTCTTTCAGCTGAACTATGTAAGTGCTTTAAAGTATATGTAATTGGCCTCAATTACTTTATGTTACTATACTCTTCGTTAAGTCAATCATATTAACTCTTACGGATAGTTGCAATCAAGCTTTAGCATTAATTTAAATATGATACAAAATATATCCGTACTTTTACGTTACTTAATATTAATGAAAGGAAGGTGTAGTGGTTAATCCTCATAGAGATCATCATCATGCATTTTCTCTTGAAATTATAAGGCCGGAATGTGTACTATTATAAGAAATGTCTTCTTAAATATTAAGCTAGTCAACGTAATTATGTGTCACTGCATTATCCACTGTGAATTGTCCAATAATTGTTAATATCAGCAAATCAATATCATACCGTCAAGCGTTGTCCTCAAGGTTGATATCGCTTCGTAACGGGTTCATGTGACATAGCATATCATTAGGGCTACCCCCTCTGGATTGATTACACTAACTTCTAACTAATCAGTCTAATCCATATTCAATGATTTAATCGGTCAATTACTTTTGGAACATGTGAAGTTTTGTGAGCTACGTGTTGATTTATTGTTCCTTTTTAGATACTTTGCAAACCACTTTTTGCGAATTTGGCCTTTGTTTATTAATTCGGCACTTGTTTTGTGGATCATGCAAACATCAGGGGACGAGTTGCTCTCAAATGATTATCATATGTTTACCCATATCGTAATATATGAATTGCACTCATAATATTCTCATATACAAATTTAAACAGCTGAATGCCATACTATCTACATATATACTGAATATTTTTATATTTGTATGTATTATATTTTACTGCAGTTTAAATACCTGAAAATACAATCAGATATACGTGAATATTAAACATGGAAACATCACAAATTACAATTTTCTGATAACATATTAACTGTTCTAAAACTTTTGTATTGGGAAATTTGAATTTTTGAGGAAAATATTATCTCTCGATTGTGGCCCGCTACCTAATTATACAGTCGGACATTTATAGTTTATTTGGCTGAAAACGCAGTTTGAGAAGTTTAACTGGTGCCACAACTTGATTGGGGAACTTTAACAGTTACATTGTAGTTGTGTTCCTTAGATTACTTCGGATTTCTAAATTTATTTGTCCAGGCTTTTCTAATTCTGTCTGACTGACTGCACTTGTGTGTGTTTCCATACGTCAGATATGTAATTGAGAACACTCACCGAGATATATATTTTTTGTGATTAGCTAATCAATGAAACATCGTGTTGTATTTCCTGCTTTCTTACGATTGGTTGGCCAATGGGAGTCTTTGTTTTAAACAAGTAAGTGGAACTTTTATCTAAGCCAAAGTGTATAGTTTATGTATAAATTTAACTTCAGGAACCTAACTATATTGTATACGTTATAAAGTTTATCAAGTATGTCTAGTTAGACCTCTAACTTTTCAAATCCTAATCACAATTTACTTTTTGCCGTTGTTAATTCTTGATTGAAATGTACTATTCCGACAATTATTTATTTTCAAACTTTTAAAATATGTCTTACAGTTATACCATTGTTATATTGTGTACATTTATCAACACAAT
This sequence comes from Sepiola atlantica, assembly GCA_963556195.1. Taxonomy (NCBI): domain Eukaryota; kingdom Metazoa; phylum Mollusca; class Cephalopoda; order Sepiida; family Sepiolidae; genus Sepiola; species Sepiola atlantica. Next base: position 84,638,182 of record OY744527.1, read on the forward strand.
GTTTAGATATTAAATCATCGTCTGTAGCATCAGATCTTACTTGTTTTGATAATTGGTCAACATAACAAATAACATGTAGTAGCTGTTAACTTTAATCCGGGAAAAATGCCGTTTAAATGTAAACAATATCCAGTGGAATAGTTTACCTTTACAATGTCATCTTGGTCACGAGAAACAAAACATTACACTATGACGCTGTGAATATGGTTAGATTCAACTTTCCTTATTCATAATTACATACGCGACATATATAGTTACACGCCTAACACACCGCTAAAACTTTTTAACTGTAATGTTCGTAAAAATAAGACGTGACGACACTTTTACCGCAAATAAGTGTTGAGTCCTAATTATGCTAAGTAAGTATTACATCATTAAATTAAATAATTTAATCAATTAATATTGCGTATGTGAAATATATTATCGTGTTAAATCATAACTTAAAACAACATTTAAACATAATTCGTCCACATAAAAGTCGATTCTTATTAATCTATCTTCGTCTGGGACCTTATGATTTCGATTGCATAGCGCAATATGTGTGTTTCCGTTATATGCGGAAATAGATGCAACACCTATAGTAAGAACACACACAATTATATATATATATATATATATATATATATTTAAATATTTTCTTTGTCGTACAAAACTTTAAAATAGCATTGAAGAGACAATATTTATTATTCATAATGAATTAAAGAAATTAAAAAGATGAAAGGGCAGCTGACCGGTTTCGTACCTCGCTCAACAGAGCCAAATATCGAGGTAATGTATAAAAAATATAAAAAGATGCTATGAGAATTATAGCGAGGGAAAGGGGTAAAAAAAAATATATATATTAAAAAATCAAAAAAAAAGTCAAACAAAAAAATTAAAAATATTCATCCAGCTCTTAAATTCACTATTGATAAGGAAACTAATTCTTCACTGCCATTCTTTGATGTATTAGTTAATAAAGCTTCCTGTGGTTTCCTTACATCAGTATATCGGAAACCTACCTTCACTGGTCTTTATACTCGTTGGGACTCATTTTGTCCCACAAAACAAAAATTTAATCTTATTAAGACCCTTACCCATAGGGCCTTAAAGATTTGTTCGAAGACCGAGCTGGATGAAGAAATTAAATTCATTACTAAGACCCTCTGTAACAATGGCTATCCTTTAGACATTGTACAATCTACGATTAAAACAAAAATATTACATTTTTACAAAAGCAAACCAGCTTCTGTAGACAGATGCCCTATTTACCTTCGCCTACCTTGGCTTGGTAATATTAGTGATAGATTCGCCAAACAAATCTCTTTGTCTGTACAACAATGTTATTTTGCTGCGAATACGCGTGTTGTTTTTTCCTCTCGTCCAATCTTAACTTCTATTCGAAAAGATGTCCTTCCCCCACATCATAATAATTCCATTATGTATTTATTTAAATGTAGTTGCAGTATGCACTACGTCGGGATGACGTCACAGAGATTGGACATCCGGGTTAAACAACACGTGCCCACAAAAATTCGCAATGGAAATAATTTACCAACTGATGATTTGAATAATACTTATGGCTCGTCGATAGGTCAAAATCTCATAAATAATCGCACCTGTGCCTCTAAATTCAGTGTCGACTTATTCTCCATCCTTAGTAAGTCGCACTCCACTTATCATCTCAAGATCTTAGAAACAATTTATATTAAGTCCTTGAGACCTTCTCTTTGCAAACAAAGAGAAAATCTCCTCGGGCTTAATGTTGTTGCTATTTGACTGAACTTTTTTTTTCTTTTGAGCGAGGTACGAAACCGGTCAGCTGCCCTTTCATCTTTTTAATTTCTTAAATTCATTATGAATAATAAATATTGTCTCTTCAATGCTGTATATATATATATATATATATATATATATATATATATATATATATATATATATATATATATATATATATATTCCGATGGAATTGAGCAAAACTTTATCATTTAAAAATGAATCACATGTCAACGGACTATTCTACCGTTAAATGTCCTGTAACTTCAGATTTTATTTGATATTTACTAGGATTATTATATTTTCTATATTGCTTTGAATATCAATTTAACTTTTCAGATGCGCTGCTAAAGTCTCTAATTATATACATGTTTAAAATAAATAGGCAAGATGCGTGTCTCGTTTAATCTGACAGGCTTATACGTGTTTTATCTTGTTTAATTGTTTCATTTTATTGCGATATTAGTCTTATAAATATTACTATTAAATATTTTCATGGCGAATGCGTACAGGCCATATTTCTCTTATACGTCAATTTCCTTTTTTTATATATGTTATAGGAATTTCACATCATGTTTATGCTTTTAAATTCAAACATTTTCATATGTTTTAGCATTTGACTTTTCGTCGTAAGAAATATTTTCTGAATTTCTAAATTACCACTTTATACAATCCATTGGGGCTGACTTCGCTGAATACCCCTTAACACGCTTATGAATATAATGTATAATATATAATCTTTCTAAATATAATATATAGTGTTTCTAAAATTAATCTCTAAGACCTGAAATAGCCTCCGCATAATTTCAAATATAAGTTTTTTTTTAAATGTATAAACTATGTGTTATCGTTTAGTGTGCTTTACGGGCTTTATAGGTTCAAAGTATATATTATAATTACTTCTTTCTACTGAAGTGTTTTTTCTATGGTTACATTGTAATCGTTTAACTATTGTTATTATTACAATAACTAGGTATTGTTGTGATATCATGTTTCCTGTTCCCTATCATTAGAATTTATAGATTCCTATATTACATATATTTCAATATTTAGCCAGTTTTTAATTATGAGCCAGCTGTGGATTACACTACTCGATATTTCATAAACACTAAGACAATGATGTAAATAAGATAAATTAATTAAAGTTTTTCAAAGTATAAATAAGTATTAAGTAAACACGTGGTAATGAAGTTAACAATTATCATTTAAAGCACCTGCCAGTGTTAATGCGTATATAAGATGTTCAAACAGTTATTGAATGCGACTCGCATAAAATTTATAATAAAATCACGTATCATTTGAAAATTATCTGTGATACTGCCGACCAGATTAGGTATATAACGAATTATCTATACTTTGTAAATAAATAAAGAAACGACTTTTATTCTCAATGCTGTACCAGTGCTATAGACGTTAGGCATATATGCTTCTTTAACTAAGCAAATTAACATTGTGTTTTAATATATGTGTGTCAAAACTGTAACATATTCTACGCCCTTTACTAATCATAGGCAAATGCAAGAAGTTATTAGAAATGCGGCTATCAATAATATAGGTCAATGGAAGAAGATCAAAATACGGTTGTCAGTAATCATAGACCAATGCATAAAGTTATTAAACATTTGGCTTTCAGTAGGCATAGGCCAATACAAAAAGTTATTAAGCATTCGACTTTCAGTAACCATAGACCAATTCAATAAGTTATTACACATTCGGCTTTCACTAGGCATATGGCAATGCAAGAATTTATTAAAATCCGGTTGTCAGTATGCTTGAAAAGCATAATCCTCTATGCTTTTCATAGGTGTCAACATCACAAAATCATGAACTACATATGACTTAAGAAACATCGGTTTTATTAGCGTTTCACACAAATTCGTGTCTATCTACGTCTGGTGTGAGAAAACGGTGATGTGTGACTGAATATTGCTGCTGTTCCAAGTGATATTTTTAGAAAAGATGTGCCTCGTTCCCAGACAGGGTGAGCATTAGTTGTACTACTGGGTTATTATGATAATGAATTATGAAATGCATAAGCATAACATCCTTACTGTGATTCAACTATGAGATTCAAAACAATGATAAATGCAGAAGAAAGTTTGTAAGAGATTATCTTCACTTTTATTATTAGATCAACACTTAATTGTTACTATTTACCTGCCTCCAAACGAATGCAGAATTAGACAGAGGCGATTGTTTGATGTAGGGAAACCTCGCTCTTCAAAACGGGTAACTCTGCATTAGACCAGCAATTAATATGTCCTCAGTCTACAAACATTTTTTTCGTTTAGTAACCAATGAAACGAAGAGATAAAATGGAGTGTCAGAACAGATACTACATTGGTTCATAGCGAAGTATTTGCCATTTAGTAAATAGGTATTTTTACATAACGAAATAACCACTAAAGTTGCAAATACCCGAAAACATTTCCTTACATTCTCTATTTTCTCTACATCATTTTCACATGCTACATAAGGTAAAACGGCTTACAGTCTGACAAAAGGTCCGAGCTTCGAATTATTCCCCTCTGCGCATTATATATATATATATATATATATATATATATATATATATATATATATATATATATATATATGTTAAAACTTCACTGGCAAATAGAGTTAACATTTCGAATGACTAATCAGATACGTCGCATTACTATAATGCAAATCATGATTGAAAAAATAGGTGTGAACAGCGACTGCAATCACATAGAAAACCGATCGCATTCTGTATGTTTCTCTCCGAATCCCAATGGTCTCATGAAGAGAAATCGATGCGCATGTGTCCAATTAGATGACTGGAATATTTTATGAAGAGTGATGTTGCCTAAAGTTTAACATAATTAGGTAACAAGAGTATTATGGAAAGAATAAGACAGATCAGGATAGTTAAGACTAATACCTCCGGACATATCATGTGTGAGTATGTAGCTATGCGTGTATGTATGTAATCGATGATTATACACCGACACTATATAAGTCTTTCACATATAGCTTGCCAGTTTAAACATATGAGAATATCCTACGACGACGCCCGTAGCGGCGCTTCTTTGTAAGGTTTAACTATATGAATTCTAAAGTAATTTTGCTGCTAAATAATATATATATATATATATATATATATATATATATATATATATATATATATATATATATATATATACATATATATATGCATATATATATATATATATATATACATTGGTACAGAAAAAATAGTAGAACATTCGTACCGTCAGTTTCAAGCACAGCATAGCTTAGTCATTCGGCGCTCTTAAGCTCCTATATAGAGTTTGCGGCATTCGCAGTTTCAATTTACTCGACAATTGGAACAAACGATGGAAGGAATATTTTACTGATTATATAAAAAATAGACTTTCTTGAAAAATTCTTTGTTTTTTCTTACGAAGAGATTAGCATTATTGCCAAAAACAACTTTTCGCCTCGGTTACCAAATTATCTAAGGCTGTTATAATTAAATCATTTCGTGGGAAAATGCTGTTTTTTTACAGATATAAGTAATAATTAAAATCAGCCGTTACAAATGTTTGGCATGGTGTAGGTTTACGACAACGCAGACAAATACAGTATAACTGTGTTTCATATATGACATTACTTACCACATTGTTACGCACATATTAAACGAGGATACACCGCTTATTATTATATAAGCAACTTTATATACGAAAAATGATCTAATTATGAATGCTATTGTTACTACGCGTTACTTAATTAAACCACCTTCTTATATTCATATATATGTTGGTTATAAACTTAGTAATTGAACCGACTTGTTATAAGACTACGTCTTAGTTCAATTAAGGTAGTGATGTTATAGGCCTTTTAATAACAGTATTTTGTACAATAGGATGCCCAATTTTTAATCTCTTTGTATATGGGGATATTCGAAGAATTCTACAGCCAGTTCAAATAGCTTTTATGCGACTTTCGAATTTTGATGGTTAGCAAAATACACAAACTCGTTTTTGTAAAACAATAGAAATGCCTCTTTTGTTTACGAATAAGCCACACTGCATCTAGATGATTTACAATTCATAATACATTTTTTACGATTGTTCATTCGCTTAATCTCTTTAAAAAAGCGCGTGCGGCACAAGTTAGAAAAAAGTACACTACTTTACTCTACATTGGCGGAATAACACCGATTTAATTTCATCTAAATCAAGTAATGTAATGGGCTATTTAAAAAAAACGTTAAAAAAGACATAGTACAATATGTATCTGTGAAACGGAAATAAAAGCACCATGTGTGAAAGTATTTTTAAGATGCTAGCTCTTATTTGATCAGGCGATATTAAATATATAAGTATTTGACGGAATTATGGACAGTGATAAATACTCAAATTAGAGAGTTGACGAGGGTACATTTTCAGCCCGATTTTAAACTGATCAGATGCGGCATTAGTCAGTCTTTCTTTCGCTCTCTTACTTATATTGAATGTTTTACTAAAAATAGAGGGGACGCTCCGTCGTGTCTTGTGTACGTTTTAAACTTTCCACATAATAAATAATCCCTAATATATTAATTAGCAGCTAACTTTTTTACCGTTATTTTTCTTTATAATAACAATTAATATGTGTATATATATATATATATATATATATATATATATATATATATATATATATATATATAATCAGGCCCTGTACATATACTTTTTAAGTGGCAAGGCGATAGTTAACTTAGCTTAACATTTTAATCAAAAAGCGTATACCTGTGCCTAACCAAAAGTATACGTAGAACTTGCAGCGGAAAACGCTTATATCATTTCTCTAAAACAAAACTTCTAAAAAGGTTTTCCGAAATCTAATTATCCAATCAGAAATTACAATATAAAAATAATTTAAAAAGAAATAATTTAAGCTGTCTTGTAATATATGTACACAAATATGTTATTGTTGTGCAACAAAAAACTGTTTTCTTATCAAGAACGTACACTGGTAAAACATGACTAAGTGAAAAACGAACCATGAATCCTGGGTAAATGGTTCGAACCGGAATAAGTGTTGTCTTATATAAAAGTTGAGATACATTCTGACCAAAAAAAAACACTACCAAAAGAAATAAAAAACGTTGTGGAGATAAAATGAAATATGGATTCGTCAGATTAGCTGCTATTAATAAGAAACTCATAAAATCCTACATCTTTACTGTTCATATTAGCTTAAAAAGACATAGGGTTTTGTGTTTGTGTATGTTTGTGAATGACGGGGTTTGTATTTTCATAGCAAAATAATCAGTATAATTGCTGACAGTTTACAAGATGTCCCCTTTTTGATTCGTTACAAAACATCGATATATGTTTCTTTGTTTGTTCAAGCTGACATGAACATTCACTATATTCTATTTTAGCAACTTTTATAAATGCTGAAATGTTTGCTGTTGATAAGTGGATCTCATGTTGAAGTAGCCGGTAAATTAAAGTGTTACTATTTGAAAATGGAAAAAAAAGCGGATGAAAATTAGATAGATTTAAAGATTCCATCCGTTAAATGACAACAAGAAAAATACGAGTGCACTAATGGAGATGATCAGTTCTTTAATTTCTAGTTCGATGAGTTCTATCAAAAAGTAAAAGCAGAGAAAAACGATTCTGAACTGCGAATTATCGATGACTTTTATTTGATTTTTTTTTACTATTTATCTAAGGTGTAATATATCATGTAATTGTGTTCATGATAGACATGCTTGGAATGATGTTTTACAACCATATAAACAATATGGGAAACAATTTTCTGAGGCCGCTTATCATCAAGCAAATTAAAATGTTTTGGGCAGAGAGAGAGAATGAGAAAGAGAGAATGAGAAAGAGAGAAAGTGACAGAAAGCGAATCAGACGAGTCGAGTGAGAGACTGACACCTTAGATAGAGATAAATATAGAGGAGCAAGTAAAATAAGTGTGTTAATACCAAAACTTATGCTGTTGGCGTCAAACTATTTGATATCGGCTATTGACATGTTTACATTTATTCAGTTACATTTTTAAATATTTTCTTTTTTTTAATGTACATAATTATCGGAGAATAATAGAGTGTATGCGTGTGTATTATACAGGCTTTTGAAGAATCATGTAAAACATAAGGACATATTTTAATATATATATATATATATATATATATATATATATATTTAATTAAACTATCATTATGTAACAAATAATAGGTATCATAAATTACACTTATAAGGATCTGTCTGAAATGAGATATTGCTTTCAATAGACGCAAGGTATGCTATCTTTATCAGACCTTGTACCGATTTCGATATGTTCATTTACAATTAATTATATATATATATATATATATATATATGTATATATATATATATATATATATATACATGTATGTATATGTATATATACATATATACATATATATATATATATATATATATATATATATATTAACAAAAATGGAATTTCTCAACTGCAACATTGGATTACACAACATCTGAATCTATTGCCCATAGAGTGGATGCGAAACTGCTGCCTCTGAAACTGTAGCTTTTTCCAAAATCAGTTGATATCCTTTATTTCCCGTTTGCCCATATAACCACTCACCGCGCATCAATCAGTAACTTCGAATTTGGCAACAAGTCATAAGATAAACGCATGAATGACATTCTGTCAACATTCAAAATCCGACGTCGTGCATCCATTCAAACGCGTTGGACTAAAGGAGATATATAGCAAACGAACAGAAGTTAGGACATATTAAAAGATGAGGAAAGGGAAAACCTTCATCCGAATGTTTTCCGGAAAGGAAATATACAATCTTATATACAATGTCTCTCCGGAGTATTGGTGAAGAGCTATAAAACATTATGTTGAAGCTGTTCCAATATTTATCGACTTCCGGAAGACCTTAAATTAAAATGATCACGGTAGAATTTTTAAGATTGGTTTAGCGTACGGAATTTCTCTAGTATTAAATCAAGACAAGCGTTTTTAAATCAGACCGTGTTTTCCCCTTTTTATTTATCATCTCTTTGAACTAGGTCCTCTGAACTTAGGTCACTGTTGTAGATGCTCAAATAGTGTCCGTCTGAATGATCCCCCAAACCTAATGCATTCTCCTTTAACCCTCAATAATCACAAATCGTGTTTGCTCACACGCTCTACTCAGGACTGTAAGAATCTATGAGAATTTCCTGACTCTGGCTATGATTTGAATACATTTGCTCCTCGTTGAGCGTAACCAACCTTCCTCAATGATATGTGGAAAGTAACTATCAAGAGTTAATACATGTATTTAATTTGTTTGTAATATGCAATGTTTGTATTATTATAAGTTTACATATAATACTCCCGACTCTCCGTTTGCGAAAAAAGGTTGCTACTTATTGTTGTACCTAATTAGAATTGAGCTCGAGCAGAAAACAATAACGGGAAACATATAAGAACATTATAATTTAACTTAATTTTGTCGTACGCGCAATGGTGTCCAGATAATATTGCTGGCTGCTATACACTCTTACTAGTTTCGGTTATTGAAACATTACTGTTCTATAGCCACTAGAAAATTAAGGAAGACAACAAAAAAAAATCCACTAGATTTGAACTATACGTTGTCAATTTGATTTTCTTTATAGGAAATCAAAACGTGTACATATAATATGCAAACACATTTCCTTAAATACTATTTCCTTTATGATTACTGAATATTTATTTAATTAATTTCCATTTTTCTTTGTCTGAACATATTATTATCAGTATTTTCTACACGTGTATATTGTAAGGCAACTATTTTCATTGGATTGTTTATTTTGTAAATTATCAATTTTTTTGTCGGTTGCTAAGAAACGAAATAAATTAAAAATAAGACATTTATACGCTTAAATGAATGCATATTAATAGTTACACGCGTATCTGTATGAAACTTACGAAATTAAATATGTGTATAAATGACAACAGTAGACACGCTAGGACTTTCATACAGCAGTCTACTCACGTTATGCAAATAACAAACAAAGGGTGACTACACCTTATTCTATTCACAACACATCTACTATACGAACATCAAAAAAATATGCTATATCGAAAAAGACACACATAAATTGGAGTTAATATATTTACGGAAATGCTCCTTCTATTGGTGTGCTTTAAGGAAATATACTACGCAAGGAGTGATTTGCATATTACACATATTAAATTACAACGAAAACAGCTATTATTTTATCAGATCTTTCTAATGATGGGATCAATTATTAGAATAACCATACAAAATGCATTCGCATGATCAACGCCGTAATGCATTCGGGTGAATTAATATGCGTTCGTGTTTATTAAGTAAATCGAGTTGGCAAAGTCATGTTTTACAAAACTTAAATACGGTTCATGAAATGATACTACTCATACAAAACAGGCTTTATCGATTATCGTGAGCTTTTTTTTACATTTAAAATTAAGTTGCGTTTTACGTGTTTAAAGGCTATTTTTGTAATTATTAGCTGTGGTATTATTTAATTACTAGCAACGAGTGATAGAGTTTTTCGGATTTTATATACTTATGATAAAAAGTTGGCAATTTTAGAATAAAAATTAAACATAGACAAAGTAACACCCCTAAATAAGATTTAGACACTCGACAAAACCCACGAATGAGATTTCTAATCTACCCATCCATCTAGCTAACTATTTATCTACCTATATCTATCTATCTATATATATGTATCTATCTACACATCTTTCTATCTTTATCTATGTATCTATATATGCATCTATATATGTATCTATATATCTAAATACATCTGTATCTCTCTCTCTCTCTGTATATATATATATATATATATATATATATATATATATATATATATATATATAATCTTTGTAAATAATTATTAAATTATTAATACCTACAGACGCCAGAGTTACACGCTTATTGTTCTCATCAGTGCAGGAAAGTACCACTTTCAGATGGTCGGCAGGCGCGGACTACGTTCACACAGTCAGCCTAGAATATGTAAGTAGTCGACATATCCACTCGGCCAACGGAAACTGTTACGTAATCTTGTAGAATTAAGATACATATGTACTTAGAAGCGGGCACAGATAGAATACTAGTAGAGAGTGTTCTACGAACGTATTCGGTACTTTCCATTAGAGCTTTTTGAAATAATTGTTGATATTCCCGATTTATATATATATATATATATATATATATATATATATATATATATATATATATAGATATATATATATATATATATATATAGATAGATAGATATAGATATATATATATATATATATATATGTATATACGTATAGATATACACACATATATATATACATATACATATATATATATATAAATGTATATGTATATATATATATGTATATATATATATTGATTAAAAATCACCATTTTGAACATATATATATATATGTATATATATATGTATATATATACATAAATATATATATATACATAAATATATATATCTATATATATATAAATATATATATATATATACATAAATATATATATATATAAATATATATATATACATAAATATATATATATATAATATATATATATATATATATATATATATATATATATATATATATATATATATATATATATACCTTCTAATATATGAAGTAAAGACGATTTTCCCCTGTACTTCTTCGGAGAATAAGAAAATAACCACATGCATCACAGGCTACTAAACTGACCATTATATTACGCTTCTTTCACTCGAGCGTGTTTTAGTAAAGTTGTTATTCTTTTTTTCCCCAGCTAACACTAAACATTACACTTTGCCCGCCATCTGAGACTCTCCGAAAAAAACAATTCCAATTAAGTGGTAGAAAACCCTTTCCTGACTAACAATTATGTAATGTCACTACACTCATCGACACCGGGAACTAAATAACACAGTTTAATTTTCACAAAACACCTGTTCTTATTTATTAGTTGCCTGGTATTAATTTACTACATAATATAAAGCAACACGCAAACACTTAATTACCGCTTCCGGTTCATTGCGATGATTCACCGCAAATATCAGATTACGTTATTTCTAATTCTACCTATGACTTTTGTATTTATATTCATTCCGGGATTAAGCGAATGGAATTAACGAACACACTTCCTGCAACATTTAATCATTCAACATGGCGGCTACAATTTCTTGATCGAATAGACTTCTCTATTTAATTCAATATGCACTAAGATACTGGTAGACCCCGATACATTTACATTTTCAAAAGCATAGACCTTTAACACGCATATTATATAAAACTTGCCCAAATCAATTCATTTCATAAACTACAAATGACCTAAACCGTGTCATTGTTGAACTTTATATTTGGTCGGCAGAAGCTAAATGTTTACATAACACGCATGCCAATAATGAAGCTTAAGTTAATTGGCCTATTTTCACATTTATTTTAATCCGAATCCGTGACGCAGTCGTTAAGAAGGCAGTTTCATGATCGCCAATGTTAGCGTTCGATCTCATTCTACTCTATCATTTTTTTTAAATTTAAAACATACGCCAACACGGTAGACGTGGGGGGGGGGGAGAAACACAATAGGTCGTTGCCCTTTTTTCGACGTCATGCAATAGGTAGTACTTTCTCCCGTGCAACGCCGGCCGACGGGTTCCG
>OY744527.1:84653071-84743071 GCA_963556195.1 Sepiola atlantica
TTGTCCAGAAAATCAGATACGTCATTGTTTACGATGGCATACATCATGGTTAATAACACATACTTTCAAATTTGGTCAGTTTAGCCAGGAGAATAATTATTGTATTAAATGAAAATAGGAAAATACTTCTGTAAAAAGATATACGATAGAATTAAGAGTCTAGAATAGATCGCTGCTCTGTTGTGCATAAACCATCTTTACATTTATATAATCATTCATAGATTTACACAACATGAACTAGAACAGTAGCTTGTTGATATGTTGGTCAGTACTTGATTTTTGGGGTGGTATTCTGATTCCTTCCAGTTCTATGTCATACATACACGGGAATTCTGATTTTATTGCATTCTTTATAAAGTAATTGTTTACTAATATACCATTAAAGTGAACCATTGGCCATGTGCTGACTATATTATGTATTGTTAAACTCATCGTGTCATTTGATTTCGAAGTAACTATGATTGATTAGTGTCAACTATAGTAATAAGTTGGTGTATGCATTCTCTGAGTTGTCTTAATGTGTCATATGTATACATTATTGATATAGATAATAAGATGGCAACATTTCATTTTTATTTCAATTACTGTCCGACTTATTTTCCAAGTCGTTTGAAAAATGTTCGTAAAGTTCTTACATTATTTATAGTTATATAATTGTCATGTTCTATATCTACTTAAACAGTGACAACAACTTTGAAGTTACACTTATCTATTTGTAATGCTTTTTTAGCATTTTGGAATCATCTTACAAGTGAGTCTATGTATACTTATATGTATGATGCAATCTCATCATAACATGTGCATTTTAATATTGGCACCCGTTTGTGTTTTAGCATTTTGTTTGTGTAAATATGTAGTTTTCACTGCTTACATCTGGCTACTGTTAAAACAGAGTAAGCCATGTGTTTTTATACATTCGATGTATTTATTCGAAATGTAAATAACCATGCCTGTTTTCTTTTAACTTAAAGTCCGTTTTTTGTTGCCCTGTTCACTTTTTCTTGTGTGTGAAATATTTTATTATAACTCAAGACAAATTCAAATTCAAAATATATGTTCATGATTTATTTACATTTTGGTAGGTTTTTCGATCAATTCAATTCAGTAACTGTGTAATTTTCAAATCGTAAGTTATATACGTACATAAAAGTAGACGTAGGTATTTATACTTTGTCTTCGTAATGCTACATACCTTTACACACTACAACACCTCTTCTTTTTTAGAATAAATACCAGGAGCACATAACTATCGGTGTTGAAACTACCCCATTATAATACTGACAGGCAGAAATACGTTCAACTACTTTCTTCATATGCTGTAGTTATACTTTCTTTCAATATACTTTTTTACATGAACACACAGTCTGATACGAGAAATAATGATGATCATGAGAAACAGGTATACGTTGCGGCTAATATACGTGTTTAAATGCAAGTTTACGATACAGGAGCCATTATTGACAGCAGAAAAGAGTAGCAAATGCACAATTAATGTTATTATTAACGTTAACATACATACAAATAGATACAACATTAAGTGTACAATTGCAGTAAAAAATGTCCTACATTTTTACTCGAGGACATTTTTTTAAAACTGAGCATAGCTCATGATCATAAATAGGTGGTTCTACGAAACGCACACAGGTTCACAGTCTTAATCTCATGGATATGTACGCATTTATTCCTGTTAATTAAATGTTTACAATGGAATTCTTTACATAAGAGGAAACAGCAGACGCCGACGGATTGTAACGACATATATGCCGAAGCTAACTCAACATCTAAAAGAAATAGGTATTGTCTTTATAAGTACATAAATAGAGATATTACACGTAATTGACAATCCGTTTACAGTATTACTAGACATCCTCCATAGAATTAAATTTAAATTTAACTTTAAACATAAATTAGTACAAACAATAAAAACAAGAGATCATGATTTAGTAAAACAAAACTCAAATTGCAAACACATATTTCGTATTCGGGTGAGTTTTTCCATACGGTGAGCGTGTGGGGATACGGTCATAACTGAAGAAATATGGGAAATATTATTACGTAATTATTAGCATATCTTCGATAGTAAAGACACCTGCACAGTGGGCGAATATCATGAATTATGAGCGTATGATTTCCAGACGAAACAAACATCAAACAGGGCATTGTAATATGTGTAACCCATTTTACTGACTATAAATATAAAGTGTTTGTGCTTGTTATTGTGTATGTTATTTGTGAGGTTAGTTCGAAAATAAAACGGTACATGTATAGCGTCCGCAAAAAAGGGGAATATTTTAGGCTGTGAATTTGATTGGTAAACTTTTATTTTGTTGACATTTCATTGCGTCTGGCTCATTTACTACTCCGATTTGCACAGACGACATTTAAATCATAGATAGGTATATTATAATATTAATCTTTGAAAAACTTTATGAAAGTTATTCGTTTGAGCAATCTCCAGCTTTTCTGAAAAACATTCTGGCGTTGATTTATTTACCTTGTTTTTAAGTCTATTTTATCAGCGTACAAAAATGATACTACAAACACAACATTTGTCTTCATTCCTTCTATGTCTTCATGGCATTCAATACTTCGTAACCAATGCAATTTAATTCGTATAAAAAGAAAGAAGCTTACTATGGTCGTATTTCCTGAGTATGAACACTCCAAAGATGTAAACTAATATATTTATTATGTTAGTCCTCAATATATATATATATATATATATATATATATATATATATATATATTATAATATAAAATGAAGTAATAAAATAAGGTGTCAATCAAATTTTATTAGAATTCAAAGTTCATGCAAAGCATCCTTAAGTCCTTAACTCATGAGTTTTCAAAGATAATTCTTCTCTTCAGAGGACCATTACCGCAGTTATACTACTACAGGCAATAAAATTACGCTTTGAAAATATATATAATTATATACACAAATATATAAAAGTACATAACATCAAACATATCAATCCAAAAACATACTTTTGTTGAATCCATACAGTCCATCCAGGTCATACAAGTTGAGAAGCATAATCAGGAAGGACATTACATTGGACTGCTGTTTGTATCTTGGAGTAATGTCCTTCCTGATTATGCTTCTCAACTTGTATGACCTGGATGGATTGTATGGATTCAACAAAAGTATGTTTTTGGATTGATATGTTTGATGTTATGTACTTTTATATATTTGTGTATATAATTTTATATATTTTCAAAGCGTAATTTTATTGCCTGTAGTAGTATAACTGCGGTAATGGTCCTCTGAAGAGAAGAATTATCTTTGAAAACTCATGAGCTAAGGACTTAAGGATGCTTTGCATGAACTTTGAATTCTAATAAAATTTGATTGACACCTTATTTTATTACTTCATTTTATATTATAATATTAATGCTCTATCCAGTATATTGAGCTTCAGTTTTTTATCCGGATGTTTCACTAATTATAAGATATTAGTTGACGCTTATAACTTTTGTTGGATTGCTTCATATATATATATATATATATATATATATATATATATATATATATATATATATATATATATATACTAACCAAAATAGACGACCGTAGGGAGGCTATTTTTGCTAGGCTGCCGCGTCAGAAACATATTTATTGGGTGGGTAGACATTTTTTTTGTTTCTGACCAAGAATATTTTTAGTTAAAAGAAGCAAAAAACCCAAAAAAAACATTTTTACGCCACCCCCATTTTGTTTTTACCCACACCCATGAATACTAATATTTTCAGTTAATAAAAGAAAATCACCAAAAAAATTCCCCCACCAGCAAATTTTTTTACCCTCCCTTATGAATACTAATATTTTCAGTTTAAAAAAAAATGTTTACCCCTCCCCATTTTTATTTTACCCTTCCCCATGAATAGTAATATTTTCAGTTAGAAAATAAAAAATGTATCCCCTCTCCCCCTAATTTTTAATTTAACCTCCCATAGTTAAAAAATTCATAGTTAAAAAAAATATTAAAAGGCGCCTCGGTAATATCAAAGAACTCATGTTTAAATATGCTATTGAAGGCGCCTACGTCATATCAAAAAACAGTTTTGTTATTCTTCCAAAATTGTTACCAAATTAGTAATGGCTGAGACATTTGTTGCTTAACTTAAATTTACAATAACACACCTTCTCTTATCAACGTAATGAATATAATGAATGATAATGTGAAAACATCCTCTTACAATGACGTCACTTCCGGGCGGACCGGAAGGAGGAGTCAGCAATTATTTTTTCTAAAATGGTCACCAATTTACTAATGGCTTGGATATGACTTGATAAAATTCAATTTAAAGCAAAAAACATTGTCTTAACAACGTAACGAAAATAAAGTATGAACACTGTGTAATAATTCTCTCACGATGACGTCACTTCAGGAATGAACTTGAAAATGGTCAACAATTTACTAATGGCTGTGATATGCCTTGTTTAATTTTAATTTACAGCAAAACACCTCGTCTTACCAACATAATTAAAATGAAGTATTATAATATGAAAAAAAGTCGTCTCAAAATGACGTCACTTTCGAAAGAATGACTTTGCAATTTTAATAGTACTCGCCATTGAAAGTATGGTTTAGAAAATTGGCTGTTTTATGAAGAAAATGGCTTTAAGTAATTGTATGAATTATTTTTATTAATATCATCTTATCGGAAAATATTGTAAATACATATGTAATTTGATAATAGCAGTTATAAGTGTATATTTGTAAATATTAATTTAATTGAAGTTTAAAAGGAATTAATTATGTAAATGACAGAACCCGTCTAGTTTCTGAACGACTTTTTGTAACAGTATATAAGGTAGTTGGCGAACTTAGTAAATAGTCATATTACTTTGAGTGAGTTTCGGCTTCAGACAGACATATAGACATATACATAAACTCCATTATTAATATGTATTTATAGTTATATATATTTATATATATATATATATACGTCTATGGTGATTCAAGTTTTTCCTGCTGATATTGGACTCATTCAAAAATCCTCCATTTCTTCCCTCAATTTATCGACATTCATTTTTTCAGACATGAGATAGTCGTATATGATACTTTTACTTTATTAAGTACTTTCATCACTGATTTAAAAATCATATACTTCATTTCGTTTTTTACGAAATATTAATCCATAATCTTACTTAAAAATAGATATTAATAAGTACATATTACACATTTTAAAAAGTAATGACTGTAGAGATCATTGAAATTAAACAAATCTGTCAATGCCATACATACTTTGTTAGAAAAATCGTCGTTTTCTATCTCCAAATCATCGTATCTGATTCAGAGGTATGATACAATTTCAAAAACTACACTCATAGACGTTTCCATTACACTTCCCAGTAAAGACAACACGCTATTTTTACTTTGCATGTACGTTGTATTTTGGATTGCAGATATGTTGTGTCAATAATACGTTGAAGTGAACTCGTTAATTGGTCTGATATGGTCGTTTATCTCCAACATGCTTAGACCGTATGTTACCTTTGCAAGCTGAATATTGTTGAATAAATTGCGAATATTATTTAGTCTGACAATTATTAACCCAATGAAAAAAAAATTTTCTGAGCAACATATTGATGTATTTATTTGAAAAAAGTTTTAAATATATGTTACCATCTTTGTTACACGGTATAGTTAACGACTGTATTTTATTTGACAGACGTGAGCTGACACCAGAGCTACATGCCCCAGAGATGCGAACGGGCTAGTTTATTGGTGTGGTTACTTCGATGAGTAAACATTAATATATATATATATATATATATATATATATATATATATATATATATATATATATATATATATGTGTGTGTGTGTGTGGGGTGTATGGTGTAAAAATACAGTCGGACACTGGTTTGAAATTAAAGAGACGGATACTTATTTAAAGAGGTCCAATATACACAGCCAACCTGCTATTACCAGAACAAATTTAAAACGAAATTAGTTAAGTTAAAGTATCGTCCCTGAAAGTATGATCTGTATGTTACCGATACATCCCTCCACAGACTAGAACCACAACGAACGTTAGACGATTATTTTCTATGATGTACTTCACCTAAAATCGTATGGAAATATGAAGTTCCCCTAGTGGAAATTTTTTTCGAAAAATGAAAATCATTCACAGGGTTTAAAACTGCCCATTCTGAAAAAAAAATAACTGAGGTGATTATCTATTTTCTGGAAAGCAGCTGCCGCCGTTTTTAATTGCATGAATTCCTCGGAAACCGTTAAAAAATATCAGCGATAACAAATGTGTCTCTTTTATTACAGTTGGTATTTAAAGCGTTGTCAGGTGACATTTCAGGCACGTTGATGTAATTCTACAAAGAATATGCATGCTATAGTTTACATAACTTTGTTTTATTTTATAGAGGTTAATAGTAATAATTATTTAATTACTTTTTGTTATCTTGTCGATATTCACATTAAAATATCATATTACTGGGTAAGAGTTGGACGGAAATTGGCCAGACACAATGAGGCAGATCATAGTCTAGTAATACGTATTATTCCAGCCTCAGATATATGAATACATGGTGATATTTAAAAGTGGAGATGATGTTAGACACAAACAGGAGTGCGTAGCAATGTATATTTGTATGACTTTATCAGCATTTAATTGTATTATTTCTAAAGATTATTTAACTGAAATTCATAAGGATCCTGCAAAGATTAACGTATGCTGATTGTTTATATATTACTAAAATCCGCCCGGTGGCAAAGTGATTGTTGGTATTTTTAGACTTGTTTGTTTGGCTAACAATAATGGTATCTGGTCTGCATGCATTCTTATTCGTCAATCGGAGCTATTTAGTAACCTGCAGCTTTTCAAGTTTTTACCTCTAACACGTAATACGGAATAGCGTCAGAAATCTCATGCGATATTGGGAACGATTGCTTTCAGAACACTCACATAAATGGCGAAAAAGCAGTGTGACTAAAGTTGCGCAGTATTGACTATGACATCTTTTGCATTGAAATGATATTATCAAGCTTGGGAACGGCTCATGAAGACAATGGATTTGCACCCACATGCGCACATAGCAAGTTTACATGCATATAAATGATATAACATATCATCTTATTTAATTACTACTTAAAAAGGTGTGTCAGTAAATACATCTCTGTAAGAAAATGGACAATAACATTTGAAGTATTTAAAACTTGTTAATATAAAAACCTCTTTGTATGCATCCTTTGAATTAGAGATCACATTTAATTTGCAAGTCATACTATTGCTGTCACTCTCTCTTTGTCACTCTTTTTCTTTATTCATGAAAATATATGAATATGTATATATATATATATATATGTATATATATATATAGTCTAAAGAAGCTTTGAGTTATTTTAAACAAAAAAAACAAAAAAAAAAAGAAAATGCAGTTTAAATTCCCACAGAAACTAACTAAATCCAAAATAGTACAGACTTAACATTCGTTGGAAAATTCATAAATAAATAAAATATATAATATAATATATAATAGTAAGTAAATAAAAAAAAGGGGATTAAGTATCTAACAGTGAAACAAAAACAGGAGACCTTAACGTAAGCATCCAATATTAATACGGGGATCATCAGCTGTTTACTATGTAACTGTTTCGGAGATTTAAAAACAGGACAGTTATATGCATGGCTCTCCAATGGTACACATCAAACTACCATTCCCCCAATCAAGTGTCGAAATAATTCAGCTTCAAATGTTACTTATATATAAATAAATGATAATAATAATAATAATCAAAATAATAATAATAATATACTACACTTAAGACTACCGTGCGATATTGTAATTTGAATATCAAATAAAATTCTTTATAACAATAGTAATACTTGTAATAATAATAATAATAATAATTATAATAATAATAACAATAGTAATAGTAATAGTAGTAGTAGTAATAATAATAATAATAATAATAATAATAATAATAATAATAATAATAATAATAATAATAATAATAATAATAATAATAATAATAATAATAATAAAAAAATTATATCTAAACACTACACGCAAGAACCATTCTGCGATATGGGGGCTAGAAATAAAATTATATAGGAATTAAAGTTGCATTAAAAAAAAAGAAGCTTTAGTACCTTAGGTACCAGAAATATACATAGAGAGAGAGATACAGAGAACAGATAGAGAGAAAGAGAGAGAAAAGGATATATACAGAACGAGACAGAATGATGGATGCAGGGAGTTGAATGTTTATGAATATTTTACAAACTCAGAAGAACTTATGTATAGGAATATAACTTTGTTCACCTTATGACTCAGTTGTTTTACCTGTAATTGCTGACGAGATAAAAGCGGACACGACCATTTCGTAAGTTCCTCGCCATCAGTAGTAAGATTTCACGAGAGCTGTCTTACACGTTAAAAAAAAAACGCTGCACAGAGTTAGGAATTCCGGTGCATCTCAACTGGTTCGTTTTTTATTCTTTTTTTCATAATATCGGAAGATTACACTAATAACCCCACGTATACTGTTACATTTTGTTACGTTTTCCATGAAGTTTTCTTTTATTTGTAACATGTAAAGAACTGAATTATCTTAGCCAATAATATATTTTCCAATATACTTATTTCTTCCAACGGCATATTAAAAAGGAGTAAACACGAGATTAAAGGTTTAGTAAAAATATCAAAAAAATTTTTCGCTTAGAAAACAACAGCCAGCGCATTAGAAGATCGCCATATAATTAACGTAAAACATTTTCTTTGTGAATTCCCAACTGATAAGTGTTCCCTAAATTAAAAATAATATCCATAGATAGACGCCCACCCATTTGGAATTGTTTTCGGTGGAAAATGGCAGCAACGTATTCTTTAAATTAATTAAATAAATGTCACTTTTAAAAATGCATTTATTTTAAATCGTAATGTGTTAGTCGACATGATGACGTAATTCAATTAAATAATTATTTATTTAAAGATGGTTAATGTTAGAATATTACTCTCTTACGTCATCAGATTAATTATCAAGCACCAACATTGCTAATTAAACGATCTAATTTTTGTAGATGTTTTAAGAGGTGAAAACTTGCATGCAAACATGAAGTAGATTAGACTATTAAATAGATAAGCATGTATACTCTCTGTTGTGAATTGACGAACATATCAAGGAAGAACCATTACTGTTACTGCAACTACGACTAATACTAAGACTACTGCTGTATCTATATCAGCCATTACTACATCTATTACAACTACAACTAAGCAGACTATTACCATCGCAACTATTTATACGTGCTGAAACATAGCATTTCTATTAACAATATGCCTACACTTACTACGAAAACATCAGCGTCTTATACTACAGATTCTACTAATTATGATACTACCATCAATGATAAAATACAATATCCAACAAATGAGCGCTAGTTAAAAGTATATGTTAATATTTCAAATCGATCAGTAAGTTATGGCGACGGTTATAATTTCATAGCATATACTGTATTAGAATGTTTTCTTATTTGAAATAGAAATAAACACGTTGATCTATATATATATATATATTTCTTGAATGTGAGATGATATATATAATTATTTCCACAATCAGACAACGCCGCAGCCCACAACTTATGAAAAGAAACAAACCGGAAGTCCTAGACTCGAGTTTCGCCCTCCTTTGGGCTCATCAGTAGAACACATCCGATTCGGATGTGTTCTACTGATGAGCCCAAAGGAGGGCGAAACTCGAGTCTAGGACTTCCGGTTTGTTTCTTTTCATAGGTTGTGGGCTGCGGCGTTGTCTGATTGTGGAAATAATTATATATATATATATATATATATATATATATATATATATATATATATATATATATATATATATATATATATATATATATATATATCGTGATTTTAGTTACCCAATAGCTAGCATTGTGTTTATGAAGATGTATGTCCTGTGAAATGTATTTTTATCATCCAAAGATACAAAATAGAATCCGGCGAACGTCATTGAACTCGAAAATGTGGAAGTCTGGGAGATATGATAAATAATCAATTGATGACAGCAAAATCGATCCTAGGCCCAACCTGATTCACACTGCTAATGAAGAGAGTTGACATTTCACACTGATTATTTAAAAAAAAACATGAGATATAAAATATTCTGAACACGATACATAATACAATGCTACGCATTCTGAATAACACATTTTACCCACTATATATGAATATATATATATATATATATATATATATATATATATATATATATATATATGCACACATTTTTTTAAATAACAACATTCGTCTGGTTCATTAACTTTTCTTATTATTTCAATTTCTCTGATGGTCTTTTTTTTATGAAAAAGTCAATACAATTAATAAATGTTTCATATGCTTTACACACATTTTCGATTCTTCGTCGAATCATCCTCATGTGTCAAAAGAAGATGAACAAATATGCTGGAGAAAGAAGCGAATTTTTCAAAGAAGGCAAAGGAACGCACAGAAAACGTTTTCGCATAGTTCCAGGAAAGTCGTTAACGATTTTAATTCAGCGACGCTGGAATAACATGGCAAAACAACATCGGATTGCGTTAAGCATTTTATAAGATAGCCTCTCGTTTCATATGCGATGTTATTAATTTTACATTGTTGTGTGTTATGCAGATAGCTACTAGAAGTTTTTAAAAAAAATTTATTTCAAATTTGTTTAGGAATGTATTATTTTAAGGTTGTAAACTAGAATTTGTCTTAAATCAGAAAGAGGGCAGTCATGTCTTTGTAGATGTTTGTAAATTGACCAACATTTACAAGATTCATGGTGTGGCGGCGGGATAAGGAAGTGCTTGAAAAACCAATGTAGCAATTAGCTGTGTAATTGTTATGAGAGTTATATTCTCTTTAAGCCTTTTTAAGTTTTAAATTACATTGGTTATTTCTAGTGGCTTTAGCGTTTAGGATGGGTATTTTTTACAACAAGCATTTGGGTTTTAAATTTCTTATAGTAAATAATAAACCTAATTCTATTGTTATTTTAAAATGGGGATATGTATCTGTGTATAATATGTTTCATGACAAAGCGATAAACGTTCTCTACGCGTCTCTATGCCGTTTTTTAAAACATTATCTTATTTCACCATCTTTATTTATTAATTTTCTTTGACACATAAAAATGATTCGACGAAATATCTAAAACGTTCGTGAAACCTATAAAACATTTATTTAGTTTAATCTAAAACAACATTAGAAAATTTCAAAAATGTATAATTAAACAGACGAATCATACTATTTTTAACAATGTTTGCATAAATGAAGAAAATACTTCCTAAATACACACAATATATATATATATATATATATATATATATATATATATATATATATAAAAGACTATAAGTTTGCTTGAAGCATTGCTTGTAAATATGTATGTGGGTATTTATGTAGGTTGTTCGCAATGCAGAAAAACTCAAGATCAAGGTGGAACATTTTCAAATTCACTTATTCTAGTATACGTACTTCAACCCTATACCAAGCCTTTCTTGTGAACAGTTCAAATGTCTTTTTTGTCAAACTCGTTGGCGATCTCTAGTGAGGTCGTTTGCCAATATTGAGTAAGTCGACAAAAAGCCACCTTTCAAAAGATTCCCATATAAAATTATAACTTATTTTAAAGTTTTACTTTTAATTTAATCATCACTGATGTGAGTCAGTATTTTCTTGACAACAAGGTCTCATTTTATTTTTAAACATTTTTTTGGTTACGTTTTAATATAATTGCATTCCTTAAAAATGACTAAGCTAATTTATGCACAGTTACATGTTTTACTTTATTTTACATAAGTATAATAAATTTACATCATATTCAGATGTTATTACGATATATATATATATATATATATATATATGTTAGTGTTACTTGTAGTTTAACAATAATAAATATTTATCCGTTTATCATTAGCAACAACAGTAGGAAGTTAACTTTTACAAAAACTAGAATCGTGTTTTGGAATCGTAAATTAGGCAAAAATATTTCATTTTCGAGTACTGAATCCGATACCCTTATAGTCTAGATGCTCCGATTCCGATTAATTAGCTCAATAGTATTAAAAGAAAACACTGAAAAACTATGCCGAAAAGACTGAATTTTTAAATACATATAAATTGTACAGACACAAAGCGGAAACACTACTGGAAACACTAAGATAACACAACCCTCTGAGTCATAAAGATACAAATACATGAATTAATCCAATTCAGTAGATTGGGTTACATAATAATCAACAAAAAGAAGAAAAAAAGGCAAATCGTAAATGCTACTGTCCCCGCAATCAGGTGGTTTAGATCATAGAGACATTAAAACAAAGCACGCACATTGAACTTGCCAAATATCTGAAAGCGATATAGAACATGATGAAAGTCAATACAACACAAATAATAGTGCGAGCACTTGGAAAAACGTGGAAAAATTACTGAGAGAAATTAAAATAAAACAAAAAACTTCCTACTTCCCCGACTGTACCGACATGCAGATGATTAAAACTTATGTAAACAGACATCTCCCTGCACAGTTCCCAACTTAGTATGACCCCCAAAACCAACGCCCTAATTCTCAGTAGCCCCTATAGTATATAGTGGCGACATGCCTTGTTAGCGGTGAAATATCTTGAACAACATAAAAAAAAAACTTAAAGCAACTCTATCATAATCTAATAACAAATAATAGTCGCAAAAACATCTAAACGAAATAGCATGAAAAATACATGAAATAGACTACACATGAGAAATATCAACCCAAATAATTATGAGAACAATTATTAATCATAATAGTGCAGGAATATAAGGCGACGTGTTTCGATGTATTTCTGTGTAATACCCCATTTGGTTATTTGTTTACATGTATTTGAACATTATTTTGTTTCCGGTAGGTTAGTTCTCTTATTGTTAATTTTAATCGACACAACTTTTATATTTCTTGATTAAATGCTTAACGTTAAACTCACACGCGTAAGTTTATGATCCGTAGCCCATTCTTTTCTTCTGGTTGACTATTTACACGGACTTCACTAACACGCCTTATATTGTTTTATTTTATACAGGAAGGATTGTTATTGTCTAGATATCTCTTGACCCACAATAGTAGAATCGATTAATGGAAGAATAATTCATTTTTCATATTATTATTTTAGTTTAAAAGATGATAACTAATAATATTATTCCCTTAAGTGAATAAACGACAACACCTCTTTATATGCGTTATCCTATACTTTATAAAACCCACGTATATAATAAAACGTATGACCTGTTCTTTCAAACGTTAGCATAGTAATTAATATACTAAACACATTATTAAAGTATCACTTAGAACACAGCTCTAACACAGTAGGCAAAATTATTGAAATTAAATATAAGCATTAAGTTGATTCATCCCGCAGAATAACCAGTTTGTAACAAAATAAACTTAGTAAATAAGTATAACTTTATTGAGAAACAATTTCTTTAACAAATTACTTACAGAAAGTATTTCATAACCTTACTTAAAACTTTCTTAGAGATTCTATGAACATCTAGAAGTCTTCCATGATATAATATAAGAGTCACTTCACGGTGAACTACTGAACTAAATACTTAAAAACGATATATAAACATATACTATTTGCACTGTTAGTCCACGCAGAATCAGAAGTGACTTCTAGAATACCCAGAAGGAGTATTACGAAAAATATATGGTGAATACCTTCTATTTGTACAAAGCTATGTCGAGGCTTGATATATCAAGCGAAATATGACATAAATAAGCCACGAAGAAAGAAACAAAAAATGTAAAAAAATGTTTCGATTTTTAATTTTGATTTTAATAAAAAATATCTGCATCTAACACATATTTTTATGAATGCATTTTGTCTCTTTCTTTATGTATATATATATATATAATTACAATTACATAAATCTTGGAAACAATCCAAAAGTGGACGTGTACACTTCGACACGTTGTGTTATCTGCGTATAATATTCATAATGTTTATTTAATTACACTTATAATACTTATGTGTTTTATAAAGCACTTTTTAAAAACTAATTAGCTTTAAATTCATATTACCAATGTGGTTGAACTCATTTAATTATAAACATATATATATATATATAAACATATATATATATATATATATATATATATATATATGTATATATATACACATATATATATATATATATATATATATATATATATATGTATATATATATATGCACACATTAAACGTGGCTAATTATATATATATATATATATATATATATATATATATATATATATATATAGTTAGGGAAGCTATTATTTATGAGAGTGTTTTGTCGTGTTGATGAGTGAACATTGTTGGAGAGGAAGAAAATCATTTGTCTCGGTTTAATATTTTTTTAATAATGTTTATTGTATATATGTAGGGACGATCGCAAAGAAAGTTAACATATACGTTGGCAGGATTTCTACTACTTTATCGAGGAAGTTAACAATGCATTCTATCACCTCTAGCTTATCATCACTTGTATATATATATATATATATATATATATATATACATATATATATATGTGAATATTACATATTATATATATGTATATTATATACATATATATATATATATAATATGTAATATTCACAAATATATATATATATATATATATGCAATATACATATATATATAGCAAAATATATATGTATATATATATGTATATTATATACATATATATACATATTATATATGTATAGTATATATATACTATAAACACACGCACACACACACACACACATATATATATATATATTATATATGTATATTAAATATATAGTATACCAACACACACACACACACATATATATATATATATATATATATATATATATATATATATATTCATTCACGGCACAATCACGTTTACACACCAGTTCCCGTTAGATCACCGAAGTTAAGCGATGCCGAGCCTGGCCAGTACTAAATGGGTGACCATTTGGGAATACCAGGCACTGTATGGGCTCTCTGCTTATCTCGGCATTGTTTCCAGTCGTCCTGTATTACTACTTGCCATTGGAATTAAGCGACTCAAGAGAGCGGTTGTTGGGTTTGCGCTACCCTTGCAATTACACATTCACGCGCGGGCAGCCCCTGGTGGGGCACTCATACGTCAAAATCGCCGGGAGAGTCCATCATATATATATATATATATATATATATATATATATATATATATAGTTAGGGAAGCTATTATTTATGAGAGTGGTTTGTCGTGTTGATGAGTGAAAATTGTTGGAGAGGAGGAAAATCATTTGTCTCGGTTTAATATTTTTTTAATAATGTTTATTGTATATACGTTGGCTTGACTTCTACGA
Organism: Sepiola atlantica; assembly: GCA_963556195.1. Taxonomy (NCBI): domain Eukaryota; kingdom Metazoa; phylum Mollusca; class Cephalopoda; order Sepiida; family Sepiolidae; genus Sepiola; species Sepiola atlantica. The sequence continues at coordinate 84,668,437 of OY744527.1, forward strand.
CTTTATCGAGGAAGTTAACAATTCATTCTATCACCTCTCGCTTATCATCACTTATATATATATATATATATATATATATATATATATATATGTGAATATTACATATATATATATATGTATATTATATACATATATATATATAATATGTAATATTCACAAATATATATATATAAATATATATACAATATACATATATATATATATAGCAAAATATATATGTATATATATATATGTATATTATATACATATATATACATATTATATATGTATATTATATATATACTATAAACACACGCACACACACACACATATATATATATATATTATATATGTATATTAAATATATAGTATACCAACACACACACACACACATATATATATATATATATATATATATATATATATATATATATATATATATATATATTCACGGCACAATAACGTTTACACACCAGTTCCCGTTAGATCACCGAAGTTTAGCGATGTCGAGCTTGGCCAGTACTAAATGGGTGACCATTTGGGAATACCAGGTACTGTATGGGCTCTCTGCTTATCTCGGCATTGTTTCAAGTCGTCCTGTATTACTACTTGCCATTGGAATTAAGCGACTCAAGAGAGCGGTTGTTGGGTTTGTAATTACACATTCACGCGCGGGTGGGGCACTCATACGTCGAAATCGACGGGAGAGTCCATCATATATATATATATATATATATATATATATATATATAGATATATAGATATATAGATATATATATATGTATAGTATATGTGTGTATTAATATATTGTATACACACACATGTATACATATATATATATATATATATATATATATATATATATATGTGTATGTGTACACATATTATATATATATTATACATATATATATGTATATATATATATATATATATATATATATATATTCTATGTGTATATGGTATATAATAGCAAATATATGCTCCCACCGGTCGCATATTTTTGCTAGGCCGACGCGTCAGAAATGAACGCCCACCCGATGGAACCTAGACATATTTCATTGGGTGGTTAGACATTGATTGTCTTTGTTGCCGATCAAGAATATTTCTAGTTAAAAATCAAGAAAAAAAATCTCGACCCTACCCCAATTTTTTTTTACTTTTTAGTTAAAAAAAGTGTGTTTCGACCCCCCCCCCCAATTGTTGTTTGCCCTCCCCATACATAAAAATGATTTTAATTAAAAGAAAAAGAATTTTTTTGTACCACCTAATTTTTTTGTCCTCTCCATACATATAAATATTTTTCATTTAGAGGAAAAAGAAAAACAACAATTTTTTGTTTGCTCCCCCTCATTTTTTTACTCTCCTCCATACGTAGTAATATTTCTAGTTAAAAATAAAAAAAATAAAAAAATTTACTTACGCACCCCCAAAATTCTTTTTTTACCCTCTCCATACATAAGAATATACTTAGTTAAAAAAAATGTATTCCCCCCCATAACATTTTATTTTACCCTCCCCATACATAGTTAAAAAGGGGAAACAAGGTGGTTCCTCCATCATATCAAAGAAATCATGTTAAAATATTCTACTGAAGGTCCCTACGTTATATCAAAGAACCAGTTGTGTTATTCTTCCAAAATGGTTACCCATTAAGCAATGGCCGAGATATTTGTTGATAACTTCAATTTACAACAAAACACAATGTCTTAACAACGTAATGAAAATAAAGTATGATAATGTCAACAAATCCTCTCACAATGACGTCACTTCCGGAAGGATGAGTCAGCAATTAATTGTTACAAAATTGCCACCAATTTAGTAATGACCGGGATATGTATTGCTTAATTTTATTTTACAACAAAAAACATTGTCTTAACAACGTAATGAAAATAAAGAATGATATGTGAAACACTCCTCTCACAATGACGTCACTTCCGGAAGGATCGGAAGGATGAGTCAGCAATTTATTTCCCCAAAATAGTCACCCATTTACTAATGGCTGGGATAGGCCTTGCTTAACTTTTATTTACAACAAAACACCTTGTCTTAACAAAGTAATAAAAATTAAGAATTATAATGTGAAATAAAAATCCTCTCAAATGATGTCACTTCCCAAAGGATGACTTTGCAATTTTAACAGTTATTGTTATTCAAAGTATTCTTTTAAAAGACGCTGGTTTCTTAATTAAATGTGTTTAATTAATTGTATGAATAATTTTTATTAATATGACCTTATCGGAAAATATTGTAAATACATATGTAAATTTGATAATAGCAGTTATAAGTGTATATTTGTAAATATGAATTTAATTGAAGTTTAAAAGGAATGAATTATGCAAATGGCAAAAGCTGTCTAGTGGCCGAGCGATTTTTTGTTACAGTATATAAGGAAGTTGATAAAGTATTAGTTTAAGTAAGATTCTTGACACGTTTTCTGTTCTAATTGCAGTCTCGTCTTGAAATTTCTTTGTACTTTGTTTATATGTTTACGGCGGTTTTTGTAGTACTATATATAGAAGCTGGCAAACTAAGTAAATTGTAATATTATTCTCATGGGGTTTCGACTTCAGATAGCCATACAGATAGGTTCATGATCTCCATTATTAATAGATGTTTACGGCGGTTTTTGTAGTACTATATATAGAAGCTGGCAGACTAAGTATATATTAATATTACTCTGATGGAGTTCGTGCTTGAGGCAGACAGACATATACATAATCCCCATAATTAATAGATAGTAAACACATATATATATATATATATATATATATATATATATATATGTATATTATATGTGTATATTATATATATAGTATATATATGTGTGTATATATTATATGTATATTATATATATATATATATATATATATATATATGTGTGTGTATGTGTGTGTGTGTGTGTTCGGACATTACAGCCTGCCAGTATTAGTGTACAGTATTTGGATTTGTTTTACATGACATACTTAATGTAATATCGCTTAATAGTAACTACTCTTAACGAGACTCACAAACGTAAGGCCAATTAACCTTAAATAGTACATAGAAAATCTTATTAGAAAATACATGTTGATGAAGAAGAAACGTATGAATAAGGTAATTATGTACAATTAAATATCATTAAAAAGTTTGAGTTTTAGATTAATGTAAGTTTAAAAGGAATTTTACTGAAAATTTGTGTATGAGGGTTTATGATGTGTAAGTTGCTGGGAATATACTTTGTAAACGAATAAAACGTGTGATAAAATCAGAATATCGATAGAATATTCATAGCAGTTAAATCAATATTAAGAGTATCAGTATGAATAGAGGAGCAACAGAAAAATAACATAAAATTATAAAATAAAATTAAAGATAAATAAGTGTTAAATCTATAAAAAGCGGGGAGAGTCGTATTTAAGCGAATCGATAGAAACAGTCAGAAAATCTAATAGTGTAATACCAACGGATGTTTGTGGAAATTCAAAAGAAACATTCGACACAATTTATGGGTACTGTAAATATTTTAATAATTGATAATGTGATGGCCACATATACCAGTAAGTAAGATAACACAAAACAATCACTATTGAAGACGGATCGTATCTTATTACATATTTACCCCAGATTACACTCTAAAATGTAAACAAGGGTTTAGAAAATATGGGGCTTGATAAAATGAATGCACCAATTTCCAGTATCATAGCTACATTATATATGTTGATCTATCATATATTGCCAGTTGGTGTTGTAGACGGTTACACAAAGGAGCCGGTAAATTAATAGTAATACAGGTGCAGGAAAATAATAGAATGAATGAGAATATTATGAAAATCGCAACGCACAAATATCACAACGCCTTAAAAGTGTTAAACAGTTTTATGTTTGCCAGGAAATTTAGGCGAAGGGATATTTGGGGGCGACGGTTTTTTTAAATGGTGATAGCTGGTCTACTTTGTATGCATACAGCTGGTAACAACACTCATTATTTGTATTCAACAAAGAGTCAAGGTGTTTAAAATGTGTAATGCTTAATGCCTACTAAGTCAACGGTAACTATCTACAGGCTAATAGCATTTACTATTTCAAATACACTGTCATTTAAAGTGAAAACGAATGTTATTTTTTTAATGCTAAATAAGGGTAGTTGGAAATGTGTATTAAGAGAATCGTTTATTTATACGGGTATAATTATGACCTGAATTTATTTATATTACTATGCTCAACGTGAAGCCTATGTATACGGCCTTAGATATCGAAGAGTTAATTATAGATAACCGATTCCCATGATCCGGTTAAACTCTATAATGTGTATTGTTATTTGTACTTACTAGGAGTTCTCACACAGGATAGCATCAGTGATTGTTCGCCGACAAACACCCGGTGGTATTCCCTTGAGTTTTAGTGAGAACAAGTATCTCCAGAGTGCAAGTATCCCCCTCCTCTTTTCAATACCCACCGCAAATAACCTTGCAGTATTGTAACAGCTGTTCACCATTTATTTCTCGCCGGTAAAGACCATTCGGCTTCTCTTTCGGCCTCCCACAACTCCCACCACTATCTGCACATTCAGTGGAGGTCTGGTTTGTGATTTCCCTCGTCGGTTTTCTCATCCTTTTTTACCCTCTAAATATATTTTGTGTGGTGGCAGTTTTAAGGTTTCTTGAATTTTCTGATCCTTGGGTTCTGATGTTCTTCATGTGTTTTTATTATTTCTCCTGTTGTTAATTCCATGGTACTGGTTACCATTCGTAGCTTATGCGTGTTGCTTTCTGTATTCGAGGATTTTTCTTCAGATCGCAGCTGTTTTCATCATTAAGTAGTAGGACAGTTATTTCTTTCTCTCTTACATCAGATGTATCAGAACCTAAATTGGCAATGGAATAAGGAAGCTCAACCAAGGAACGTTTGTCCTCTTCCTCACTTTCAGATGCAGAACTACTACTACTTGTATCGGAATCTGGTTCTCTTTATTCAGTAATCTCTCATGACGGGTCATCATTGTCATCCACTACAGGTTCTAAACTGAGACGTGGGCGCACGCCTCCTACATACCGAGGCGTTGCTATTGATGACCACTGACTTTGGGCTTATCACTCTAGTTACAGGACCTGGTCTTAATTTCGACGTTCAACGTCCTTGTAGATTTTTCACCCAAACTGTGCCCCCTTCTTTGTAAAGTGCAGAGATCAGATGGGGCACAACATTGACACCTTTCACTCTGCTCTGGTATGAGTACAACAGATTAGCAAGGCTGATTATGCGAACATATCATCCTTAGGGGTAAATTTTTACCAATACACAACCTCCATACAAGGAAGTTCTTTCATGCAGCAATCCGCTCACATTTCTATGACCCCTTTCTATAATACCATTTCCTGATGCCCTGTATGCACAGCGTGGTCAGAGGTTTACCCCCAACTCGTTCATAAACTGCCTGACCGTTGACTGCAGAATGGAGTGTCATTATCAGCCAGAATCTCTGCTGGGGAGGCACGTCAAAAACACTGATTTTAATTGCCCGATCAAATGTGCAGTGTTTTGCCGTTGTAGTGGTCACCAGATTAAAAACTGCGTGGGTCCACAATCGATCAGTGTCAAAAAATGGCAACCATTGTAGTATGGGATGCCATACCTAGCCGGTATCATACGTCCCGCACACTAAGCCTTCCTTTTTACCATTGCACTGGAGATGGATCTATTCTGGTATTCCTCACAATTCTAAAAAATGCCTTTACTGCCGCTTTAAGCACAGACGGGTCGATTCTACGCACACAAATATGATGTTCGCCTGATTCCAGGATGCCCACTATGTCGATGAATTTCGTTCAGCTGTGTTGGGTTAAGGTTTTCGTGTGGCAAAAGCATACACTGGCTGTGTTGGTTCAATCTCTCTCTTCACATCATTGAGCAACCGCAGCGGTACTCTCGTCAGGGAGTCTGCTCGGTTCTGGCCAGATCCTATTAGTGCTAGATAAACCGAAATGTCGTACTCTTTCAAAAGTGAGATTATCGTGCCCAGTCTTCGCCTTATGAGCATCTCACTTGCAACCTTGGGAATCAATCGAGACTTTCCCGTAAGCGCATTGGTCACCCAGTCGTACACACACAGAGAGTGCAAGGTCTAGTCTTTTTAGTACGGCATCCAGCTCTGCCATGTTTATATGTTGGGTATCCTTTGTTGGTCGCAACCAGCTTGCATCCTCAATGATGGCTCCGTTGATGTCAAGAGATACGACCACAGCCAGAGGGCTTGTGCCCACCCACACATCCAGTTCCTTTGTGGCCACGCGCCATTTTCCTCGGACGGGATCTGATTGTTGTACACGGGCAAGTGTATCTGCTAAAATACACTCCAATGGACTATCGCTAACTTTGTCATTTCAGTTTTGTGTAACAGTTGTAGCGTAACGTTTAATAAATCATGTTGTCACTCGAAGCAATCCACACACTGTAAAGTGCCCCACCAGTTTGCCACACATAGAGAAGATACCTATTCGTGTCATAGTTCTCGGCGCCTTCACAGTACTGGTTTCTCGCCGTCATCGCAGTTGGACATGCTCTGCTCAAATTTCTAATGCCAGCACTCGTGCACTATTTTTCAGTTTACTAGTAAGTCCCTACAGGTCCAGATGCTTCCTTCAGGATTCTGCCGACACCACATCCTCATTAAAATATATATTTCATCAATATACGCCGACGTTGCTCTCCTTATATTCTCATCCTTGACTGACACAGCCCCAGGCACATCCCGCATTAAAAGAGGTGCCACATTTAAGCAACATCCTAACATAGTTAGGCACTATATGTGCCCTTTAAATATGACTGTCAGGTACGGCCAGATAGATCTCTCAACATGGATCTGTAGGTATGCCTTCCTGTGGTCCAAAATGGATACATTTGTTCCATGCTGTCTCCATTCTCGCATTTTCTCTGCGTAAACATCTTCATAGATGTTTAATTCACGATAGTCCATCATAGGACGCACCTTATAGTTATTGGCTTGTAGCACATCCATCAGTGGTATTAGTCCCTTGGGTGGGCCAAACTCCTCCTGATTGTATGGCAACAACCAACTGTTGTTTATCCAGGTATGCAGCTCACATTCATAATCTTCCCTTTATTAATAAGACATTGGATATTCAGAAATCCGAGTTTCCAGGTTCTCTGGTGCATAACCTGCTGACCATTTGCTGCAACCCACCCTCTCTTCGGTTCGTCAAATTTGGCAACAAAATCAGCTTCGTTTATACCATGCGCTACACAGATGGGTTGTGCCTCTCCTAACTCCACACTTCCAGATTGTTTGATGCGAACGCCACCGAGTGCCTTAATGGTGCCAATGCCAAGTAACATATCAAAGTCAAGAGATTTACCTCGCATTATCAGCACATTGATTGTGGGAACGTTACCAGTCTATGTATGAATCCTAATGGTGCCATTTCAGCAGCAGACCTTCTGTTTTAACCAAGCCCGATATTGCTTTACACTTAAGATAGAACATGAGCACCCACTGTCGAGGAGAGCCAAGCATGGTGCATCATTAACATAGATGGTAATGCCAGGTAGCGCTGAGTTCATATTCTGACTGGGGAATAGGCTGGCGCTGACGTCTTGCCCCCAACTTCGTTTTCCGAACAATCTCTTAGCAGATAACCAGTCTTGTTGCACCGATAACATGTCTGTTAGTATATCTATATCCCATAGGATGTTGTGTTGTTCAATTGTATTAAAGACAGCAATATCATAGATATTACTTATCTGTGCTATACTTATTTTAAGCTTATTGGAACGTACTATTGGGTTGATGAAGTTATGAGAAACACATTCTAATTGCGTTCCTATGAACACGCTTACTGTATTTATGTGAACCCGTAAACTTGTCTTCAAGTTTAAAGAGATATTTTTTACTGAACATGTGTTTAAACCAATATGGTGTAAATAAAGTAAACACAAGCTCATGTTTTTATTTGAACATAAGTATCCAAATGCTTTATTATATTAGTTTTATTAGTGTTGATTTACTATTCTCGTGCTTTAGGACACGGAGTTCGTTCAGGCGAGTGGCACTTATATAAAATTCTGTATTTTTGTATATCAATATCTTGATCTTCTGAAATATGAATACAGATACCTGAATCTAACTTTCTGTTGTTTGTATATATATATATATATATATATATATATATATATATATATATATATATATATATATATATATATATAAAGAGAAAGATACATTTTGAAAGAGAGAGAGAGAGCGGGGAAGAGATAGACAAGTAGTTTGCTTGAAGCAGTGCTTGGGATTGTAGTAAAGTTGTTAATATAACAAAAATAGACAATCGAAGGTGAGATCTTACAATTATCTATGTATTGTTTTTTTTTGTTCGGATGATTGGACTTCATATGATATTTCGGGAGACGTTTATACTTGGCAGCAATAGACACACAGGCAAAGGTTGACTGTCAGTAAGATTGGTGCCGGAAAAAAATGAAAACAAGATCAGTCCCGCAGATTGAAATGAGAATTGCCGGAGCAAATAAATCAATCAATTTTGATATTCTATATCACACATAGTGCATCTCTCCCTCATCGTATCTCTCTCACTATATATATATATATATATATATATATATATATATATATATATATATATATATATATATATATATATATATGTATATATAGGTGTATATGTGTATGCAATGTTAGTATACCTTATATTGGGTTGCACGTTTGTCAACGATAAATACGTATCAAGTATTGTCTATGAGTATGATTAATTGTATTTATAAGTTTTATGATCATAACAGTTTTCTTTTTCTAAAAGAATCCACCAGTATGATAAAAAGTAATTTAACCATATCAATGAGACTGTGCCCGTTAGCTGAACCCTACGGTAATATTATTAAACTGTAGTAATTAATAGAACCAAATATAAAGTCACATGACTCAACACAGAGAAGGAATACAGCAGTACGTTGACAGCACATAACGCGTAAACATGAATATTGAGATTGGTTGACAAAGTATGATTAAATACTGATTATGAGTATGTCTAGTCTCCCAAGTAGAAGTCAGTAAGTTGGAACGAAATTCGAATTTAATACGCATATTCTCTCTCGTTAACATATGAGCAATTACAATAGATGTAATTGTTTTATTATAATATGAATAAAAGATAATATGATAATAAAACAAACATTGTCAATAATGTGTTAACAATTGCAATACTGTTGTATGAAGTTGATGATGAAGATTTATTTTCCATAACCTGAGCTGAGTTTGTGACCAAACTGAAAAATAAACCACCAGAAAAGTATTACTACGCAATATATATATATATATATATATATATATATATATGTATATATATATATATATATATATATATATTTATATATATATATATATATATATATATATATATATATATATATGTGTGTGTGTGTGTATATGATAAATATTCATATGATATATATATATATATATATATATATATATATATATCATATGTATATATATATATCATATATATATATATATATATATATATATATATATAGACGGAAATCAATAAAAAAATCTCCACTGAAACTAACGAAACGTGTCTCATGAAAACTCATCAATTCTTATTAGAACTCTGGGAATCCGAATGCAAAGAGAAGGAGGAGGAACACTCCAGGGGCATATTGTCCAAAGAAAAATATACTGGCTAAGGTGCTTACCCGATAAAGAATAGACAAAAGAAACATCATACATGAAACAAAATAACAACCCAGAACAGGACCCAATAGAAAACACCCACACACGACATTCACACACCCAGTGGATACTACACAACAGAGGTAAGAAGCAATACACATACCACACACAAACATACTTACACAAAAAACCCAGTTACTCACAACAATTTAAATCTAAATCTTTAATAAGCTCACCTCGCAACCACACTCACACAAACACATACAACACATACGACATATCAAACACACATACCACTGAACCTTACACTAATCCTCACGAATACGGAGTAACACAACAATAAACACTTAAATACTTTCACCCACACTAACCAATACAATAAAACCTCTATCATACACTTTACACCACACAAAAAATCACCATAAAATCACCATAAAATACCCTAACTCAACAACCCCTACCAAAATCACTCCACACTACAAAACACCCGTACAAACACCACTTATATCCAAGTAAACCTTACAACCATCACCCACGCCCACCACAGAAACAGATGAACCCTTCATACAACAACTTTCGACCCCACCAGCCACAACAAACATACCCTACGATCACCTTACCCACCAATGGATACAATGGATATAATCTCAACATTAACCACACCCTCAAATAAAACAACCATACAACAATACCTACCGACATAACCTTACACAACAATACATACCCCCCAACTACGTCCACCATCAACTACCTCTACAAAGATACCCCCAACCCGAAACAACTAAAACACATTCAAATATACCCAAATAACCCCTTATAACAACACGCACAACACCATATATAATAACACGCACAGCATTAATTTCACCAAAAAAACAACACAATCTTCAAACTACACAGCATATATAGAAAGCAATCCCTCTTCAACAACTCCTCAAATCCAGGGAACAAACAACACTCATCATTATTTTTATAAACCCCATATTAGACAGCTTCATACCGAAAATCATCAATTTATCTACATACACATTTACAATAAATAACAATTTAATACTAAAATTATACCTAAAATTCTGCTCCACTCCTAAAGGTTATTTCACGAAACTGAAGAAGGACCATGAAGAATTTGGACGCAAATTTAAACTAATAGAATCACTAAACAATAACGAAAACAAAACAGATGACCTGTTAGTGAGAAACAAATCAACATATTTCCCTAACAAACACAACATTGCGAAATAACTAAACACCTTATTTGACAACCTCTGGAACATCAACCCTCAGAGTAAAACTAAACCTACCAGTAACCTAACATCTAAACAAAACCAAGCGTTAGATAACATCTTACATAATAACAACATAAATATAAAAGAAGCTGAAAAAAGCAGTGTGGTAGGCATCATGGAAAAACATTACGTACAATTGAAGATTATAGAGGTACTAGAAAACAAATATGACTACAAAGCAATTACCACCAACATTGATAACAACACCATTTCAAAAATCTCCAAACTTGCCACGACATACAATAAAATACTAACAAAGAAATAAAATGATTTTCTAACAAACTTCATGATTAAAATAAACTTCTACGGACTACTTAATATACACAAACCAAATGAGATAAGAAATACCATCAACGCACATGAATCAGAATATATTAGTGCCCCGATCCCCAGTGACCTTACATTTAGACACATAGTAGCAGGACCATTATGCACAAGCAGACTGAGTAACTTATTACTACAACCATTAACGGATCAAGTCAATAGCTAAATAAGAGACGACATACACTTCCTAGGCTCCTTACCACAAATAGTAAACCCCAGGACTATATTAGTTACATTTGCCATTATCAGCTTATATAGTAACACCCCCCATGACTTAAGTAAAAAGGCAATATAACACTGGATTGACAAACACCTACAAATACTACACCACAGATTCACCAAACAATTCATCCTCAAGAGCATAGAAATCATTCTCCACAATACCTCTTTTGAATTCAATAAAAAGAACTACATCAATATCTTAGGTACAGCAATGAACACCAACATGGCACCACCATGTGTCGCCCTAACACTGGCCTACCTAGATAAGATATTGTATGAAAAGATAGAAGAAATATATAGACACAATTTTCAAACTCTCTTCATAAAATATTAGAAAAATATACCTGGATGATTGTTCTATAAATTGCACAGTATACTACAAAACCTACACCCCAAAATTAAATTCACGATTTCACACAGTAAAACAGAAATACCCTTCCTAGATGTACTAATTAAAATTAAAAACAATCACATGATCACAGACATCTACCAGAAACCCCCAGACACCCACCAATATCTCAATTGTTGAAGCCATCACCCCAAAAGCTGACTAAAATCTATACCCTACTCCTTAGCACGCAGAATATGTGCTATAGTCAATGATTGTCCGACTGGAGGAACTACGGAAAACATTAACAAGAAGAGGATACCCTCTACAAATAATACACAACAGTATAGTACTAGCAGAAAACATTCCTATTGAAGAATTACGAATCCCCAAAAACCGAAACAAAAAACCAATATTAGCATACATCTCTACACACAATAAAAACAATCCAGAATTATTCACAGAAATAACAAGACACCTAACCCTAATCAACCAAAACAACAGAATAAAAACATTAAAAACAACGAAAATAATTTTAAAAAAACGCCAACCAAAAGACCTCAAACAATTGTTAACCTCATCCAAACTAAACCAACACACAATACAATGGAGCACAAAATGCAGCAAGGAAAGATGTGGCATAATGATAGAGGGAAACTCACACACATTTAAAAATAACACAAACATTCACAAAAAAAAGAACTTAACTCCACTTCCAAGAACATTATCTATGTGCTAGAATGTACAACATCTAACGGATCTTATATAGGTGCGACCAAAACATGTAATAATAGAGTGTATTTAGTTAAAAGCAACATCAAAATACAATTAAACCGTAGATTATTTGTTTCCCAACATGTGCACTCATGCAGCGGAGGAAAATCAGAAATAATGCCAATTTTCCATGCCAAGATTACACATGCTTACTAACACAAGAAAAAAAACTTAACATTTAAATTAATTCCAGCATTGAATAGATCGTAACTCAAACTACACACCATACGGACCGCACTTCTATCAACATTTCTCTACCTCTCTCTATCAATCTATCTAACCATAAGTCTGCGTGTGAGCGCACATATACGTGTTTTGCGTTTTTCTGTTGGTGTCTGTCGCTCATTTATGTACAAGATTAAGAACTAACCGCACACACACACATATGCGCGCACACACACACGCGAGCACACCAGCCAATTTGGAGACAGGGCAATAAAAACACATAAATTAAAAAAAAATTTAAGTACTCCAAGAAAATAACACGTACCTAATAAACCCATACGACATTGACAAAGAGAAGCAGGAAAAAAGGAAAAAAAAAAATAAAAGATATAAAAATATCAAAACACGTACGCACACCCCCGAACACCCACACATGCGCAAACACGCCAAACAATAATACATTTTTTACAAATGAAACAACTTTCTTTCAAATCAAAAGTCATTTTTTCCAATGGATAAACATATCTGATTGAGAGCGGACCACCGCTTTCAACGCGCTATATAAAATTATAAAATGATAAAACAAACAAAATAATAAAGAAATGTTGAAAAACACTTATTTTACAAATGTTGGTAGTTTTACTCCTTTACATATATACTTTTCTCTCGTTGGTACTGCACTAATACTGCACTACATTCTTTACTCTCTCTCTCTCTCTCTCTCTATATATATATATATATATATATATATATATACATTATACACACACACACACATATATATATATATATATATATATATATAGATATAAATATATATATATATATATATATATATATATATATATATATATATATATATATGTATGTATATAAATGAGAGAAAACCATGAGAAGGAATAACAGAGTAAAACATATGGGAAGAGAAACTGAAAATAGAAACAAATAGATGTGAGATTGTGTCGTTGAGGCAATATTGTTTTCGAATACGAAGATTTTGTTTTATAGCTGACGGGCAAGTCAAAAGTATATTTAAAAAGGTTAAAATATTTTAAAAATCTTTCTCTCTAATTGTCCTGGGGTAATATTTGCTGAAAGTATGTTTAATAATAATAATAATAATAATAATAATAATAATAATAATAATAATAATAATAATAAAAATAATAATCATGAAACAGTAATAATAATAATCGTGAATAATAATGATAGTAATAATAATAGTAATAATAGAAATAATAGTAATGTTAATAATAGTTATAATCATAATTATATTAATAAATATAATACTAGTAATAATAATAGTAATAATTATTGTAACAATACTAACTATAGTAATAATACAAATTATTAGTAATAATAATACTACCGAGAGAGAGAGAGAGAGAGAGAGGGGGAGAGAGAGAGAGTTCCACCCAACAAGGGGATGTTAACGAAATATATAACACAAAAAAGAGACAAAACCGTGGAATCTTTGACTGCAATGTTTGTAGAACGTAAAATAACATAAGTAAATGCAGAAATGCCGTCTAAAGTTTTTTTTTATTTTAAATATATACGCTATCGTGGAAAAATATACTAACGTTTGCACCTTGAATGTGCAGGCAAAATTGTACATACAACAAAAAACGGGATAGTGTATTCCGAACTAAAAAGCACGCCTACCCTTGAATACCGATGTATAATTACAAACAATCTCATGCGATATAAACGTATGGAAATGTTGGTACACTGACATTATGAATAATCGGCAAAATATCTATGCACCTTGCCCTTTTGGCTAAGATCAAAGTGTAATATCTGTTCCGATGGATACTGCAGCCCATAGATTGGTATTGTCTTGGCCTTCGGGGCTTGATTTACGCCGGTCTATGGGTCTGTACTGTGCAGTTCTAGGATGGCCACCCTCCCAGGCTTCGCCTTCCCTCTTTGGGGAGGAGTAAGTTCATTGCTTACTGCCTGAGGCGCCCCTACCGGGGAATGCCGACGGGGCTGCCCAGGCAATTTTTAAAACCCACTTTTCCGACCCGACCTTGGGTCACATCTTTCTTGTGGGAGTAAGATAAAAACTGGCCTTGTGCCTAACTCCTGCAGAGGAGTAAATCAATACTCGCCGAAGATCAAAGTGTAGTTTCTCTTCCGATGGATACTGCACCCCATAAACGGGTATTGTCTTGGTCTTCGGGGCTTGATTTACCGCGGTCTATGGGTCTGTCCTGTGCAGTTCTAGGAGGTCCCCCCCAGGCGTCGCCTTCCCTTCTTTGGGGAGGATTAAGTTTATTGCTTACTGCCTGAGGCGTCCCTACCGTGGAATGCCGACGGGGCTGCCCTGGCAATTTTTAAACCCTACTTTCCCGACCCGACCTTGGGTCACATCTTTCTTGTAGGAGTAAGATAAAAACTGGCTTTGTGCCTAACTCCTGGAGTTGATTAAATCAATACTCACCGAGAACGTCTAAATAAATGGGATATATAGTGCTGTATTTCGTCTCGATTCCTTTATACATTTTTTTAATAGTTCCGGTTTGATACCGAGTTGGCGTTATCAAACCATGGCTACCACATCAATATTTGCCACATTAGGAGTATTTTCTCACTATTTTTTATTTTTGTTATGTGTTCCATAATGATCCAGTGACTTGCTTAGTCTATTTGTTTTAACTAGAACGTCGATGTTATTTTAATATAAAGATACGTGTTACTTTTCATGTCTATTATATACTAGCAGGGCTAGTAGGCGTTGCTCGGGGTCATAAACACACAAACTAGAAGAAAAATCGCGTGTGTAACATTTTTATATTCAAAATTTAATTTATCTGCCTCACTCTATAATCGTCTATTCATCTTTCGACCTTTCTCTTCTCTGGTCGATCCATTTAACCGCTACTGTCTTCCTTTGACTTTTGCGAAAGGTGTGTCTTCCACACCATTTCTCTTCCGTTGCCCAGGGCAAAAGTATAACATATTTCTATAAAAAGTACAACTTCTGACTGCGCCGTCTATATAGGTACTTATTTCCGCCCCGGTACACACACTATATACGTATCTATCTTCGCCCCGGAGCGCATACTATATACGTACTCATCACCGCCCCGGTGCGCATACTATATACGTATCTATCGCCGCCCTGGTGGGTATACAATATACACACCTATCGCCACCCTGGTGCGTATATAATATACACACATATTGCCGCCCCGATGCCCATATTATATAAGCACCTATCGCCACCTCGGTGCGCATACTATATACGTATCTATTGCTCCATTGGTGCGTATACAATATACACACCTATCGCCGCCCCGGTGCGCATACTATATACGTACTTATCGCTGCCCCTGTGCGAATAATATATACGTACCTATCGCTGCCCTTGTGCGAATACTAAATATGTACCTATGTTTGTCCTGGCCGAATGCTAAATACGTACCTATCGTCGCCCCAGTACGCATGCTATATACGTATTTATCACCGCCCGGTTGGCATACTATATACGTACCTATCGCCGCCCCGGTGCATGTACAATATACACACCTATCGCCGCCCAGGTGCGCATGCTATATACGTACCTATCGCCGCTTAGTGCGCATGCTAAATACAACCTATCGCCGCCTTGATGCACATGCTATATACGTACCTACTGCCGCCCCGCTGTTCATGCCATATATGTGACTATATCCGCACCGGTGCGCATGTTATATATATATACATATCGACACCCTAGTGTGCATACTATATACGTACCTATCGCCGCCGCGGTTCACATGCTATATACTTATTATTGCCGCCCAGGTTCGCATGCTATATACGTACCCATCAACGCCCCAGTGTGCATAATATATACGTACCTATCCCTGCCCCTGTGCGAATACTATGTACGTACCTATCGCCGCCCCGGTGTGCATACTCTATACTTACTTATCTCTGCAAGGGTGCGCATACTATATATGCACCCATCTCCACTGCAGTGCGCATACGTAAGAACTCATATCAATTCGCCCCTCTCGTGTCAAAGAACTAGCATTGTGTTCGTTCATGTTTTGTCACTATCATAAAAAAAACTCATATAAATGCGCCGCTGTCGTATCCAAGAACACAAATCAAGTTCATTCATGTAGCGTCACTATCATAAAAAAATATCTCATATAAGTGAGCCCTGTCATATCAAAGAAACCATATGGTGACTTTGTACCGCTGTTTATTAAGAAGAAGGAAACATTAGATACGGGCGCAATACTACAAAATTCCCCTAAAAATGTATTCCAAGGTGGTACGCTGCACAAGCTCCCAGTCGCATATTTTTGCTAGTTGGAAGCAGAACAGATACTACACTAACTCTACACCTTTCAAAATAAATGTTCACATCTCAAAAAACATTTTCTTTACTCTTCCCACCCCAAAGAAATATTTTTAGTTAAAAAAACATAAATTTAAAAATGTCCCCCAACCCATCCAAAAATATTTTTTAGCATCCCCTCCCACCCTCTCAATTTTGGTTTACTCTCCCCTACCCTAAGAAATATGTCAAGTTAAAAAAAAATTTTTTTACCCCACCCCTAAAAAAATGGGTTACGCTCTAACCCAACCCAAAAGAAATGGTTACTCTCCCTCAACCCTGAGAAATATTTTAAGTTATTTTTTTCCTGACACCCCTCCAATTGTTTACCCTCCACCCCCACCCAAAGATATGTGTACACTCCCTCTATCCTAAGAAATATATTAAGTTAAAAATAAAAATACCCCTCCCCCCAAAAAAAATGTTACCCTCCACGCCTCCCCCTCCCAAAAATGTGTTTTTCTCTCTCCCCAACACTGAGAAATATTTAAAGTTTAAAATAAAAAAACACATTTCCCCGTCCCCAAGAAAAAAAATTACCTCCCACCCGCACGCCCTAAAATAGACAGTCGTAGCTGGACAGACAGACGGACGGGCGTATGTCGACAGATGGACTGCCGTAGGTGGACGGATTGATGGAGGACGTATCTAGACAGACGGACGTAGTTGGACAGACAGACAGTCGGACGAACGTAAGTAGAGAGATGAACGGACGTAGCTGGACAGACGTACGGGCATGACAACAGAACAGCTTCTACATATCCTCAACGCGTCTCACAAAAGGAGGAGGAAATACCTGGAAGGAATGTATCATGACAACCGAACAGATACTACACTACATCCACCCCACTTAAGCAGGAGGAGAATTTCATCAAAACAAAGCGAATACAAAACTACCTCCACACCTCTGAAAAAAGTGTGGCTAATGCCGGACGGACGTAGCTGGAAAAACAGACGGACCGACGAACGTAGGTCGACAGATGGACGGACGTAAGTGGACGGATTAACGGACGGACGTATCTAGACGGGCAGGCATAGCTGGACAGACAGACGGACGAACTGACGTAGGTGAAGAGATAGAATGACGTAGCTGGACAGACAGACGGACGGCGGATGTAAGTGGAGAGATGGGCGTGCGTAGCTTGACACACAGACGGACGAACGGGCGCACGTAGGTCGACAGATGGACGGACGGAGGTAGACGGATTGAAGAGTGGATGTATCTAGACGGGCGGACGTAGCTGGACAGACAAACAGACGGACGGACGTATATGAAAATATGGACAGACATAGCTGGATAGACAGACGGACGGACGTGGACAGATTGACGGACGGACGTATTTAGACGGACGGACGTAGCTGGGCAGACAGACGGACGGACGGACGTAGGATGAGAGATGGAGTGACGTAGCTGGACATACAACCAAACTGACGGACGTAGGTGGATGAATTGACGGATGGACGTATCTAGACGGACGGACGTTGCTTGACAGACAGACAGACGGACGTAGTTTGAGAGATGGACTGACCTATCTGGACAGACATACCAACGGGCACACGTAGGTCGACAGATGGACAGACGTAGGTGGACGGATTGATTGACGGACGTATCTAGACGGACAAACGTAGCTGGACAGACAGACAAACGGACGGACGTGAGTGGACAGACATACAGCCGGACTACATACACACCTCTTAAAAAGAGGAGGTAAATCTGGGAGGAGAGTATCATTACAACAGAACAAATACTACACTACGTCCACATCTCTCAAAAAAGAAGGAGGTAATACCGTGGAGGAGGGTCTCAGGACAACATTACGGGAGTAGGGAGGAAGAGAGTG
This sequence comes from Sepiola atlantica, assembly GCA_963556195.1. Lineage (NCBI taxonomy): Eukaryota > Metazoa > Mollusca > Cephalopoda > Sepiida > Sepiolidae > Sepiola > Sepiola atlantica. The sequence continues at coordinate 84,687,374 of OY744527.1, forward strand.
AGACAGGAATATTAACTAACAAAAGAAAGTAGAAAAGGTGGGAGTGAGATTGAAAGAAAAAAAGAAGGAACAAAGGGTTGTAGTGTGAGTGAATTTACTTCCCGGCTGTCCCTTCCTTTGATATCATTTCTGATTTAACATGACTTGCATTATCTCTCAAATTACACATAATATTATTGGTTATTTCTCAACTTAGTACATGAAAACGTTGGAAAATGAAGGAAAAAGACACCCCCATTGTAGAAAAGTGCTGCGTTGACCCCGAAAGGTTGCAATTATTTTTCTTATTCTGAGACTATACACGTCCGAAGGTAGGCTGGTACGAATTATGTCAACTGTGTAACTGTTTATGAGGTACTCTCGAGGAGAAGCGTTACATAATAATATTCAGGCGAAAAAATGTATAGAAAATAAACAATAAATATCAGTTGTAGTGCCTTAAAATAGACAGTAATAAAACAATTGTTACGTCGGTGTTACTACCACAACACGTTCATGTATGCTCGCCTGACATCACGCCGAATCTAACTCAATTTGCTAACACTTTAAAACATGAGAATCCCGTTTTAAAAGTAAAACACATTTTAGTTAATAATTAAAATCATTGTTAAAAAAATACACGCAACGCATATATATATATATATATATATATATATATATATATATATATATATATATATATATATATAGTATCACAGCGCTCCAGTGCGGCTAGACCAGCTAGTGTATAAAGCCGAGATGTAAACTCAACCGTCAAGTTGAGAGTCGGCGCCCATCCCCCTGGTACTTCAATGTAAATATTGTCAAGTGTCGGGAACCTTAAAACTAATGGCAGTAGGAGCTATCCTTACAAATAAGTTCTACTAAAGAAAGGGATCGTCATGTAGTCACCCACACACAGACTGTTTCGATGTATCACATCTATTGTCTGTGGCTCAACCAGCTAGTACCTCAAGTCGAGGTTAAAACTCAACCGTCGGGCTAACAGTCGGCGCCTTTCCCCCTACTCTATAATACGACACTGACTGAATTTAAGTGATACTTCAATGCAGAAATTGTCAAGTGCCGGGAGCTCGAATTCAGATACTTATGAATCTATAACTGTGAACCCGACGTGATTATTTTAAACAAACACTGCTTAATGAAACATGACGATTACAATGGAAGACTAATACGTCTATATATGTATTGGCTACCACAAATGTACAAAACACAAGTTGCAGCCCATTTTATTTTCACTTTTAAAAATGTGCATCTCAAAACACGTCTAATAAAATTATATTTAAAGGTTTATAAAAAAATATGAAGCAAAATACATTTTCATAAAAAAGGAAAGTATATCTTATTGTTCTGGGTGATAAATAATAAGAATTCAGTAAAAGAAAAATTAAATCATTAACATTTTCGTAGAAATGCTAAAATAAGTTCAATATATGATTTTAATGATTTGAATACAAAACACATAAATACTTTATTAAAGATTAGATAACACTATAGATGTTGGTTTTGTGACAGACAAATGTTAATATATAGACTTTCGCAGATCTAAGTATTTTGTAGTAATAGTAATTATGGTACAACTAGTATTTCCAAAAATAGGTTGATAAGTCACCTCATTAAAGCAAGTTATTTTTAAATACGTGAGAGACTACTAATACTTACTTTAAGTTTAGATATGCGCAATAGAGACAAGATTACATCGTAAACACAGAGTAACTCATGCTACATTTCTTGAGTAAAGGAATTGTTTACATTTTCATATCATGTGTATGTTGCAAAAACTGCTACCTGTTATTTATTATAAAATATTCCGACTGTTCAATTACGACATAAATGTTGATTCTGACGCTTTTAGTTATATCATATTTATCTGAGTAGAGTGATAAACAAACCCAAAACAATATAATAAACTAAGTATAACATTTATAGCGTATGCCAATAGTACATGTAGTGTAATATATATATATATATATATATATATATATATATATATATATATATATATATATATATACATATATATATACATATATGAGAATGGAAGGATGAGAGTCATCCCAAGGAAACACTAAAAGAGTTTTTATATATATACATCAAGGTTTCTCTTTTATTGTAATACTTCCTCATGGCGATAATTTGAAGATAAATATAATGCAAAGCAACGACTACTACATCCCCTCATCTCTCCACCATGTCAACCCCAAACTTCGACTACTTGCATAACATTTTTCTTCAAACTATCATCCTTGGGAAGGCTTACAATAAAGACGAAACGTTGAAGAATATATTAAAACTATCTCTTGTTTTTTTATTTTTTTTATTTTTCATATATATATATATATATATATATTTTAAATTGTAAAATATTACATAAGTAAATATAAAATAAAATAAAATAAATATTAATATAAATACATAAACATAACAGAATAGAATGATAAGAAGTACAATGAATTCGTATAAACTGAAGAAAATACGGTATTTGTGTAAATAAATATTTTTCTTAGCAAACATTGTCACTAGTAAAGTTCTTACATGCTAGTTTGGTCTAGTTTCTCTTCACTGATTCATTTCTGCCTTGTTCTACATTCAATATTAATAATGTATATTTATGAATAAATACATACTAGTGTTTTAGCATAGAAGAATAACCCAAGTAACGATAATATTTTTTAACAACCAGATAGGTTGGTAAAAAGAATCTGGAGCAAAAAAGTAGATCTGATATACGGAATTGTGTTTTTTTTTATCCTAAAAGAGGTGGTGTCTGATCAACATTGCTGGGGATCCATGAAAAATATACTTTTTTTGTTTTGAAATTCCTGATTGTTTTAATATGGTACACACCTGATAATCCTTTCAAGAACATTAAGACTAGCGCCATTTCTTAAGAGGTAATTATCGTAATGACAAGAGATTGATTGACTTACAAGCAAATACATTTTGAAATGTAAGATCGGGACTTCTGATATGAACTTTAAGGTAAAACAGACTATAACTTTATATATTGAGAAGGATGGCGTGTATGTAAGTGTGTGAGCGTGCGAAAATATGTGTTTTGTGCAAATTTAATTCACTATTGTAACAGTACGATTACATAAAGATCATCATGTATGTATATTGAAGTGGGTATATATCTATATTAAAACAAACATTTTTGGAAACCACTGAAGCACGTGAAACAAAGTCTTCATAATGTGTGGCCCGTGCGGTTAGGTATGATTCTCACTGCACCAATGTGTTTTAATCATTATTTTCATGAACTATTGTGTTGATTTCCCGTCAAAGTAAATCTATGCAGAAAAGATTTAACCCACACACACACATACACACGAACACGAAGACGAACACGCACACACACACACACATACACATACACACACACACACACGCATATATATATATATGTATATATATATATATATATATATATATATATATATATATATATAAGTTGTCAGACATCAAGGGACCCCTTTCCTGAGGCTAACACAAAGATATTCGAATATCCTTTTTAGTTTCTTCTTTATTTCTAAAACGTTGAGTTAGTAAAGAAGTTACAAACATTACTTTTCTCCTTCTCAATAGACTTCTTAAATATGTTATAGTATACCTTTCTTGTGGGCTGTTAGTTTTACCTTATTCCGGGACAAGAATTCATCTAGTCTGGTGAAGTATCCCCCTAAAAATGCTGTTACTTGAGGTTACCCTACTAGGAGAAGGTGCACCGACAAACCCTCGTACAGAGAGACGAAACACACTCGAAAATTGTTTCTATAAAGTAAGTGTAACTCCCCTATCTATGTATCTATTTATCTACACACACACACACATATATATATATATATATATATATATATATATATATATATATATATGTGTGTATATATATATATATATATATATATATATATATATATATATATATATATATATATATATATATATATATGATAATTTTATTTACACAGACATGTACAAATTCTGCGACACTGGCATGTCGATGTTATCGATCAACAGTTACTATAAACTGAGATCTAATCAGGCAGAGTTAGATTACCACCCTGTGGATATTTTTACCTGGGTTATCAAAATTATATATATATATATATATATATATATGCGTGTGAATGTGTGTGCGTAATCTTCGAAAAATCTACATATTATATTCAACATGATATTTTCCTTTTACTCCGTTAATTGTATTGTGTTTTTTTCTCAGAGGTATTTGTGTTCGCTCTCTAAAATGCCTTTTGATTACGATCAGGACCGAAGAGAACATTGAACAACGTTCGTTTTAGATTGAAATAGAAAGACAGTCATGTTTTTTTCTTGATGGGAATTTTTATCTGATTCTAATGTTTATCCAATTTTAGAATTTCCAATTGCCTCTTGGTCGAAAAGGCGCCACGAAATGCAAAACTGGAAGCCGCCTCGATTAGATCCCAGCCACAGCTTATAGACTGTGCAGTGGGCGGCAGACAATGAGACAATGAACAGGCGTACACATTGGATATGAGTGACGCCATTAGAAAAAAGGGAGAAATACTCGCGTAAAGTTATGCGCTGTTGGTTTACAACAGCGCACAAAGTAATCCGTGAATAAACAACGATGGTTTGAAAACGATTAATAAGGAAAAGCTTGAAAGAGAATAAACAATACATAAACTTAGGGGATACGTTTGAGGTAAAATCATAGCAGAAAAGGAAACTTTTCAGAAACGCCATTCGAAAGAAGTAAATCTATTAAAATGAAGGTAGATATGACCAATTGTTCGTGAATTACACTACAAATGATGTTACAAAAACAAATATTTTAATATATATATATATATATATATATATATATATATATATATATATATATATATACTTCTTTGTAATATAGTAGGAAAAATCCCAGCAGAGTGCTCGATTAATTAAGAATTAAAGTTAAAAATTAAACATTAAGAGCGTATGATTTATTTATATTGGTACATAAAAAATAGTACAACATTAGTACTGTCGGTTTCAAACACGGAAAGACTTAGCCATCCGGCTGTCTTCAGTTTCTGACAACAGAAGCTGAAGAGAGCCGGGTGGCTATGTCCTTCAGTGTTTGAAACCGATGGTACGAATGTTGTACTAATTTTTATGTACCAATATATATATATATATATATATATATATATATATATATATATATATATGTATCCTTTTCTCTTTCTATCCTGTTGTCCGTCTCTGTATCTATCTTTCTGTCTCTCTCTTTCCATCTCTCTCATAGTTAATTCATCGTTTCTATATAGGTCGATATTGCTTTTGTCAGAGTGTACATAATATAGAGCCTTACAGGAACGGGTGCTTCAGTGGAGTCAAAGGCCTCTTTTTGCCAGGTAAAAAGAATCTGTCATTTCTGTATGTATGCGTTGATCAATATTATTGATCAGCATCGTTCTTTTACACTTTGGAATGAGGTGGATTCCATCGTAGGGCATTGTCTAAAACAAGGGCAGATATTCATAACATATTGATCGAAAAAATAATCTGCGAAGTTTAATTGTAAGAAGATAAATATGTTTAAATTATCGGAGCTATTACACCGAGCGATTGCTTCGGCGACTTCAATCAATTAGTTTTATTCTATAAGCTTTTGTGACTGCTGAAATTTATGACAAAGTGAGGAACTGAGAGATTTTAATTGGAAAAACACTGGAATGAACTTAATTTGTAATGATGCCGTTCTAATTTAATCTTGATGATATTATTGTTGTAGTCTCTATGATGTCTTCATTGAGCTGACCTTAGCCGACATTATTGTAGATTTTTTTTTCTAAAATAGCAAACGCTATTTATTCGATGTTGATATATTTTGTCTGTTTAACAATGAGCTTGGTGCAGACTATTTTTACTTTTCGTAACATTCTTCATTTGGCTCTTATATTAGCCTGGAAAAAGAAAGATAATGTGTGTCTTCTATTTCTCGTTGTGCGGGTTGTGAAAATATCATTTGGTTTAGCTCTACGTAAACCGGAAAAAAAACCTTTTACTGCTTCGTGTACTTGTTAGGATTTATTTGATCCTACGAAACAAAATATTGATTTGATTAAGACTGATATTCATAATACTTTAATTATTAGTATGAAGACTAAGCTGAATGATGAAATTAAGTTTTTGTTTACTAAAATAGCAACCCATAAGTACCTGTTCAATATATTATCCGAAATAAAATTTCTAATCTTCGAACAGCTTAATCTGCTTATGTAGACAGCCATCTTATTAATCTTCGCTTGCCTTGTCTAGAACACATTAGTAAAACAATGTCTGAACAAGAGTCTCATTGATTCCACCAGACGATCTAAATACGTTTTCCACCTGCAATATGAATAGTATTATTTATTTAAAAACGACGTCGAAAAGAGAAAATAACGGTTCACCCGAAAAATGTTCAGGAAAGTTATTTTCCGTCAGCCGGTCCGAGGAAAATATGGGCGTTAAATTCAACTGATCAGCATAAATAGCCGTGTCTTACTTATCTTCAATAGTAAGTAAGTAACACTGTTTCTATGATCTTAGAATATGAGAAATTACACAAATGAAGTCAGTTACTATGTAATAAGAGATACACTTTATTTGGTGTTAATAAAGTGTTTATTTAGAATTGTATTTCTTCCTCTTTTCTTCCCATTTATTTTTATGAAACACGATTCAATTTGTCTTCGATTTAGGCCTGTTGCGCGATGTTCGAACTCGATTAGACCATCTATTGATTATTTTAATTGTTACATTTAACATAACTAGTAATAAAATGTATAGTATGTTTCTCGCGATCATATATATGTATATATATATATATATATGTATATACATACACACACATATATATATATTTATATATATATATATTTATATTTATATATACATAAATATATATATATGTATATATATACACACATACACACACATATATGTATATATATATATATTGATACATATATATATATATATATATATATATATATATATATGTATATATATACACATACACCCACACTCACACACACACACACATATATATATATATATATATATATATATATATATATATATATATATATATATATTTATATATGTCTGCCGACTTTATATGATTCCTCATCATCGTTCGCGGTTGTACGAGGATACTTTTAGAAACTTCGCGTAACCAGAGTAATGAGTGCTATTGAAAGAATCACGTTGCGTGAAAGTCATTAGCTCGGATACAGTATCGAAGTCATGCACTCTTTCTACTGTTAAGCACTCAGCAAATGACTTCGCTGCAGATCACGTCGTGTTAATCCCCGGCGAAAATATCATCATGAGATTCGATCCGCAAGAGTCCCATTCCTTAATTGTAAAAGAGATGAAAACATTTTTAAAAATCATGCGAAATCTATTCGAAAAGAAAACTCTTACGTAAGATTAGGGTGTTCTGGTTTGGGTAATGGATGATATTGCAGACTACAAATCGGTTAAATCTAATACACCTCCTAGAATGCACTCACTCATGACATTGAACAATTCTGGAAACACACTCCGTCTATGTAGGTGCTTTTCTGCCCGTTCTGTAGTCTTATTGTTCCAGTTTTAGCGTACACTGTTTTCTTTTGTAATGTCTCGGAAACCATAATCTGTTTTTTGTGTTTCGGGTATTTGATTCAACACAATATTCTATATACATACCAGTCTGATTAAAGCTTATCTTCACTGTACGCAAAGTCGGTTATCACAATGGCATTGGAAATGATAGTTGTGTATTGTCATTAGTTTCCTAGTTCTGTTGGCCATCTGACTGAGATTCATTTTTGTCAGCGGATTATATGTCCAGAATACTCCTACTACTACTAATACTACTAATACTACTACTAATACTAGTAGTAGTAATAATAACTATTATAATTTTCATTATTTCTTATAATAATTATGATTTACTTTATTATTTCTTACACTCTGCGACTTCTCATCGCAGCCAATACCAGTGCCAGCTGACTGGGAAAAACATTGAGTGTGTTTTTAGTTATATTTGCAAGCCTTCCTAGATTTATTGCGCTCTTCGATTTTGATTACTATTAAACATAATGTAATGTTTTTTTCATTCCAGCCGCTTACAATTGTATAACGGTAATGTTGCCTTATAGCTTCCTCTGTTAGGAAAATTAAGCTTCGTCTTGATTCCAGTATTTAACATGCACAGGGAACGTTTAACTGTGTTTTACTTCTGTCCTTCTACTCTGCCATACACTTCACAACATTGTGATCTTGTACTGAGCACATTTTTATTTAGTGCTATTGTGTTCAGTGCAGAGAACAATTAGTACATTTCCGATCCTAACCGGTTCCTCCTAGTAGGTTTTATTTATGATTCTACTTATGTGTTGTAAGTTCTATTCTATTCATACGGTTAGTCCGTTTAATCGCATTTTAGTAGTGTGACACTAGAGCGTTTTACTCAATATTTCCACAATTTTAACTAGTACTCCTGTTTCTATGTTGTCAAGCATCCTTGAGATTCTATTTGTATAACGTTCTTTGGGTTGTCGTAGTGCTCGAATACTTATTGGCTTACGTTAAGGTTATCCATGCTCCGTATTATTTTACGTTGTCTGATGATCTAGATGATTTATTAAGTGGTGTTGTCTTCTTTACGTCGACACAATGGTCTGCTGGATTTTAAAAAAAAAATCGTTGAAGATCATAATGTTTGTATGTTACCAATACTCCTTATTGGAATACAAATGCACTGACTATCTTCAGAAATAACATTGCATACGCACTTGCTAGTCAGAAATATGCCTATCGATAACAGTCTTCAGGAAGTAGACCGTATGCATTCCATATATAATACATGCATATAAAGCTAAGTGGATGTATATATATATATATATATATATATATATATATATATATATGTGTGGGGGGGGTGGGGGTGTGCGTGTGCGTGTGCGTGTGCGTGTGCATGTGTTTCATCTTCAAAAAGACTCATCAGTTTTACTATCTATAACTATTGTGTTTATCACAGGAATCGGATTTCGGACATCAGTTATGATCTAATGATACATATAACAAACACGTTAGCATCATACAGTATAAATTTAAAAACATATTCATAGATATATTATACATATACTGTGTTTATAATTTGTTTTCTTGTGTATACTTCTCACATTTTGTAAGAGGTACTATTTAAAAGTGTTATTACTAATGTTTTACTGATAGTTCGACATCTATATAACGATTCTAAGTGACTGAAGTATACTATACATCTGCATACTTATCCACTGTCAAATAGCTTCGGATTTTAATTTCTTTGAAAGTTTTCAAACTTATTTACATGAAAGGTTAGATCGAATCTGTAATTGAAAGGAGAGAAAAACATGTCAACCCAACACATGCACAGATCTCGAAACAAGAATCTCATTACGCGCTATTGCTCATTTCGTTCAGATGTGAATCAATATCATCAAACTCGACTCCAATTTCTAGGCAGACAGATTCTCTGGATCCAGTTGACATCTAGGCTAGACGAATGAGTAATTATCATAAAACTATTTCAGGAGAGTTGATGTGGAAGAGACTGGACAAGTGTTTCGTCTTAACCAAACCACATTTATATAAGTTTCTTCAAATAGAACAGTGAGATGCTGTAAAAAAGAGTTCAGCAATGACTGCAAGTAATAACTAAGTTAGTTAATCATTGTCGTATTATTAATTGTAATTTAAGCAACCAAATTTATAACAGTGTAAGCATTTATTATTGTTAATGCGGATAGTTATATCGCAAATCGGTGTTGTTCATGAAATATACGATTCAGAAATAAGGCCTGTTAATATCCTCAAATTCATGTTAATTCAAATCATTTTAATTCCAAAAATAACGAATCTACAGGCTTGTAAAATTATTATTTTATGTAAATACACATATACTAGTATGAACTTATACACTATATTGTGCATATCATTTCAATACTTATTCAAAATTGCTAAATACATGAGTAAAGTTTAGTAGTAAGAGTAAAACAATATATCTCTTTCAAGTAAGCTTCACAGAGGTGTCTATGCTTATTCCCTCCCTCCAAAAACAGGCTGAGTGCGAGGATAAAAGATTACGCCTTTGTGTAGCTTACTGGCCACACATATTTACAGACTATATATATATATATATATATATATATATATATATATATATATATATATATATATATATATATATATATGTATTGGTTTATAATATATACATAGTTTTTTCGACGTCTATTTGCATTGGATTCTCTCTAATATATAAATTAAACATATGCTAGCAATCTACATTGCATGAATGTGTACTTTCAAGCAAATCATTATTTTCCTTTCCCAATGAATGAGCAATATTTATAAAAAAAGAAACATTCATATTTAACAATTTTAAAAAGTGGCATAAGTTCCAAGTGTATATGAACAAATGACAAATGTTATTTTTGTTATATGCGGGGGATGTACCCATTTCATGATAATATTTGTAACGAACTATTGACTAATTTATAATGATACTGGTTAACGTGCTGTGAATTTAGAAAACTGTAATGGTAGACATTTAAATACCGGAATGATAATAAATGATCATACAAAATCTGCCGATTTAAAAAAAATCCTTCAAGAAACCATGTATTAGATGCGAGTAATTAAATCAAAAGAAAAATAAAAATATTTCGAAACATTTATCAAAATAGTTTGAAAATACCTTCCGTTTTTTTTTCTTCATCTTGATTTTTTTTAAGCTAATATTTCGCTTGATAAAAACAAGCTTCGACAGAGCAAAGACAAATAAAGGTATAACCTTTTTTGCGATAATTTACTTCCTGATGTTGGTGAAGTGTCTCGGCATTTTTGCCTCTATATTTATATTAACTTTCAAAAGAGCTTTATAAAATGAACTTTCCTAATTTATAACTAGCAGCGACCATGCGCAATCAAGTTCTATTCTATGTAAAACAGACATTTTCACCATAGTCCACAACACTGGACTTCACCAACACCAGGAGGTAAATTATGGAAAAAAAGGTTATACCTTTATTTGTCTTTGCTCTGTCGAAGCTTGTTTTTATCAAGCGAAATATTAGCTAAAAAAAATCAAGATGAAGAAAAAAAAAACGGAAGGTATTTTGAAATATTTTGTTAAATGTTTCGAAATATTTTTATTTTTCTGTTGATTTAATTACTCGCATCTAATACATGGTTTTTTGAAGGCATTTTTGCCTCTATATTTATATTAACTTTCAAAAGATGCTTCATAAAATGAACTTTCCTAATTTTTATATATATATATATATATATATATATACAGCACATCATATATATATATATATATATATATATATATATATATATGATGTGCTGTATATATATATATATATATATATATATATATATATATATATATAATACAGTTATTTAGTAACAAATGCAACATATATGTTATTTAAATGAAATCTCCGAAGTCGTGTGTGTTATATATGATTCGTCATACACATTGTTGCCTTCCATGTTTTCTAGGTTAAGTGCATTATTGTATTTTACCACCACCTCGTATAGGATATATGAACGGTAATTTACCTTTGTAACATTCATGAAAAATACCTAAAGAAACTAATGTGTAAATAGTTTTAAACACAAGTACTCATAATATTCCACTAATTCTACACTAATGAAACTAAAATCAAATCAAACAAACGTATAAATAAGAAGAACAAAACGACGATGAAAATATAGTCTGAAAAAGAATACTTTTAAAACAAACCATATTTAAAAATGAAATAAAAAAACAACGGATGTTACAGTGTTCAATTTACATTTGGCTGTATCAGAATTCATATTTATTTGATTTATATAATCTATAGTGTATTTTCTCTTGCGACTAATGCAATTGTAAAACACCGATTGTTATCAGATCACCACCGATAAAACATTTTTGGTGTTTTAGTGACTTAAGATGGTTTATCGTTTGAAACCACTTTGTATAGAAACCAACGTGTACAGGTCTTTATCTAAATAAGTTTAACTTTGCCTCAAAATCAAGAAATACAATTCTTATTTGTACTGTAACTCATCGATCACTTATTATTTGTTCACCAACCCGCCTCGATGCGGAACTTGGTGAAATTGATAATATTTTTCTTCGTAATGGATATCTCATCAATATCATAAAAATGCACCATTGCAAGCAAAGTTGCTATATGTAATGGTGATAAATTTATTGCCCCGGTCAAGATGACCTATTTACATAAAACATCCAAAGTAAAGTTCTGACTGTCTTACCATTATCAACATTATTTCTTCTTCTACTCGACGTTGTTTTCCAGCAACCATGCTTAGAGTTGTTTACACGACTCGAACCTTTTTCTCTTCTTTCCGTTCGGATGTTTTGCCAGCCATTCAAAATAATTGTGTTGTTTATAAATTCATGTGTCAGTTGTGAGCTGACTACGTAGCCAAAACATCCCATAGATTATAAATGAGAATATGCCAATACATACCACGTTGTATTCGTTGACAAAAGGTTTGGAGATCATCCAGGAACATTCAAAGACATGAATCTACCATCGGTAATCACCTGTTAGGTACACATAGTTGTTCTTACAAGTATTCCGATGGGTGGTTTTCTGTTTTATTATTGATGCATTAGTTATTCACAATTCTCGACTAAGACTATTTAAACAAAATATGTGGAAACATCAGTTGGAGATCTTTAATGATTAAAATCTATCATAACGTTGAGAGATTTACGTTTTTCTTTCTCAATCGATTTCTTTAAGTATACATTTTTCCCCTCATATCTCATTTGATTTTCTTAGTTTTTTTATTTATCATTTATCATATCATCTAAGAGGGGCAGGCAATAAAGTCTTAAGGAACATTTTAGCTAGTTTGTACCTAGCCGCCCGTTTAATTAATCAAATAATGGTTCATTTGAAAATTGTCCTACGATTTTTTGTACGCGACATGTACTACATATTTTCGAGGTCGGTACAACCCCCAATTTATAAGGACGTTAAATAAGGTTATACGCATTAAACATCAATTAATCGTTTTAGGGTGTAGGAAAAAGTTTCTCAAATTTTGTCACTTTAATCATGTAGCTCTTGGATATATCTGTAACGAAATTTCTAAAATTAAATATAGACATTCGTTAGCAGTTGGGCGTGTATTTTTACAAGACGAACCCCTCTTTAACTCCGATTCGTATAATTTACTGCGGAGTAAATATCTTTTACTTTAAGCTATGATTTGGAGATAATTCTCTTTCTTTGACGGACATGGCTTTTCAAAGTGTTTGACTAATGGCGATATGTTCACCCTCAACAAAACCACTTCTTCGTATAATAAATATTTGCAAAATTTGATTACCAAGAAGTGTTAGCAATGGAGCAGATGCGGATAAATATATATCTAAGTATTCGTTATATGCTCTATCCAATACTGGAACCATTGTCTTGCCTGTCGGCTTAGAATATTGCATTCCTCTACTTCAACGTTGATAAAATAAACATGTTTAGTTAGATTGAACTATTATATTCTCAACAAAAAATACATTCGCCTATTACCACTGATGCATTAACTAGCGTCTAGATACAGTTGGGTGAATTAGGCCGGAAGTTATCTGCTATACGTACTAAATCAAGCGATTTTATTTTTCAGAAAAATCATTTAAAAACTGCGAAATTACTTACGCCAAACTCTCATATTTATATAACTCGTCCAGACAAAGGATGAGTGTTGTTATCCTGAACCAAGATTATTATGTCTCTAAAATGTGAAACATTTAGGTTGAAAAAGTATGTTTTGCAAGATAGATAGTTAAAGACATAATGACACTTTTCGTATGGAAATAAAACTCAATGAAAGTATTCTTGAAATTTATAAAAGTAAGTTTAATTCTAAAGAGATTTACAAGAGAATACAACCTGTGGGCTTTCCAAAACATAGAATGTACGGCTTAGCCATGGTTCATAAACCCAACATTTGTTTACGCCCTATTATATCAATGTTGCGTTCTGTACAACATGAACTTAGAAAATGGTTAGTTGCTATTCTTAAACTTGTATTTACTTTTCATTCGGCCTATTGTATGTATGATTCCTTTTAATGTGTGTCTTATATACACAAGTTATCTCTCTGAAAGGATACCGAGTTATTGGCTTCCGTTGACATTCGTAGTCTGTTACCTTCAGTTTTAACAATATAATGTATCGACAAAGTGATGGTATATCAATAGGTGGTTCTCTTGGTTATTCGTTAGCCAACATTTTCGTTTAAGTTTTAGATAACGAATTATTTTCCAAAATGACCTTGCTGGCATTTTACACACGTTATGTTGATTATACTTTTGCTTGCTTTTTATCACGGAAGGATGCTGAACAATTTCTTCGTCTTCTTTGTGACTTGCATCTATCGTTGTAATTCACTATGTAAGATAGATGAAAGAAGAGGGATAAACATGTACGAATGACAGATGTATTTCAACTTCGATTGTTCAATGCAAGGTGTACTTGGTAAACACATGTTTATTATTCCTTCCTTAGGCCAATACTTTTAAAAGATCAACATAATATCATCAGAGGAAGTATATATATGGATAAGTCGGCGATGGAAAAGCCACAATTCAAAATTTGAAAAAATATTATGTAATGGAGAGTGAATAAACTTTCGTGTAAAAAACATATGGGGAAAAGTCCAGTGTGTAATTGTCCGTTGATTAGGTGTCCAATGAGAGGAGATTTACAGATGGAAAAAGAGGGTTTTCCTGAAGGCAGCATGGAAAAGAGATCAAGAATAAAGTAAATCCAATAGTGAGATATAAAGTTAAAATCGTAGGTGGAGCGCACTTATTCGGAATTCATTTTCAGAATTCGGGCTATTTTAAAAATACTTCCGTGGGCCGAAGGAGGAATTGAAGTTGAACTGTGTACATTAAGCGTTGGCAGTGAAATATTTAAGCAATTCTAAGAAAAAACGAAATCTTTTAGTTGAAAACTAGGCCAAATGAGGAAGAGGGATTGGGATGCGATAAAAAAAGCATAGAGGAAAGAGGGCAATAGGATACACTGATTATATATATATATATATATATATATATATATATATATATATATATATATATATATATATATATATATATATATGTATATATATATATATATATATATATATATATATATATATATATATATACGTGTATTCATTATTATTATTCAAACTGAACTCAATATTATTAGAAAAGGAAATTACGGATTACTAAAAAATAACATAAAAATAAAACACTTATATATATATATATATATATATATATATATATATATATATATATATATATATATATATATATATATATATATATATAGCTGATGATCCCCGTGTTAATATTAGATGCTTACGTTAAGGTCTCCTGTTTTTGTTTCACTGTTAGATACTTAATCATCCTTTTTATGTTATTTACTTACTATTATATATTTTATTTATTTATGAATTTTCCAACGAATGTTAAGTCTGCAATTTTTTGGGTTTAGTTAGTTTCTGTAGGAATTTACACTGCATTTTCTTTTTTTTTGTCTGTTTGTTTTAAATAACTCAAAGCTTCTTTAGACTATATATATATATATATATATATATATATATATATATATATATATATATATATATCAAGACCGGCGGCACAGTTATAAAAGTGTGGGGGGGGGCTCATCTAAAAAGTGGGGGGCGGTTAAACAGATGCATATATAACTTCATTATTGATGACCGTAAAGTGGGGGGGGAGCCAAGTCAAAAAGTGTGGGGAGGGGGGCTCAAGCCCCCCTCCGCCCACCCGGTGCCGCCGTCCATGAGTATATATATATATATATATATATATATATATATATATATATATATATATATGCGTGCCTTATTGTTGTCGTAATTATTTTCTTTGAATATGTTATTCTTACAGCATGCAATAAGTTTTCTTAAATAATAATTGTGTACGTAATAACATGCAATTTTCTTTAAGCCTAAATGTAGTATTTTCTCTCTATAATAAATATCGGCGTAATCTATGTCTCTATTTATTTGTGCTAGGGGTCTTCACATCTTTGCCAAATTCAATTAAATACTGCCAGAGAATTAGCTGGTTGTTTAAAGGCAATCATACTATAGACTTTAGCGTTAATGTAGCATTCTAGACTGAAGATTCGATTATACATCCTTTCAAAAGTCGCTCCCTAAAAATACTTGGAAATAAGCAGCGATATATTTATATTGTCCGCAACAGGATTGGCATTCTTTCAGAACGGCATCTTCGATTCTTATAATTAGATTTGGTAAAGATCATAAATACATTTTACTGGAAATCGTTATTACTTCAAGGATTAATCTGTGTATTTATTTGTTTTCTTTTTCTTTATTGTTCCTTATTATTTAATCAATGATATTATTCGCACGTGATGATTATATACTTATACTCAAGTTTTGTTTCCTGATGAACTTAATCCGGATTTCGTGCAACCAAAAATAGAAGGTATAATAATATTGCAAATTGATCTATTCAAAATGGTTGCAATATCTTGTTGTATTTGATTTAGAAGTATATTAAGGCTTATATTCGCTCGCTTTCCTAGTGTAAATTTACACATCTTTTCCATCGACCACTATTTATATAAGTATACATCTATCAATCTTCGCTTTCTCTGTATATCTCTTTCTGTTTCTCTCTGTCTCTCTGGCTCTGTCTCTCTGTCTCTCTCCTCTCTCTCTCTCACTCTCTCTCTCTATCTCTCTCTCTATATATATACATATATATATATATATATACAATTTACATCATAAAGTAAATTTATAAAAATAGAACTTAAGTAGATATTCATGGTATTATGTATAGATGTGCTGATCGAGACCGATGCAATAACAGTAAAACAGTAATAGTCTATACTCTAATTTACACATGTAAATTATGACGTATAGGTTGTGCCAAAAGACAAAGCCACTGAAAATATTATACACCCACTGCATACTTGTTATTTACATTTTTCGTCGGTTAAAATTGAAATAAAAATTAATTAGACCAAGGTATCCCCCCCCATTTCCTCTTTTACTTGGAACGGTGTAAACTGCTGCTGATAATGAGTTAACATAAATCGCCATTTCCTATTGTTGCCTTTTTCATTCAAACATTTTAAGGCAAATCAAAATTAATGACTGTATGATGTTTTACTGCATTTTTCCTCACCCTGACGAAGTCTATAATAAAGACGAAATGTATATGAATACATAAATAATATAACGGTCGGCTAGCTTTTTTCATTATATATATATATATATATATATATATATATATATATATATATATATATATATATATATTATAATATAAAATGAAGTAATAAAATAAGGTGTCAATTACTTAGGCAAAAAAGATTAAAAATCAAAAAGGACCCATTTAGAGATTAAGGGATTTAGACTCCGAGGTTGTAAGGGTTTATACACCTAAATTTTCAGTTTCTAAATGTATACACCTACATTTTCAGTTTCTAAATATATTTACAATATCTTTACAATATATTTACAACCTCTTAATTGGGAAATA
Organism: Sepiola atlantica; assembly: GCA_963556195.1. NCBI lineage: Eukaryota > Metazoa > Mollusca > Cephalopoda > Sepiida > Sepiolidae > Sepiola > Sepiola atlantica. Next base: position 84,704,982 of record OY744527.1, read on the forward strand.
TTAAACCTTAAACCTTGAATATATTTACAACTTCTAGATTAGGAAAAATTAAGCCCTAATTTGGATTGGACTTCTTGATTGAACAAACCTAACCTTAAATTAAACTTCCTAATCTGATAAAATTAAATCTTAAATTAAATTAAACTAACCTTAAATTAAACTTCCTAATCTGATAAAATTAAATCTTAAATTAAATTATTAAATTATTAAGTTCTAATTATTTAGATAACTTCGTAATTGGGAAAATTAAATCTTAATTGGGAAAAATTAAACCTTAGGGCAGGTTAAACTTTTTAATTGGGGAATGTCAGGCCTTGAGTTGGAATTCCTGGGCTGATGGGATTGAATCTTAAATTAAACTACTAATAATTTCTAGCCTGTTAAAATTAAATCTTAAAAATTAAATCTTGAATTAAACTATAAAATTATTGGAATTTAATAACTTCGTAATTTTTAACTTCATAAATATTCTAAATTACTTGATGGGGCTAGATTTGTGAAGTCGGTTTTTTACTGTAAGCCAGATTTTAAGTAATACTTTTGGATGGGTACGTGATCACATGACTTGACCTAATTTTCCTAACTCCCTTTTAGCTTTCTTTTAACTTCTTAGCTCCTTCCCCTTTGACATAGAATAAGCTTACTGACCCAGACAGTGAAAACCTCATTTGGGTGGGATGGATGGCGGGGTTGTATGTTGCTGTCTTTTCTTGAACCTGTCAAACAGGAAGCAGGACAGACATTATTTTGAACCCGTTGAAGTCATTCTGAGATGTAGACAATTTAATATCGCCTTCTGTTCGTTAGGGATTTGTCATGTCTGGAGAGAAGATCACTTATATATTTTTCGCTCTTCTGGCTAGATGTGATGGGAGTCCGTCTTATTTTGCTCAGTTCGGATTTGGCGGGTTTTCTAATTAAACAACGAATTTGGATTTGATTAGAGTTGCACATGTTGGGATCTCGGAACTTTGATTGGACTTTTTGTATTATTTTGATTAATTTATTTATCATTAACATTGAATATGGACACATTTCGCGACTGGATAACTTTGCCGGCCCCTTCAATTTCACATATTTGGACTGCTGTTTGTATCTTGGAGTAATGTCCTTCCTGATTATGCTTCTCAACTTGTATGACCTGGATGGACTGTATGGATTCAACAAAAGTATGTTTTTGGATTGATATGTTTGATGTTATGTATTTTTATATATTTGTGTATATAATTTTTTATATATTTTCAAAGCGTAATTTTATTGCCTGTAGTAGTATAACTGCGGTAATGGTCCTCTGAAGAGAAGAATTATCTTTGAAAACTCATGAGCTAAGGACTTAAGGATGCTTTGCATGAACTTTGAATTCTAATAAAATTTGATTGACACCTTATTTTATTACTTCATTTTATATTATAATATTAATGCTCTATCCAGTATATTGAGCTTCAGTTTTTTTATCCGGATGTTTCACTAATTATAAGATATTAGTTGACGCTTATATCTTTTGTTGGATTGCTTCATATATATATATATATATATATATATATATATATATATATATATATATATATATATATATATATATATATATAATTTAAATCAGACTTTCCGTAATGTAAATAATAAACGAAAATACCGTTTACGGGGTTATCTAATTATTGTGAGTTGTTTTACAATACCAAGCGAAACTTAAGTAAATTTTAACCCTAACATATTCATCTATCAGACTTTATTAGAAACCACAATTAGATAAATAAAATAGAGCAAATACTGATACTTTTGTAAGAATAACTAGACTATTGATTTATTTAAGTCAGTTGTCAACAGTTAAACTTACATTTTCTATTAACAAAACAATATACTGTAACTTAACGTCAAAATTACATGTTCTTTGCTTGTTTAAGGCACAGTTAATTATACATTCGCTTAGCATATAACATCACCCGTTGTCGATTAATATTTTGCTAGGAAAGCAAATCTAATTTTAGAAAATCTCTGTAAACGTCTCCTCACCAGATTATTTACTTGCTTATCATAATACACTTGTCATTAATCATTACAACTGTGGTTCAAGTGCTAACTACATAAGTAGAACCAGCTAGAGATAGAGAAACAGATTGAAGAACACGTACCAATCAAATTAGAAATATAAGCTTATGATTTAAAGACGTTCTGAAAGACGCACACAACTCTACCCGAAGCAGTTAATTATAACATGACGGTTGCGAAAACTTTCAGCATTACATATTTAAAATCTTGAGATGTGTTTGTTGTTATTATATCTTTAAATATTTCGTTCGAATAATTGATGATAGATTTTGTGTGACTTGGAATGAAGACAAACATAGCGGTCATCTACGAAAGAACGCCCAAGAAAGATGGACCCTTTTAGCAAACCCTCAGTAACACAAACTAGTGTATATTATAATCTCTATAAGCGAATACGAATATTAAGCCAAATAAATAGCATTAAATAAACAGTTGATGTCATTAACACAAAATACGACATGACACGTAGCCGTGTCAAATCACTTTGTTGTTATCCTCATGATGAATTAAGAGATTGCGTTTGCAGCTATGGCGTCAAATTGTCTTTTGTCTTGTTATTTGGAATCACGAAACTCAGACATGCAATTTAAAATTAATTCATAGGAATCAAATAAAAGAATTGAAATAACATTTTTTAAAAATGAAATGCTCTTCACACACACACAACTTCTAAGGTAAAGACGTCAAATTTCTCCATTGCAATGAAGTAAATCTTAATAGAGAAATACAAGTAAAACAACACATAAAAACTGGAGACACTATTTTACACCTTCTCTAATTGAATATATTGTCTAATAAAAAGTATGTATTAGCGTTTCTGCAGCGGTTATATGAGATACAGATGAAGTTCATTTTGATTATCTTTCGTGTGTTATTATAAAACATAGGTATACGCTTTTTTTCTGTTTTCAAATTTTTTTTTAATTCATCGTTAGCAGTTTACAAGTGAAGTGTAAATATTCTGTGTCAATCTTACACTCATCATCAGACAACATATTTTGAATAAAAATAACTATTATTAGCGTAAATGTGTAGTAGAAGTAGTAGTATTTGTAATAAAAAACGTATTGTAGTAAACACAATACGACTGTATTTCATCAACTACTAGTACTACTACTACTACTAATAGTAGTATTTTTACTACTACTACTACCACAACTACTACTATTACTACTACTACTACTACTACTACTACTACTACTAATAATAATAATAAAAGACTCCGAATAGAGGTGTCGTTTTTTCTAATCCCCTCAAATATGAAATGAAATAACGTAGATTCGTTTCATACTTTATAAGTCAGAAATGGGTGATTCAAAAGTAATATGCCAGAAGTATAACATAAGAAACAAAATGGAAGAATTGCCGCTTTAAATGTGTCAGAAAACACAGATTTAAACAAATATGTCTCATTACCATCAAAATGCGGAAGATGAACACAGATGTTCACAAAACGCAATTTGAAGCGATACGATCATATCAATTACACAACTGAATACGTCATTAGAGCGTTTCATTATTGTAGAAGATACGAACACCATAATAATACACCGACATTAGGTTTTCTAATAGGAAAATCGTGTAGAGTTTAACATAATGTATTCGTCAATTATATGTAACTTAAAATATTGTGATCCATATTCATTGAAGATGTTACATTATAAGGGAGACCATTCATCCAAAACAGTCCCTTTTTCGAAAAGAATTGGAATGTATGAAACCCAGAAGGACATATTATGCTTAAAAGCTTTCACAAGCTACGTTAAAAATACACAGCGATGCCTTTACTGTATCGCAGCTGAAAGCAACCGAGTCAAATGATGAATAGTCGCACAGGGCTTAGTCTTAAATACGTGTTCTGAAATAAAACTATGGTGTCTTAGTAAACTCGGAAATATATCTAGTTTTACTCGTCAACATTTTGCATGAAACTGCCAACGTTTCATAGTCTTTGCTTAGACTCAAAATCTATAGGGCAAAACATATAAACTCCACAAAAATAGATAACTTGAATAGATCTGGTCAACAAAGAAACATTATCTTCCCGCCTAAACCGTGTTTTCGGCTGTGAGCAATAGAATGTGCATATATATTGCGCATGTAACACTTTAAAATATGCTTAAATTGCTGCTGAGTCAGTTACAAAATAGCCACTTCAGAATTAAATACACACTCTAAAAGAGCTTTGTAAAAAAATACTGAAAGTAGTGTAGTTGAAAATATTAGAAATGTTTAGAGGTAATCATATCATTTAAACACATACATTAACAGCTCAACCAATGCTACGATCTGTTAATAATACATTTTAAACGTGTTATACACTAGGTGAAACTAGGCAATTAAACAACGATATAAACAACCAAAATAGCTTGGAGCGTTCCGGACTGCAAATGAAATTTTAACTCAATCAAAATTCGAACATAACATTAAAAATACACACTTTGAAATGAAAACGTTTATATTTACAAACACAATTATTTATTAAAATGCCTTGATGGAACAATTTCAATGATGTGATATTCTTCTTGAAAAATTGATAATTTAAATTCCGTATATAAATTAAAAGATCATTTTCTGATGTTTCCTTGGAACATTTAGCAGATGTAAGAAGATGTCCGCCAAGTTGTAGATGCAACTAAATATTCACCCATTAAGAATGTTCTATTTGCATCGTTCTATAAGATTGACGAGTAATTCTATAGTCCCGAAGCAATTGGCGTATAATTACAGTAGTGTACAGGGAGTGGGATTCACCTACGCAATATAAAAAAGAAAATGTCACTACACAACCTTTGACTCATTTTCCCGACTCATTCTTAATAGGGGCGCAAAAATAATGTGGCAAATGGGTGTGATAAATTTGGCAAACAGGTTTTTCGCAGGTTCCAAGAAAACAGGTCGTGGTAGTAGACAGATACAGTGGACAAAAAAATCGAAAAGAGTATATGCATGATAAATGAATCAGATTGTCATCACTTAAAGACATGTGAACACATCAGTGAAATGATATTCGAGCGGTGTCAACACAAATCCGCTTTCTGTTGTCTCATTCTGTCTGACTAGTTAAGGTTCAACAATTTAATATTTTATTATTTGAAGTTCTTAAGTACTTACAGCACTTTTACCAAAATAATTTAATGCAACATAACATGAAAGAACACCAGTTTTAATCCAATATTAAATAACCAAACACAACTGCATGATTTTGACTAATATCTTACAAAGCAACTTCTATCTTACTATTGTATACACACATATATGTAAGCTTTACACAGAATAGAAACGTAAGCATTATTACACTGAATATGAATACACATGCATGTTTTATTACACAATGCTATGCGTAACTGCGGCAGAATGAAATATAGACAACTATTTTACAATTAGACTGTAGAACTGTATCGGTAATCTACGAAATATGATGATACACGGATAAAGAACATTGTAGATGAATGTAAAATAAACTACATACTTGAAGTAAGTCAAGAACATGGTATGGGAAATTTAAATTGAATGCTTGCATTCATAATAGCAGACAGTTAATACGGTAAACCGTGATTGTTTATTAATAAAGTAAGTTAATTTCGGTGTTATATTAAATACAACAGTATATTTAATTAGCAGTAACACTATCGAAGATGAACACCTGAAGATAACTATTGTGTGCGATATACATGGCATGCTATCTATGTAATTGTACTTAGGATAATGGCTTTTTTGCATAAATAAGTCGCAGCTTTAAATAATGTTTTCAATTCTGGATTTTAGAAGCTAGTCCTGTTTATTCATATGTCTGGTGTGAAAATATTAAGAAAAATGTTACTATTCAGTATCAACACCATGGCTGATTTTCTGATCTCGTGGAGTATACTACTTAGTATTGTAACGTGTAATAGCATTACAATACAAACACTGTACTATTCCTCGTATGGATCAGTGTGTAAGTTTCCGAAATGTATATGATTTGAGCTTCAAATAGCATGTTATTTTTTTCTATATTTAGTCAAGGTTTACTTGTTGGGTGCAGTATCCTTATATCCATTTGGCATGACACACCGTCGTATAGTGGGACCGAGAATACGGTGTAGTATCTAGAAGAAATTGGAATTGTATGTATATGTGATACATTTTTAACATAATTAAATGTGTAAAAGGAAGGATAAAGTAGAAACAAGAAAAAAAGAATACTTAAACATCATACTTTAATTGTTGAAATAGGAGTATGTTTTTATTTCACATAGATTATTTACGGACGTTCAATTGATAACTCATTACCTGTTGAGATACACATAAGTAGGTTTAGATGAATTAATCTACAAGTATGCATATACGAGGTTCATGAACAGAAACAGGACATATCTTCTTTATTGTGTACATTATGCGTTATTTATACGCCAATTGACTACTTATAATCATCTGGGTTGCAGAATGGCCAGAATAGAATGGGGCCAAACAGAGTGTTTTAACGAAATGTCCGTGAATGTGTAGGTGTTTTCACGAAATACCCACATATGTAAATATGTTTAAACATTTATTCAACGAAAACAAGGTATATTTCTACTGAGACGTAATCAGTTGCAGTGAGTTGGGGCAAAATATTAAGGGGACATTCTGTGTAGGGAGTTGCGCAGCAATCTATTTATTAAAATTACATTCACATTTATACATGTTAGTAGAATCGCAAAGCCGGGTTAAGGGATATAATTCCTAAAACAATATATACTAGCAAATAAGCTTTTATAGTAGAACTTTGTACGATATCTGTAGACATCTATATGTAAGAAGTATGAATTTGCTACAAGACGGATTGATCGAGGTGATGAATAAATTAGCATGACATACGTGTATTGATATAGTATGAGTTTCTCAGATGCAATGTTTTGAATTTAACAACTTTACAATCTTGAATATTAGAAATGAAAATAATAAAAACGTTTAATAAGATACACAAATATTTCTTCATCCATTATGTTGGACTTCATAAGCTCCATCTGACATCGAAAAGGCGGAAAGGAGAGGATCGAGTGAAAATGTAACAAATTATTCCTGACAGATCGATAATTCGGCTGTCTTTGCAAGACTGATCACACATTAACTTACGTCTGATTCAATCAATTATGGATCGCAAAGTTCAAATCGTTTGGCCCATTCATTAATAGTTTGCATCTTTAAAAAAAGATAATGGTTCGATCTGATAGTCTCATATCATTTTCTCTGCAACGTAACGTAGTTTAATGGCGAAGCTTGTGATGAACGTATGTCACAAAATGTTTAGTACTAACGTTGATTAATATATAAATAAGTTGGAAAGCAATAGGTTTGTTCACATTACATTTAAATTTATACATGTTGGTACAGTCGGGGAAACAGTGGACATGAAATGAATTCCAAATGCAAGCAGTCCGAGTAAAACAGCTATTAGAGTAGATAGTTTTCTAGCATATGTGGATCTTTACAGTGAAGAGGTGGGATTTTGCTGCTAATCTAGTTTGGCTGCTCTATTATCGTTGAGAGGGTACACATGCAGTAAGGTCGCCAGAGCACATTCCGTGGAAGTACCTGTTATGATGGTTAACCATATCTGAGGGAAGTACCCTATTGCTACAATAATATAATGAATGATAGGGTGTTGTGATATCAAGTTTAATGACTTCTTGTGTACAGGTTTCCTCGTTAAAAATGATTATTTTATCGAATACAAATTTATGTAACTTTGGTTAATTAGTCCCCCGATTTATGAAATCGGGAGACCTATGTTTTGAGGTATTTCCGTCCGTCCGTCTGTCTGTCCGTCCGTGTGTCCGTCCGTCCGTGTGTCCGTCCGAATTTTTCTCCGCAACCATCCATGGAATTTCTCTGAAATTTTGCATGAAGTTATAACTTTGGTCAGGTTAGAAAGTGACGTTCTCAGATTTTTGAAAAGAAATGTGGTTAGCCCCCCCCCCCAAGGGGTCAAAAGGCCCCGAAATTGCAACAAATGACATTTTTTGCCCCATAACTTTTCATCCATCCATTCACTTTCTCTGAAACTTGACCAAAATATGGAGGCAATTGTTCCTAATAGAAAATAAGTATCGCTGACCTTGGAAAAAATCTAATGCTTGCCCCCAGGGGGTGAAAAGCCCCCTAAAATGGCAAAAAATGACCCTTTCCTCTCATAACGTTTGATCCATGCATTCAATTTTTCTGAAACTTGGCCAAAATGTCGAGGCCATTGTCTGGATATAAAATAAGCATCCTTGACCTCAGAAAAATTCTAGTCTCGCCCCCAGGGGGTCAAAGTGGGTTAAAAAATTCCCCTAATTGTCCAAATTTATTGCATTTTACACTCGCCACATCGAGTCACATACAGAGGGGGACCACGAATGCGCGGGTTGTTCTGTTTCGTGGTGTTGTTGTGATATGCTATATGTACTGTTATAAGACCTAAGTTTATACATAATGACACAAAACTAAAGAGATTAATAGAAATCATGTGAGAAAATACTGATTACAAGAAGAATGGCAGAGGGTCGACACTGGCTAGATAGATTTTTCTGTGTGGGAAGGGACGAAGAGAGAAAATAGTTATCATCCAATCGCTATCTCTTTATTAATTTAATTCCTAGCAAAACCTGCCCGCCCCCCCGGGCAGCAAGTAATTATGAGTAGGGTGTAAATTTTAAAAAAATGTTTTTTTTACTCAAAGAATGCCATAAGTTTAAAAATAAACTTTGGTAAATTCGTATATTAACATCTACAGCTAAATCCCCACCATCTTTTTTAGGTTTACTCTAGATTATTATGGAAGTTAATATGTGATAAACACTAATCCTAAGTTCAACTGGCAATATCGTAAAAAACCCGCAATCGCTGCATAAACTTCCCCCCAAAAAGAAAATAACCCAAAGAATTCATCTTCAATGGCCAAAAAATATGGTAAACTTCCATAACACCTTAAAATGTCACTAAAATAGAGGATTATTTTACGTAAAATGTATATGCTAAACTGATCCGTCACTTAAAATTATAAAATATTTTTTTTATGTTGTTTTTCTTTCCGCCAGATATTTCAGGGTATTCACGGGTAATCGGCTGAAAAATTAGAATCCTATTTTATCAGGGAGGGGGGAGTAATCTACAATCTTATACCCACACTTTCAATATATTTTTTATTTATACAATAAAAAATAATATATTTAATTAGTGAGACAATTTTATAGTTACTTATTTAATTTCCACCGGAAAGGAAAGTATAACTAAACTCAGTTGCTTAATAATTAAATAAAAAGGGGACGTACAGTAAAAAAAATGTATAAATTTGGAAAAATTAAATATGGGTAAATTTGCAGATTATCACCCTTCATAAATGCCCCACCACGCCGGAAAAAAGACATTATTTTTTCTTAGGCGATTACGTGTTAACACTGTGGACAACGTAAAGAAAGAAAAACATCTTTTAGAATTTAGATTTAGGTATCATTTGTATATATATTTAATGTAAAATGTTCCAACACTTCCGGGTCATTGTATTTTTTAGGGAATTTAAGAACACTTTTTACCACTAACCATCAGTCCGAGTGGCAACTCCATCAAACGCGCAGATAATGTTTTCGCATTGTTCACAACATCTTCCTGGTACGATGCGAAAACGTTCCATGCACGTTTCTTCGCTGTCTTTTAAAAATTCTCTTCTTTCTCCAGCTTTTTTGTTCATATTCTCTTGACACCTAAAGATGATTCGACAAAGAAGAGCACTAAACTTAAAACGCTAGCGTCTGTAAGTATTACTGATTCAATATATATATATATATATATATATATATATATATATATATATATATATATATATATATATATATATATGCAAGTACTATGTTGGACATTTATTTTATATTATACTGTTTAATATATGGTATCTAATTCTATATTATAGGTTTTTATGCATTCTGTCGTAACTGTAAAGTAATACAATGTCATCTTTCATTTTCGGAACGAAATTGAATAAACTTTTGTAATCATTGCCGTTTTCAGTGGCTAAATTTATTTGCACGTGCTAAAATACACGCAATATCTGGCAAACAGAAATAACATTTAGAAAAAAAGAACGACATTATGAAGAGAAATACTAAAGGAAGTGTTCTCGTCAAATTTCAAATGATAGAAAAAGGGATCATCAAGCAATCAAGAGTGTATATCAGATATAAATTAAATCGAAAAAAAGAAGTCTACAGCCGAATGTAGAAGTTTTACAAAGAAAAAGTTTGTCACATATCCGAAGTTAAATGATTAGCCATTCATATGCAAGTATATAATGCATATTTCGGATCGCTGGAGTTCCAATGAGTTTAAGAAGGCACGCTGCAAAGCATTAAGAACAATTACTTGTGTAAAGAACGGAATCAAGGAACTAAGAATAATTTTGGAAAATAGAATTCAGTGGGATAAGAAATATCCGAAAACTTATTTTAAAAAGTTGTTTAACAGACACGCATAGGTTAACCATTGATGTTTCTGATCAAGGGGCGTGAGTATATGTCTGTAGGCTACACGATTGAATAGAAGGTGCAGGTGGATCATGATATGGCGCGTATTGTTGGCAGTGCGCTTGCGAGTCATTTAAAATCAAGGACGGAGTGTAAATGAACTGTAACAGTTACTATTATTTTATAACTCCACATGTGTTTGAGCACTAGGATAATGAATCTTTATCCAAATGTACATCGTCGATATTTATGCCGGACAACAGAAGAAACCCGTGTTTCAAAGTTCACCAAAACAGGGTTACAACTAAAATGATTTTTTAAGGATTTGTACATTGACTGCTTACACAATTGACGTGACTAAAATGCAATTGACAACTTGTGGAGTACACATAAATGAGATGTGTATCCCTATGGTAGACATATTAACAGCAATCATGCACTCTGGTAAGTAGTAAAATTGTCTTCAAGTGATTTATTAGTGACTGCAATAGACAATTTAACATCTGCTATCTATATCAGACTGTTAGAAGGTATTAAATTGAAAGGAGCACCTGTGCAGTAAATGGTGCATCATTTTCCTTTTTACTTCTATTAATTGATCTTTTTGTTGTTGTTCGATACCAATTTTGTTACATTGTTGTTGTATAATACTGTTAAGTTTTTTTATTTATATTCTTTTCATATTTATATATTCGTCCCAAATCAACAAAAAAAGTAAAATGCGTGATCCATACCTGTACTTATAAATACAATATTGACGATATAAATCTGCTTGTTTCATCGATCACGTGAGTATTCATTTATTGAATTAATAGCAATACTCAAATCTTTTGCATGTAATTTAAACATATTACATTACAATAGATATAAACACATTTTGTAAATTAATTTAATGTTTTATCATTTGAATATCATATCGTGACGCACTATGGACGTCATAGCCACGCATTACTTGCTATTCAGTATTTCTTTGGCGAATATTGAGGCTTAGTAAACACTACTATCTGTTAGACATTCATTTTGTAATCGACAAAGTTATGCAGTTGCAGTTTAGCTTCTCTTTATTACTAACATTTTTATTTCTATTCAGGTGATTGTAATTAGGGGTTGAGTGATTACTATTTGACGTACTTATATGTTTGTTCTTCTTAGTATTATTATTGCGATATTGGTAATTTTTTACACAATGTGTTGTTATTAAACTCTACTGTTCTTTTGAAATATTTTGTTAATTATAATTTCTAAGTTTTTGCAACAGTTGTAGAACAGTGTTACCTCATTGTTATTGAATATGTTATGTAGGAAAGTGATTATGAGGAAGATTTTGTTCAATGAAATTTAGTAATTTTTTGCCCAGTTTAGTTTTTAGCATCTGATCATGAGGCGGTGTATATCATAATATATTTCTGTTTATTTTCTTTTTAATTTCATTATAATTATTGTTGTCCTGTTACTAATATTTTATTTCCATATTATTGTACCCACTATTTGTAGAGCTGTGTTTAAATATTGCACGATTTTTTAAATACATTTTTGTAGCTCGAGTTATTTGTTAGCCTACGTTCGATAGAATTAGACATCTGTTTTCTGATTGCTCGGGCTGATTGGACTTTGGGTTAACGTATATTAGATCATCGTACTATTGTAAATATGGCTTGTAAGTATTTTCATTTAAGTCTGACGTGGCATCTAGAAAGTGATGTATTTTTATGTTAGCCAGTACTTCTACGCTTAGACCAATTTTTCATGTCAATATATATATATATATATATATATATATATATATAATTTTCTTGAAGTTTTCTCCGCTAACCTTGTTGGAATACATTATTATAGTTAATCCATCATGTATATAAAGGCAGATATCTGTATTATCAAATGTATCTGTGAGTGTACATAAAATAAATACACCTACAAGATTGTATGCCTCCGCTAAGTAAAATCAAGCGATACCCAAATCAAAGGAGTTTGACATTTTTGTTTTAATCAATTGCCTATTATTATTGATTAAAACTGACTTTCTACCGTTTTAATGGGGTAAATTTAATCCTTGGATATATCGGTATACATGTCAACAACTCTAGAACGATGTTAAATAGTTCTTTGGATAGAAATCCATGATATAAAATTGCAGGAAAGTAAATTTATTTTACTTTCGATATATGAAACCAAGTGATTGTTTCCGAAGTATTAGCCCACTAGTTTTATTCTATATATTTTTTTTCATTTGCTTTCTAATTTTAGCAACAAAAAAAATGTTACACTAATTGTTCCTTTTTCTGTTTTGTTCGGATCAATTAAGCGTGTGCTATGATTTTTTTAAAAATTAATGTTATAGTCTTTAAATATATGTTTGTGAAAAAGCCTACGATTGGCTGAAGGATACATTAACAATTGGGAGATTAAAACAAAGAATCAGATTGGTGTACTAGCTAGACTAGACACTACGTGTATGTATTAAAAACAAACGGCAACAAAAACTCCATGCTTTTTAGCCTTACGAATTCCTACGAAGATTAAATGCAGACGCTTCTTTGTAGCTTACTCTCCATAAATATATTTTCAAAACTTACTACTAAGCTCGACTCACGTATTGAGCACTGTTTAAATAAATACTGAAGATTGATACATAAATATTATATATCCTTCTATCATTTGATGTTGATCCATTAAATAATAATACTATATATATATATATATATATATATATATATATATATATATATATAGAGAGAGAGAGAGAGAGAGAGAGAGAAAGAGAGTGATAGAGAGATAAATATATATATATATATATATATATACATATATATATAGAGAGAGATAGATAGATAGATAGATAGATAGATAGATAGATAGATAGATAGATAGATAGATATGTAATTCAAACAACATTATTTAGCTAAAACACACGTCGGGTTATAAAATGTATATTTTATATATAAAACCCTTAAGATATATACGTATACGCAACTAATATCCCAACGTGATTGAAAATCAGAAACACAACCAAAATTACTGATGTATTCATCAACGGTTCGTCTTTATTACAAGACTTTCTCGGAATTATTTATTTGCAGAAATAAAACACAAACACCAATAGAGGTTGGTTATTTTTGTCACATTAAATTATGTGTTTTGCGGAAGGAAACATAACCTATGTGTATATGTATTCATTTGAATTATAACTATGAACGTGTTTCACGTTTTGTTTGAGATACAATATTCTACATTGAAACAATAATAAACAATTACCGTTTGTTAAGAGTTGAAGACCAGTTTTCTAGAATAAGTTTTAACATTGTTTACATCTTAATACAATGGAGCATGTCTAATAGTAAAGGAGTGTATAAGGTTTTAAATGTAATAATATGAAATATCAAAATGATAAGACAATCATAAAAATAAACAAATATAGAATAAGCAAATAATTTGTCGAACTACGGGATTACGATGTAGACTTAATCGTAGTTCTTTCATAATATATAATTGCATTAGTGCCTAAATATTACTATATTATATTGTTATGAATTATGTTTTTAATTAATCAATGTACATAGTATTATTTTCCACTATCTATGGCCATTAAGCAAAACCATATGAATTATTACAAACGTTCGATGACTTGTTTAATATAGCACTACCATGTAATGAAGATATACTGCTGTTAGACTATGCAAATCCTTTTCCTAATTATATAATCCAAATATATTGTATCGTAACTAACAACAATAAAATATCTATGTTCTACGCAGCATAATTATTTCAAAATATGATTGAGGGAATGTAAATATAAACTTGCAGACACGTCAACAAACATCTAGTTAAAACGCTCGAGTATTAAAATAAAAGGACAACACGAGTCCATATTCGATCCAATGGAAGATACTAACACACAAAGATGCATATTTCACTATTTGAATTGAATGATACTTGTGCACATAATAAAATTAGACATCCTCCAATCAATCTCATCACGATCTATTATACTATTTCATATGTTCATATTGTGGTATTATTATTAAATTTTACCGACAATTTTGTTATATTAATCTTTCCTATATTACTTTCATAATTATATGAGTATTGCATTTGATTTGGTTAGGATATATTAACACCTCTATGAATTTGTATTATGAAGATTTTACTTTATTTCTCGTGATAATTGTAGTAATAACTGTTATTAGATCTTTAATTAAATTACATAATTAACTTTTACTGAATTCCATGAGAATATTATTCTATGATGTAATTTAATTCCTTCAATATTCATAACTAAATAATAAACATATTGAACGTGTTAAAATAACCTCACTAAACATACACTAAAAATATTTGAATGTATTACATCAATTATAACAGTTTCAGAACATTCGTATTGTTAAAATAAAAGAAAGACAATGTTTTATACTAAAAGTTTCCGAAAAATGGAAATGTTCAAAATATTGTTATCTATCCAATAAATTATTTTGATATTCACATCGTGACACTTTACATAATATATTGGAGATCACTTTCGAAAAATATTGCATTAATATCAGTAATTTGTTAATATAATCCTTTTGATCGCAATTACAACGAAACTCACACACATGCTGCGAACGAAAACTTTCAGTTGCTATTGTTTGTTTTAATTGATTAAGAAATCCATGGATAAATAAAGCATTGCTTAATAATTAGCATGCTAAATGATCTCAAATTAACTTTATTTGTTTGGAAAGATTTACGTATGATTTTCTGACTTTTTCTAATCGTCATACATAAATGGCGAAATAACTCTTCGTCGTGGTCGAGTGGAAATATATATTTTATATTCCATAGTTCTCTAGGACGCATATAGATGTACGTCAAATGTGAGAGATTGTCTTTACTTTTAATATAGACGTTGAATTATTTCATAGTATGTACATTTTGCATACATAAACATAAATTTTAAACATCAAGTTCATTCATAGTAAACATTAAAATTGATTGTTAAAATGACTCAAAATCAATTCTTTTTTTAGAGCAGATATGTTAAACGTTGTCCATGCCATACAATTGACGCTATAATGTAAGTTTAACTTCATTGCATTTCATATCCGTCATGGTCAAGTTGATAAAGCGAGTAAAACACGTCATCTTTTAACCTTTTAAATAATCTATTATTTTTTTCAAATGATACTCCTTCTTTTAGTAAACAATAATAAAAGAAAATAACTGCGATGTAATAAGTGTTCGTTTTTTATTTAGTTAGTGTTGGTCGCAGATACTTGTGTTTTATTGGTTTCTTTCTTTAGCGAATTCCAATAAGGTTGGTTGCATTCGTTAGCTTGGAATTAAATAATAAAAAACGATTGAAATGCTCGGTTTCATTTTTTATTTAAGTAATTTGAATTGTAGTTGGTTTTCTGAAAACAAAAGTAAATAATCTATACAATGGAATTTTACCGACTACAGTGACGTTAGTTGGATTATTTTTTATGTGGCCTCCTACACATAAACCTATTCTTTTTTTGTATGAACTGTTAATTTAGACGGCGTGATGAGTCAATGGGAAATACAAATACACACGCATACGCAAATAAATAGATATCTACATATATAAATACACACACACATATATATATATATATATATATATATATATATACATAAATGTATATATATATATACATATATACATACATGCATATATATATATATGTGTGTGTGTACGTATGTGTAAGATATTAGCGTTACTTACCCAGCATTGACTGATTTTTATCGTGATAAAAATAATTATGAAAATAAATAATTAAATAACAATGTAATACAATAATAGACGAACTTTTGAAAAATATATTTATGATATTATTTGATTTAAATGGTTAACACAAACCTTTATTTTTTAATACATGTGTAATTGCTAAGAATGTTATAGCCAGTTTTAATGTCTTCCTTTTCGACAATTTCACCTGTTTTTAATTACTTTAAAATTTCGCGACTTCACGTACCAATTCATCCTGTTTTTGTTGAAGCATTAAAACAATTAAAAATCAATGAATTTGTACGAATAAATCGAATGAAATCTGATCAAATTTGATGTAATCAAATAACCCTTTTTTACTGTGTTAAGTTGTCAAATATACCGTATCTAATTAAAACAAGAACTCGAAATCTAAGTGTATACGTTAACAAGAAATTGGCGAGATCTGTCAACATGTTGGTTCTCCTGGATATACAAGCAGTTTCACGTAACACTGTAGATAACAAGAATACGTAATGCGTATATAGTCATTTTGATATGCGTAGGGCATAGTTAGCAAAATGATATAATAGGACAACTAAGATATACCTAATATATTTAATCTACTGGTGATATGTGTTTACTGACATTACCTCATGCTTCAAAATATGTATTCTTCATTCCAGAGAGTTGAGTGGCTTTAAATCCGTACCTTTGGTTTATCTCTAATTTATGTGTAACACTTTTACATAAAAACACATAGTTTCAAAATCTGAGAAATAACCGATGAACTTAAATATCTTCTCGTTCTGACTGTTGTTATTATTAAATTAGTTATTGTTTATGTTACGAAAAAGCTACGATACAAATGTATCGATTGACAACTGTATGCAGTCGCCAGCGTGTCCAAGAGAATTGTCTACAGTTTTGTTGATCAGTACTGTAACATAAGTAATCGTATTACAAAAGAACGTAGAACACTACGCAGCGTTCGTTTTCTCTCACTTTCCCTCTCTAACAGTGTAACATAAGTATATCTGTTTCATTATTTGTTAGGGTAAATATGACGATGTGTTACCCGTTTTATCTGTAACTTATACACTTAAGAAAACCTGTCATAACAATAACGTGCCTGGCGTCAATTAAACATCAAGGTTTAACATAAACATGCCGCTTGCTTTTTATTTTGCTATAAGCTTTTTATAACCGCCTATTACATTTTTATTTAACTTATATCGATGAATGATACTTTGTACACGTTCGCCGTATTTTACTTATAGAAAGGAAAATCATTCATAAAAATTAATAAGCAAACATCCATAGACACATGTAGCAAATTAAGAAGGGAGGGTTATCTAGTCGGTTTAATTTTAAACTACTGTACAAATCGCCGAATAGTCTATAAAATGAAAGATTAAGCATAAACTAGTAAACCAAATTACATTAATTTACTTTTATAAAATTGTGTTGTATATATTGAATAAATCATTTCTCAGTCAAATACTGAAACTCTTCGACATTGGATTTAAAAAAATAACAAACTATTAATGGAAAGTGTAAAATATACTTGAGATTGGCCCTCTAAATGTCAGTACAGCCCGATCAGTTTTCGTTGCGTGAATAGTAAGTTGCTTTAATCTGTATTAAATGAAGAAGTTGCCAACCACCTTAGCAACAGCATCCTACTTGGTGACAGGCAGTAGTGTTTCCTTCTAGCCAGATCAACGGAAAAGGATAAGTGAATTCATCAACATGAGTTACTCTCTAGGGCGGTAGCTTTAAGTATATCAAAGGATTTACATAACAGTTGGCACAAGCTTGTAGCTATACAACATCTGGAAATGTCTTGTTTACCGCCAAATGCTTTATCTCTGAAATGTCTATAAAATAGTGTTTGAATGGCGGGAATCGTAAGCATACTGCCTTACAACGGGCGTGCCTCAAAGAAAGAACTGGACCCGACTATCTTCTTTATATTCATAAATGATCTTCCGAATAATATTCTGAGATCATTCATTGACTTCTTTGCACTTCTGAAGAGCATGTATTATCAAGATCCTTCTGACCATTTCTTTCACACGTGGTAGAACATGGAAGAAAGTAGCTAGATACATGACACGCTTCTTTTACTAAGCTTCTCTCCTTTCATCACCGACGCTATAATCTTAATGTGGGTCTAGTTGTAATGATTGGATCTCTTTCTCATTACTCCCCGATTTTTTATACGTTCTAGGCCTGATTTTTAACCCAGACTTGTAATGGAGGACTTACATCAACTCTCTTGCTAAGATAACTTAAACAATGTTTGAGTCATTATACCGCTCCGACGCAATCCACTAGCTATAAAAGAGTCGTATACCTCCTTCGATTAAGAACTGCTGTCATACATGCGAAATGCTGCTCGGGGAACATTTTCTTACATTGACGGAGTACAAAACCGCCTTCTCAATCTAGTTGTGGTCGATCACTTATCTTCCTTACATTCCCTTTCGCATATGGGATGTGTTGCTAGCCTTTCTCGATTCAATCCTTATCTTCATGGAATGTGTTCAACAGAGCTGTAATCTTTGGACGACATCCGAGAAGATTATTCACGGCAAAAGTCGCCTAGCCACAAATCAAATAGATCTTCCATGAACAAAGTTCTTTCTTAATCTAGAATAACCCGTTTGTGGAAAAAAATACAACGAGCCTGCTCGCCAACCGACTCTAACATAGTCGTCTTTAATTCTAATGTAAACAAATGGTGTGTACGCTATCCTCTTGCATGATCAACATTTCTTAAGCAATATTCTGCACATCCTCCCGTTGTGGACTTCAGTCATAATGTAACTATATGTAACCCTTATTCTCAAGTACTCGCCAAACTTTAATATGTGGTGGGCAGTTAGTATACCAAATTGCATTACTATACAAGCTGTTTCACATACATGTATTTCTAACTCAGACATCTGTGTTATTTATTCCGGATTGAAGATGTATTCCATCGCGAATGTTAAGTAAACTGGAGAAAATATTGATTATTATTATTTTAATAAAACTTAATATTTATAATATTCTAACATCCCAAGATTTTGACAATTTTCTTCTTTTTTTTTGTAAGAAAATTGACAAAACTGAGAGATGTAAGAATGTTATGCAAAAATAATTTCGTAAATGGTATATTAAATCGCAACCGAGGTAGTTAACAACACGCCGTATTAACTGGTGGTCGATTTGGAGGACCTGTGTAAAAGCTGTAATTTTTTTAATTATCGTTTTGCGATTTGTGTGTTTGATCATGCCCGGAATTACAATAATACCTACTAAACAATACCTTTATATGTTAGTTTCTTCTTATTTCTGTTTTTCTAAAAATCCTTTAAAAATAATGTCTTTTCGTACTTTACTCCTTGACATATATATATATATATATATATATATATATATATATATATATATATATATATATATATATATATATATATTAAGTTGCATGCCAGATACAATTCATATGTACAACAACGTCCTAGTTCTTATACTAAATTGTTCGGCTTAGTAATAAGTTATTGTTTTAGACGTGATTACTACATGAGTTACATATACTAACCATATAGTACTTTTATATTTTATGAATGTATTGCATTTGGTCATTCAATTAACTTATTTATGTTTATATTTTGATGAAGATCTACGAGTTAGAGCTTCTTATATAGCAGATAAATTAAATATATATAAACTTTAATATTTCATGTGCGTAAACATTTACAAATATAATGTAACATAATATGATATAATATGTATATATAATTTCAGTATTTACTACTAAAGTGCTCAAGTAGAAGTGTTCATATATATCTATGTAGACACTATGCAGACACTGTATAGTTTGCGATGCGTTTTCTATATCTAAGTAGTGTTTAGTCTAGATAATAAAACGCTTGAATTTCGTGACATTATTACTAACTATTACTCAAATATGACTTGGCAACACTTTGTGATCCTTTGTCTGAGAGACGTTTTGGTGCTTCCAACTTTTAGTGGGGTCATATATATATATATATATATATATATATATATATATATATATATATATATATATATGTATAGAGAGACAGAGAGAGAAAGAGAGAGAGAGAGAGACAGATACAGAGACAGAGACAGAGACAGAGACTGAGACAGAGACAGAGAAAAACAGGGAATATGTATTAGTCGTGGGTTAATTGTCTGGTGAGCTTGAGTCTTGCAAACATGAATTTTTTTGAAAAAAATAAGAGATTTACCGACTATAACACCGGTTTATTCGCTTTAAACGAATGTGTAGTTATTGTTAACAAACTCGCATACCTATACAGAATATTATCTAAGAAAAATTACAAAAAACTTTAGTAAATTATTAACCGATTGTTTAGGCTTCAAGTTTTAAATGCAAATCAACAGAAACGACGGAAATACATAAATTTTAATTAAAACTTTAAAAAAGAAAACAACTAGCAATAATGAAAAAAAAACATAAACATTTAGTTGAGATGAACAAATCATGTATGACATTTCAGGATCGCCTCAAGATCGATTACAAGCAGATGACGTTTTTAAATTCACTATGACATTCCGTTTTTTTATGATGGGCTTCCCGCTTATACAAACTGTTATGTCTGCCTATTTGTATGATTTTGTTTAGAACACGATTGTCTTCCGGTTTCTATTATATCTGTTCAAAAATACAAAATTAAACATACAGAAGCGATAAAAATAAGGGGCAAAAGCGGAACAAAGAAAACGTGATGTGCGTGTATCATTTCAGAAACATTTGACTAAAATTAATGAAATAAGGAAACAACAAACAAGTTATGATGAGCACTGTAAACGTTGTTTGACATTTACACCTGCATAATATCAAGGAAAAACAAATATGGTAACTGTCTTTTTCTTGCTATCTTATTTTATTCGGTTGTATCGTATTTTATTTAAAGTCTCAACTTTGGAAATAATACGGAGTTCAAGAAAATATCAATAAAACCAACATACACGTGTCAGATTTTCTTCAGAACATTGCAAGTTTGTAAATGATTCCGAAAATTCAGTAGCTTTCAGCGATTAATTAGTTGATCGGTAATTTTATTACAATTGTTTCGGATGTTAAGTCTGCATTTCACAGTAAATCTGCCCTCATGAAATTTTTAACAGGCAATTCATTATTGGAAATATAAATATGGAATACTATTTACACTTACTTTTTTCAAGCATTCATGGATAATTTTGAAAAGAATTACACACATATCGAAATATTAATTCGCTGTGACAGTTCGCTCCGAAAATCCTGCCACTTACACCAATTTAAAATCATTAAAGTAAATGCATCTGTCTAGTTTGCTTCAATAATCAACTCAAACAATAAATTCCCATTAAAAAAGTCAGATTAAAAATTGCTTAAAATCAAATCAAAATGTATATCAGCTTTAATAAACCGCAAACATAGTATATTGTACTTAATATTGTAGTGCCTAAAATAGGAATCAAGTGAATGTTTATTTTATTGAAAGATTGGTTTATGTTTCAAGTCAAATTATTCCGAGTTTTTGTTTAGTTGTTTTCTTAACTTTTACTCGGGCATTTCTTCTTTAAATGAGATTTAAATCGCGTATGTTTAGTACCTAATAATGCTGTGCCGTTTTTTTGATAGTGAGATTTAACTTGCGTATAGAAACTAAGTAGAAACTACTTTGTTATTGATGCAAATATATTACTATTTCAACGAGCAACACGAGAGGGCTCTGCTAGTTTAACACAATAAACGTTTTACTAATAACTTCGTTGTAAACACGAAACATTAACATTTTTGTAATTTCGAAATATATTTATTTTTATTTTTAATGTGACTTAAATAAACGAAAAGAAAGCAAAATATTTCTCTTGCAATTCATAAAAATAAAATCGGCCCCTTTATTGAAAATAAACATTTAAACACACATGGTAAATATTTGTCTGAAACATAAAACAATGATTCACAACAGAACTATTTGTTAACCTACATTTATTTAATTAAAAAAACAATGTAATGTAAATATTAATTAATAAAATTAAATTTTTCTAAACCCATATGCAACTTCTTTATCATTGCAACTAGTTTCGCATATAATGTAATAGTATATAAAAAAGATGGTGCAACTATTGAATAAATGGCTTTGCCTTATTTAAGACACGTTGGGAATATGATCTGGACAATCAGTCTAAGAATGACTGTGTTTCTATCGAGCCGAGGTTTTTGGACACATGATATCCCGCATCCCAGGTGTTACATTCTCTTTTAGAAGGGGTTAATGTTCCATCGCCTTAGGGGCCCCAATCATGGACAGCCGACGGCCTGCTTTGACATTTTTTTGTTGGAGAGAATGTGCCAATTTTCTGCCACTGGCTTTTATACTAAACAACTGGTCTAGTGTAAACTATCCTATCGTTGTAAAATAAGAATAACTTAACAAACTAATTTATTTTCGTACCAGTCGCTGAATCGCCATCTATAATAAGTCCGGCAGTGACTTGGTTACTGACGGGCGGAGGCATGTCTCTGGTCAGTCTCATTGTGTCCATCATCCTAGGCTTCACCTTGTAATTAAAATAGCGTTAATTGATCGCTAACTCATCGCCTGATGTGCCCTTTCAAGAGAATGCTGACAGAGCCGCTTCGACATTTTAGGTAAAAGTCCGCTCCGCTAATGTACAAATATTTCATTTTAACAACTGACATTGTGTCTAACATCCTGGAGAGGTATATAAATATGGTGAACTAACTGATTTCTCTTCGTACTTCGTGGATTCGTTCACCAGCACTAATCCTATAAGACAAAGCTTCCAAACTAATTTTCTAGACCGGAGTCCGCTAATCCTTGTGGCCTGGCTTTTAATCTTGAATCGGGTCTTGTGTGTAACCTCCTAGGGAGATCAAATAATTAATTGGTCGCTCGTACCAGTCGAGGATAGGACCTCGACATTAAGTCATGCAGTACATTTATAGCCCCCGCGGAGAAATATAGATGCAGCACAGTATAAAGGCGTCCACCCTTTCAGGCTATACTTTCTCTTTGAAGAAGGGTAAGTATATCGTTAATTGCTTGAGACGCTCCCACCGGAGAATACCGATGTGGTTTTTGAGGGGTATTTTTTAACAGAGTGCGCTAATCGTTGTGCACTGCTTTTTCGAGTTAACAGCTTATCTGGTGTCACACCTCATAGAGAAGTAAATACAATAAGTTGAATTACATTATTTCTGTACGTACCACTCGAGGATTGCTGCTTAGCAATAAGTCTAACAGTAATGTCGTTGCTATCAACATGTAGTTGTCTACTGTGCAGTCTCAGTAGCTATATTCTCACATACTTTACTGTTTCCTTAATAAGGAGTACATTGATCGCTAATCGCCTGAGGCACCTCTTCAACGGAATGATGGCGGGGCTGCTCATGTATTTTCTGTTGTGCAAAGTATGCTATGCAAGTGCACTATTTTTCATGTTATATATATATATATATATTATATATATATATATATATATGTATATCTTATATATAAAGTAGAGACGTTTTTCCCCCTGTACCTTCGCGTCGAATAGGAAAATAAGCTCGAACTCAATAGGTTACTACAATCACTACTCCATCAAGCTTATTCGCTCCAGCGTGTTCTTAGCAAATTCTAGACTCTTACATCCACCTCGGGGGAATTATTTCTTTCGTTCCACCATCATTCACTCTCCCCAAACTAGACACCATACAGGTAGTAGTAAGAACATTTCTCCCTAACATTTTATTCCTCCCACGCTACCAGTCTATACCGGGAACAACAACACAACGGATACTTTCACACATTGTACACTTATTATTTACGTTAAGTATGCCTTCACCTCACCACACAGTAGCATACGTTGTACAGAAAATATAACAGACGCTCCCTTCAATAGATCTGACTACGTCACTTCCGCCAAATTCGATTACGCAATCGTCTACTCTCAGCCTCATCCAGCTACTTCAGTTCACAAAATGCCTGCCAGAATCACTACGATTAAACAATTATACCGATTCCCCTTACCGATCTAACTTTTCGTCAGGTAACACACCGTTCCTGTTATGCTATTTCCGTTATACATTCATCTACATCAGTTCTAATCATTTCTGCTACAATACTAACGTAATATGTTCAGATAATATGTTCAGATATTCTCTTATTCTTTCTTCGTAGCATTTTCACGTTACCGAATAACAGATTAAATTAAACTGAACACAATGACAATCGCAAACACTACAATTTAATCACCTTCATTGTAATAATAAATAAATAAGTACAATTATGACATAAAGTACACCATTTCTTCCTTCTACATAATTTGAACCTAACGGTTCCCTACATTATTCGATTTAATATGTAATACTAACAGTTGTCCATTACTTTACTCTTCACACGCCACAGTCAGATCAGTTAACGTTAGTAACAAGTTGAGAAATACTTGTGGTGTCACATTACGAACTACAGCCAGTTACAGAAATAACTACAGTGTAATTTATTTTGCACAAAGAATGCACATCAAACATATAATATTATAATAATACTAAACAATATTCCAAATAACTTTTATATTTCGTAAGGGGGGATACTTGAGTTTACACTTACTTTTTTATTTATTTCATTATTTTATTTTACATAACGGACACCGATTACATAATAAACAAATTATAAAATATCAACGCTAAAATATAAGATAAAACACATCAACGTTTTCCCATATCTATGAAATATACAACTCAAGAATAATTTTATACCAATAATTATACCTTTCACTTAGTTTAAAAACAAACAAATATGTGACTTCTACACAATTTGAACCGAACTGTTTTTTTAATTCGTTTATAAACTAAGCAAATACTTTTTAAAAAGGGATTTCAATTATCGACTATGAGAAACAGATATTCAAAAAACTAGAACATTGAATTTTATTGTAATAAATAAGGATACTTCTGCATTTCAAACATCACTTCGACTTAATAATTGAAGAATATCCATTCATTCAACCGAGTCAACCGAAAGTGCCAGACTGAATGTTTCATTTTAACTTATAATTTTCCGTTTTAAACGATCAATATTGACTATTCTGATAGAATTTAAATTAATACAATAACAAAAATACATTTTCATTAATTTTATGAGTTACTAAATAAATAAAAAACATTGTTGCACTCGATTAACTTTTTTGCGAAGAATTCCCTCGACGTTAACTACTTTGAGACAAGTAACAGAACAAACAATTAGATACATATTTTTTTACCAGAAAAATAACAAAACACCGCGCTTACAGATAAGACGAATATCATTCCCTTATTCTTATTTCATAACACTCCTAAGTAATAGAATAACGGATTACATTAATCCGACTACCTTCACAATCGAAAACATTCATCTTAATTGTAATAATACATAAATTATTAAATAACAAATTCACTTACACACAATCAACGGAAAACTAAACAAATTCACTTACATCCTATTTATTCCAAACATAAAACATGTCTTAGTTCGACATAATTCGAACCGATACATAACCCTATTTACTTTTTTTCGTTACTTCACGCTTCACAATCCTCAGTCAGATAACTTTACGTTATATTTAACAATATTACACAAAACTTATATATATCGCATGTGGGGGGTGAACATGTATTCAATTTACACGTAGGTTACATTTTCTTCGTCATTACACGTAATTGACATCGACTACATAATAACGTGCTACCCAAAAAACTAAGCCGACGTAATCAAATACGAATTTGTAAACGTCGCCAATTAAATACAGGAACGGCGGCACCGGGTGGGGGGGCGGGGGCCCCAAGCCCCCGCCTATTTTTAACTTAGCCCCCCACTTTACGGTCATCACTAATGAAGTTATATATGCATGTGTTTAACACCCCCACCACTTTTTAGGAGAGCCCCTCCCCACTTTTATAACTGTGCTGCCGGTCCTGAAATATGCTATACTTCTACATACGCATTTAGAACCTTACACGAGAAAAAAAATTGATTACTTCTGATATTTCATATTATAATAATTAAGAAAAAAAAAAAACTCTAACAATTGATAACAACATTTACGTTTTCCTTATTTACATGAAGTTAAAACAACTGTTACTTATACAGACATTGAAACAAACTGTTCAGTTATTTTATTTTTATTTATTCGGTTACACAATAACACACCAGGAATCAATATATTTCAATAATTACACCTTTCAATTAGTTTTACCACAACATTTCGCTTATAACCTAAGCAAATCCTTTCTTAATATACAAATTCTTGTAAAATAACATTTTATGGTAATACATAAGGTTACTTCTGCATTTACAAGTAAAATAAAATTACTATTGCTGAAATCGATTAACTTCTTTGGGAAAAATCCCTACAACATTAAATACTTTGAGAAAAGTAACAAGACAAAAACAAACCTATTAGTCCCCCAATCCCCCTGCTACCGTGTTGACACATGTTTAACATTAAAAAAAAATCGTTTTAGTAACATGGGATCGAATGCCAAAAAATGTAACGTCGTAACCACTAACCCACGGATGGGGAATATAATATCAATATGAAAATTAATAGAGTTAAACGAAGCCTGTTCGATATATAATGAAAGCAATGTACTTTGATTTCACCAGAAATTTAATTTTAATTTTTAATAAACACCTGCTCTGTCTGTGATAAGGGCCCCTTGGAAAATTAAAGAGGCCTACAGAGCCCCATTAAAACCCCTCCCCCTATTACCTTTGCATATAAATTTAATTTTCTTTGGCTGAATAGAAAAATGGAAAATGAGCACCACTGAAACACACAAACATAATTAATGTAGGCTGCAAGGCATTACAAATTGTATTCGGAATGGGGGGGGGCAATAAAATTACGATTATGTTTTTCTTTTAATAATGAAGACTATTCTCTCTTTTTTAATGACTGCGATTGAGTCACGTGAGCCAAATGCCGATGGCGACCGGGAAAAGTGCTGCCCGTTTTATGTTACGATTCACTTTCTGGCGAGCAAATGAACGGTCCATGTACGGGGGCATAACAATAAGTAAAACAATATATATATTTCTTAGAACATTACATGCAGACAATCCTCTTTAATTTTAATTGCTTGCTATTGTTTCATTTCAGTCGGGTAAACCAAATCCGTGATTGTGCGTGGTGGCAGTAAGTGGCGGCGACAAAAACTGCTGCCCTTATATGTCATAGCATACATGTGCAATGTTGAGTGGTAGAAAAGAGGATAAAAATTGAGATCCTCTGACATAGATTCAGTTATCAGTACCACATAATAAACTGCTTTGTAAGATTGTTGATGCACATACCAATGTTGAATATTGCAACAGCATGAAATCAATAAAACACATTTGTAAATATGTAAATAAAGGTAGTGATCAAGCTATCTTCAAAATTGAAAGTAATGCTAATGATGAAGTTAAGAAATACGATACGGGACGTTACATATCAACCAATGAGCCATTTGGAGAACAATTAACTTTCACATACATATACATCATCCCCCAGTTATTCACCTATCAGTTCATCTAGAAAATGGACAGCGTATATACTTTACTGAAAGTACTGCAGCGGATAGAGTTGCAAATCCAACTTCAACCACTCTAGCAGCTTTCTTCAAATTGTGTCAAACACATTTTTGGCACGTACACTTTTGTACTCAGAAGTTCTACTTTATTATACCTGGGGCACGAAAACTAAGGTCTTCAAGCAACGATTACAAGGTAAGCCAGTTCCAGGCTATCCATGCGTTAAAAGAACAGAAGCTTTGGGCAGGGTATACACCGTGCATCCAAATCAATTTGACTGCTTCTGTTTGAGACTGCTTCTACACAATGTTAGAGGTCCACATTACAGGAAGCATCTATATCTGAATCTGCAGACAATTTGAGACATTTGTTTGCCATCATGTTGACATCATGTGCAGTGTCTCATCCAATACGACCTTGGGGATGCACACAAAGAAGCTTTTAGTGAAGATTTCCCTCTTAGGAAACACAATCAACATCCTGAAGTTGATATAACATTTTTAGACGACATCTTCAATATGGCTTTAGTTCATATCGAAGATATGACTTGTAAGATGAATGGTAAAACAATGACAAAATTGGGTCTTACCTCACCTAATCGATCTAATACACATCCGGTCATTGCTGCATGGACGCGTGATATTAGTTATCAACCTCATGAGCAAGCATCAATTGTTCGAGATGGTATCGCACAACTAAATAATAGGCAAATTCATATTTTTCGTACTGTAGTTAATACTGTAGAAGATCGCCAAGGTGGCCTTATATTCCTTGATGCACCCGGAGGTACAGGAAAGACATTTGTTAAAAATTAATTCTTGGTAAAGTTAGGTCAGAAGGCAAAATATCTGTGGCAGTGACATTATCAGGCATTGCAGCCACTCTTCTTCCTGGTGGTAGGACAGCTCACTCCAAATTTAAGTTGCCATTAGCTAACAAAAGATGCTGATCCAATTTGTTAAATTGAAAGAGGATCATATTCAGCCAAAGTCTTACAGAATTGTTCTTAGATCATATGGGATGAATGTACAATGACACGTAAACAAGCGTACGAGGCTCTAGATAAAACATTGCGTGATCTCAAGAGACGTGATGTTGTGATGGGTGGCATAACACTTTTATTATCAGGTTACTTCCGACAAACGCTTGCTATTGTTCCACATGGAAGTCCCACTGATGAGCTTAATGCTTGCATAACATTCTCATATTTGTGGAAGTATATTAAGACTGTAACGTTATTTACAAACATACGTGTACATCTCAATAGTGAACCAATGGCTGGTGACTTTGCCTCCCTCCTCCTAAAAATAGGTGATCGCAAGCTTGCAACAACCAACAATGGCAAGATTGTTATTACTCCAGGTATTGGCTCAATTGTTTCATCACTCACAGAACTTAGTAGCAAAGTTTATCTAAATATAGCCAAAAACTATGTGCATCCTGAATGGCTAACGGAGAGAGCAATTCTAGCTCCTAAAAATGACATGGTGCATGTCATCAATCAACAACTGCTTGATGAAATTCCAGGTGATGAACAAACTTTCACTTCTGTGGATTCTACTCTCGATGACGACCAAGCTGTACAATACGCTACAGAATTTTTAAATTCATTAGAATTGCCTGGAATGCCAACACACAGCTGAACGCTGGATGCCCAATTATGTAACTTCGGAATCTATATGCTCCAAGGCTATGTAATGGAACGAGACAGTGTGTTAAACGCATGCAACCTCATGTGATAGAAGCTGTAATACTAAATGGTGTGTCAATTGGCAAACTGACATTCCTTCCCAAAATACCCATTATTCCGTCGGATTCTGCAATAAAATTTAAAAGGCTTCAGTTACCAGTTAAATTATGTTTTGCCATGACAATTAACAAGTCCCAAAAGACAATCAATGGCAGTGGTTGGTCTTAACTTGACTTCGCCTTGCTTTAGCCATGGGCAGTTTTATGTAAGATGTTCGAGAGCTTTGTACGAAAAACTTTTACGACTATAAAGGAGACATCTGTTGGAAAACACACAAGAACGCTAGGGCACAGCTCCGTGTAAAATCATATTTTAATTACCTAAATTAATTCCAGTGAAATGATTTATTTTCTGAATCTATTTAATTTAAAAATTAAAATCAGGCTGTTATATTTCCCCGGGCAACGCCGGGACACGGGCCTTGCTAGTATATATATATAATTGTATAGCCTATGTTCAGTCTCCATGTATATATTCATGTGTTTATATATTTATGTTCATATGTGTACTGCATATGATATAGCTTAGCCTCTGCCTACAAGAAAGAGTATGGCCTAGTGTGACATGGTCTTTAGGGTTTTATTAACGTATCATATAGATGTAGGTTGAGCAAACTCTTGACACACATAGGAAAAAGAGAAGAAACTGTGTTGATTTATATGTACAAATAACTATTGAGTTAAATGCAGATAAATGATTGACCAATTTATTATTATTTCACCAACACCTCACCACCCTCAAAAAGCAAAATAAATAGCTAAGCTGTATAAGCTCTTAAATTCATCGTCAACGTTGCCCGATGAAGCTCTATATATAGAAAAATAAGAAAGAAGATATATTTATATATATGTAGCAAATTATGTGTGTATAAAAATAATGTATACTATACACACACATACATATATATATACACATACACACACCCACACATATATATATATATATATATATATATATATATGTGTGTATGTGTGTGTGTGTGTGTCTGTGTGTGTGTGTGAAACGTTAATATACGTATGTCTCTTGAAGAACACGTTTCCCTGGCTAATTAAATAATCCCCCAAAAAGTATATTAATTATCCTATGTCAACTGATTCCAATTACTCTCGTATCATGGCATGAATATTTCGAACTGACAGACGCAAACCACGAGTTACTGTATCCTTATACCAGCTCTGTTTCAGTTTCACATATACTTTTTATTGGATGACAACCATACAAGGATGGATTTTACATCTATTTCCAATTCGGAGTATACCTTCACCTACAAGCAGGGTAAAGCGAATCAATCGATGCTAATTCTACTCATGTAAATTGTAATTACACGTATGTAAATCATGTGACCAAATTATTACCGATTATCTCGCATTTGGCATATGTAAGCTCACTGAGACGGCTTGTGTTGGGCAAGCGTCTGTCAGTATTACATATGCGATCTCATTTATCAAAAACTACACACTGATGGTTTCATATATGCGCTCTATAGTGTAAGAGAAGGTGTTAAATGCGCAGTATAACCTTTTCAAATAACACAATTACAATATTTGAATATTTGGTGTTTGTTTGTAAGTATTACTATATACTATACATATATATATATTTTGTCTAAAATCTACAAGATCACATGCTTCAAACAGGTTACTGTAGAGAAATCTAATCAGACGTTCATTGAAGCAGGTATATGTATGTATATATATATATATATATATGATAATAATGATCAAATACACAAACTACAAAACCTTTGCAAAAATTGTCAAGAATTAACGGTTGAAAAAACAGTAATAATACAATGTCATATTTGATGTTCTTATTGACACCTCACATAACACATGTAACACTGATACTAATAAAAAAGCAACCACCTTAAATACTAGCATCTTAAATTACAACGGCGAATTAACCCACGGATTCGCACTAACCATTGTTAAAAGCCTACTAAACCGTGCAAAATTAATCTTATTATTTAGTTAAAAATATAAAACAACCGCTCATTAATGATGTTTGTCTTATTATTTCGTTGAGGAACACATACACTTAATGATTCGAAACTTTAAAAAATACTGCTACACATAATAATAATAATAATAATAATAATAATAATAATAATAATAATAATAATAATAATAATAATAATAATAATAATATATACAATCGCAACTGAAACTATGTTAACATATACTATGTTAATCTAATGCAACCAACTTTTGATAAGAAAAAAGCCCATTAAACGTATTGTACCCCTATACATATCTTAATTGCCAATGATCATTATAAAATTAGATTCCTTATTCACTATATTTTAGACAAACATTATTTAGTAAAAACAACTTCGTTCCACCCACAAAACATAACACCGAACCAATGTTATACCATTAGCCTAAATGTACCCTCATATCCCTTACGCTACATGTTCTTGTAGACAATTTTAGTATGAATTTCAGGACAATTTAATATATTCTAGTGTAATATTACTACTTATTATTATATATTACTACGTATTGCTATATATTACTCCTAGTTGCTATAGTTTACTACATATTACTATTATTTACTATTTTAATGATATTCTTACCTTATACATACTTTACAAGAAATGGTTTACATGTTGTATTACATTCAAAACTGCGTGTATTAAAGAGGTCATTGACACACATATTCACCTGAAGAAATCAAAAGGTTACATCGACCGAAACGTTGCGGGAAAACAACCCCATATGATAACAGTAGTCTAAATAATTCAAATAATATAAATTGTCAATCCTCTTCTTAAGAGTTAAAACATATAATCATGAGACAAACTTTTGATATTCGATATTCGTGGCCATTCGTCATCAGGAAAATTATGTATTTGATAAAATTTTGTAGAATGTTAACACATTTACCTGTAAAATCTTGTTTAGCCTGCCTTATGCACAATATATCTCTTCTACAGACAACCAGATTTCAGGTATCTGAAATACCATATGCAGAAGTACGAAATTAAAAACTGCGGCGAAAAGAACATCTCACGTAGTGGTCTTAAAATCACATTAAACTGTAATGGGTTTGATTAACTGTTCATTTAAATACGTAGACGGTCTATACAGATGATTGTTTGCTTACTCACAAGTTCGGGTGATAAACATGGATTACGTTATTAAGAACTTAATAACGTGATATATACCTACTTATGCTATCATGTACTTTATCGACGCAACTAATTTAGTTGAAAACCTGGACAGTGAGTTCAACATAATTATTTCGAAGATTGTCTTCGTTTAATGAATGCTTGCTGGCACCTCATGATAATTTTCTTAGGATTCAGTAAAATAATGAAAATATAAAAATTGAATAATCTAAAACAATTTTAAAAATGTATAAAGCACATCAGTTGAATGATTCAGAAATGAGAAATAATATAATAATCAATAATCAAATGTTGTACATTTCGTTAAGATTTTCTACGAATACTCTTTATAGCCATAGATAGCAAAGCTGATATAAGATCGCAGAAATAGTAATTAACATTATATCGAGCAAAACATACCAGAATACGAGGTTCGATCAGAGTTAAGTGGTATTTCACGAAACACAGTGTTGTGCAAATTACATTAAAACATGTTCAATGTATACATATATATATATATATATATATATATATATATATATTTGTATATATTTATACACATATATATGCGAATGTGTGCGTCTGTGCATATATATATATATATATATATATATATATATATATATATATATATATATATATATATTTGTGTGTAAGTAGGTATGTATATTATATTGTAATTCTTCAGGGCGCACATAATGTATATTGAATACTCAATATAAATTGAAAAGAATATACCTCAGATATAATAAGAGACTGGATGTTACATAATGGGTATATGCGAACGATTACATCAGTAAGTATGGAATTGTTATCGAATTGAGCTAGTGTAAAATCTTAACACAAACATCTGGGGAACAAGTTCGATCTTGGACTGAAAATAAACACACCTGAACTTTAACCCCTCCCTGATATATAATCTAACAGGTACCTGGTGACGGGTCATAGTCCCAAATCATAGGCAATTCCGTGACAATCATTGGTACGTGAACAGAAATACGTGTGTAGTCAGTCCGTATTTCGGGAACGTGGTGCACGGATGCAAACTCAATATGTAATACAGAGAAAATAGGAATGTAATTCCTAAAAGAGTAATAAAAAGTGTATTACCCTTCCATCCCATCACCGTACCGAAGCAGCTATAACTTAGGAAGATGTATTGGCCTATTATGCTTTATAATGTTTACGAGAAAATATCTCCAAAATAAACAATCATTAACGCTCTATCACTTTGCGCGTTTCTCTATTATGTGCAGTAAACGGTTTAATTATAGAACGTAGACGACACAATGACGGCAATAGTAGTTACGAGGTGCGGCCTACAACGTCGAAAAATGCAACACACTATGGCGAGAAAGCATGCCAGCGAGTCAGTATACAGAAAGCTACGTAAGACTGCTGAGGACATTTGAAATAAAGAGCATGTGTTTAAACAACGACGGCGTTACATATGTCGATTTGTGGTGGAATTAACATAATGGGTCCCACAACTCCAGAGTGTGGTTCGCTAAGAGAGAGAGAGAGGAGAGAGAGATAGGGGGGGGAAAAGGAGAGTGACCAAACTTCAATGAATTGTAAGTGCTTTTGCATTTTTATAATTGAATAGATAATTGAAGACTTGCGAACTAGAATTATGTAAAAAAATAAGAAGAAAATACGTATAGCACCCATATAGAAAATTAACTGGGAACATCAAGAAAAATGGCATACACACACTCATGAATCAAATACATTAAAATATATATATATATATATATATATATATATATATATATATATATATATATATATATATTAGTTATCAGGAAAATAGGATGAGAAAACATACAGACACTGGACATTTAGTTTTTGTTGTACTTGTGTGTGTGTTCTGTCGAAGGCTTTGTTTAATTTACGAGCTGTTTTAGCGAACGAAGGGAGACTCACAGACAGCGATGGCGAAAAAAAGAGGAAGAAATAATAAATACCATAACAAAGATGAGAGAAGGAGAGAAACAACAGACGATGGTCGTAATCAGGACATCAAGGAAATACATAATTGTCGTTTAATACTTTTTTTGTCTTTGTCGCACTTGGCTGCTGTGGACAAAATGTAATGTTAGTGTTTTTATTGTTATTTAGTCATTTCTTTTCAAACGCAAGAAATTATTATTTTCTGTCTTTTTGATCGGTAATTGAAAATAAGAATAAAAATGGATTTTGGATCGAAATGATTTTTTCTCTAGTCTTTTCTTTAATGAAAAATTGTATATAATCTGTATTGTTAAAAGAGAGAGAGAGAGAGGCCGTGTTTTTCCCAGTTGTTTTCTGAAATTGATCAATAGGCATATTTTTGTTGATATTGGAAAAGTTATTAAAAACAAAACAGTTAATCAATTGGGTGTTTAAATGAAGGTCAGCCATGCAATACATTTACGGTTCATGGATGTTCTCATTAGTCTTGTAGTTGGCCGTAGTGAATTTGGGATATCCCAAGGACAAGGGATTTGTGTTTCTGACTTTCTGATACGTTTATCGTATAAATGAGCTATTAGATCGTCAAAACGATTATTCAGAATTCGCTGTGCATGACCCCAGTTAGAGTAGCCAAGGTAATAGAGCAATAGGGACAAAATGATCGATTCATACGCGTAATAGAAGCGGGCAGGGAGTTGAATAACAAGGAATAGTCATTGTGTGGTGGCCACACAATGCAGTGGTAAACTTTATGGCTTTTTGAGACAACATGGTTTATGAAATTGCATTGATTAATCTGGTGTGAATGATGCTAAATTTTAAGTTGTAGAAATGTGGTCCCATATTTGGATTTTGGATATTGGCTGATCTGTGCGCGGAGAGAACTTTCCACTCCCCACGACGTAGATTGAATCACGAAAAACGGTACGATTTGAAAATGATGTAGCGTCTTCATCAAAGGGGTTTGGAGTTAATTCGGATGTAGGGGAAATTAGTGCGCGCGTTGAGGGCAAATGGAACGATGGATGGGTTGACTTAAATTAATGGGCCGTGTTTTAGTATCCTTGCATTATAGTTAGATAGGTATTGGACTCGGTCGAGCCCCGATGTGTCACAGTGTTGGAGGTTACATCCCACCCTTCTGTGAGTGTAGTTAGAACCATAGCGGATGTCAATTAAACAAAGTCCAGAGTTAGTGGTGGCTCACAGAAAAAGGGGTTAGAGTTAGTTTAGGTGTGGTCTTGTTTTTTCACCAAATAAGCGCCCCAGGTTTGCTGATGTATCTTGAAACTAATGTCCAGATGTAGGTTCATGGATTCACCTGCACTTAATACTAAATTCGTGGTCTGACCATATTATATGACATGTTAAAAGGATCGGTTATTCTTTTGGTTTCCATGCTTTCGCGGTAATACCCGCCAGTTAGATTAATTGGCAATTGACAGAAGATGTATTGTTATGCGATGAGTGTCTAGGTATCGTATGCAGATGCCTTGTGGACACAAGTGGTCAGGCCGTTATAGGGCAGTGTAACACTGGACGATATTGTGAGTAGAGGGCTCTCAGTGGAGCATGAGTCGTTCCGGTAGGTTGCGCAGTGAGATGTTGACGAAGGTCGCATGGTTACCGATTATGACAAGGGATAGTTATCTAGCCGATACTGATCAGAATATGACTTTTCTTAAATCCAAGAAATAATGTCAGAGGGACCGATTGGATTCCGACCGGTTGAAAAGGACGGATAGAGATGTACAGCCGTATTTAGTTCCTAGTTCTGACCAGGCCCTGCAGATGGGTGTGAAACATATCAATATTGTTTTTTTTATTAGAGAGGAAGGAATTTTATATAATGGGTGTAAATATGTGAACGATTAAATCAGCTAATATGGATTTGGTATTGACGTGGACCGGTGCACAACTTGACACGAACATCTGGGGAAGAAGTTAGTAGAAATAAACATACCTGGACTTTAACTCTTCCCTGATCTCTGATCTAACAGGTTCTTGGTGACAACCTCAGCCTTCCTATTTTAGGCAATTACGTAAAATTTCAAGGAATGAGAAAAGAAAGGGTTTAGCCAGTCCATGTTTACGGAGCGTGGTGCAAAAGTGCAAACTCGAGATGTAATTCAGAAAAAAAAGAAAATAGGAATTTAATTTCTGAAAAAGTGATAACGAGTTTGAACGACGTTTGCCTCTCTCTTCTGTGTAAGTAAATACACCCCGACTGTCTGATTATTGAATACATATTCGAAAATCTAAGTATGGGCTTCGGTTTGATCTATTCGTAATGATGATTGTGACCAAGAGGTGCGACCCACTACGACCTGTGGAAGAAAATCGTAGACGCCGGCCAGCCGGGAAACTAAGAGGGCTGAAAGTACTAATGTAAGCAGAAAGGAAACAGGTCCGATAAAGAGAAATAAACATCGAACGATCAAAAATGAAACATAAGTAAGATTTTCGTGAAGAATATTATTCCTCCCAAAGAAGTGTTTCGTCCTTCTAGTTTATCATTTAAAAGCATACTGTTCACTCGGTCGAATAAGTGTTTCCTTGTTAGAGTAAAACACAATTTAGATGAAAATGCAGTGACTATGTGCGAAGATTAAGTACACATGTTCTAAAACATTTTTACCAAATGAAGCCCTATATTTCTGGTGAATATTATCTCAAGAATAATAGTTAAAACGTGAAAAAACATCAGAATTTACAAAGTAATATAAACCAGATTGGATTGTTCCGACTATTGCTATCATCTTCCGTGTGGTTCTCCCAACGTTTCGGTCGATATGACTTCCGACATTTCCAGGTGTACTTCAACTGCATTTTCTCCGACCAACTTGTTGAGCTTGTATATTTTGACAATGACTCTTATTGGTGATTAGTAGAAAACATGTTTATGTTTTTTCGCACAACCCATCGTCGTTTATATTTAAAAAACAGAACGTGCATGAGTTATCAGATATATAGTAACTACGAAACGTTTTTCTTCTCCTCTTTGTGTAAGTAGATCAGTGATTTTGATAATTTAACGATGACCGTGCGTGTAAAAAAACATGAACATTGTTCATCTATTTACCAATTATCAAAATCACTATATTATGCTGCAGCTTCTACATTCTTTAAATCGTTTCTTGATGTTATACATTTATGTCTATTTTTAGCTCACTTATGGCGGTTGAATCGGCGGAATTCTTGCTATAGCAACTGCACGGGTCGAAGTGAACTATTAAAGACGGTAGGGCCTACTAAAGAATTGCTGCGCGAAAAGTATTATTATTATTATTATTATTATTATTATTATTATTATTATTATTATTATTATTATTATTATTATTATTACTATTATTATTATTATTACTATTAGTATTATCAATTATTATTATTATGTAAAAGTAAAGATTTATTATTTTAACATTTCATTTACATATTATTAAACGCTTCAAATGGTTTCTAGAAGCTATACATCCGTTAC
>OY744527.1:84753071-84770571 GCA_963556195.1 Sepiola atlantica
ACTCATGCATTTTCTATCAAAGAGGCGTACATTTCCTCTGTAATCAGACGATAGCTTGTAATATTGTGTGTATTTATGGCTAAGATTTACGAACGCCTATTGTATATTCTTTTACATTTTTGAAGATCCCTCTCACAGAACGATAGTTGCTAACTAACACATGAACAATTTTTATAATTTTTTTCTGACGTTTCGTGTAGAAAGTATTACACTAATTATCATGTATCTAGACAGCTTAGCTAAATTATATTCACGTATCATATGGCACATGGGTTATCTTAGTATTTATTTATATATATATATACATATATATATATATATATATTTATATATATATATATATATATATATATATGTAAACATAAAAATAGAATGAAGGATAAGCAAATCAACAACTAGCTAAAATAAACTCAAAAACATATATTGAAGAGTTCTACCAAAATATTTCAATTGTTAAAATACAATCATCATCAGTTAGTAGCAGAACTTTAATTACAGACAAAAAAGTTTTCAAATTAATACAAATAACACAATTTAGAAAAAAAAACATAGTCCCGTGTAATAAACAGTAGAAAGGGAGAAATAAATAAAAAAAGAAATGTTAAAAAAAGAAATGAAGAAAATAATCAGCAGTTAGCATATGAACGCCGATCGGAAACGCTGTAAGTTAATGAAGTTCTAAGGATGATTATATATATATATATATATGTATAGTACACGTATTGTAATAGTTTCTGTAGATGTAAATCCGTCGAAACGCCAGTGTTTATGAAGAGTGCTGAATAACAAGTAGAGTTGTTGTTAAGTATACATTTTTATTAATACAAACATAATTGGTTACATATGTTCATACATCGTTCGATTGTACGCTTCACAGGGAGTCACACTCTTCAGACCAAAGAAGACAGAGACAATATATATATATATATATATATATATATATATATATAACTATATATATATATATATATATATATATACATACATATATATATATATATATATATATATATATATATATATATATATATATATATATACATACAGACATACATACATACATACATACATACATACATACATACATATAAAGCTACGCGGTATGTTAAAGATATATCAATAAATTAATTTGATTGATGTTTTATCTTTTAGATGATGTGTGTTGGGGAATTCTTTATCCTTAATTTCTTCTTTTTTTCTGTCATTATCTTTCTTTTTTGATCATTCACGCACGTGACCTCTTCAAATGTAGTGATTCCTTGAATTTCTGCTTCAGACCATGTGGGTATCTTCTAACGAATAACACATTAATCCTGCAATACCAGCTTTCTTATATTTCGCAGACAATGAGAGTATTTTATTTCCCATACAAAATATTGCCTTTAAAGCGTAGTCAAAACATGTGAGGTGGGTCTTATTTCAGAAATATGGAATATTATTGTTGACACGAAAGTTCATTTATTGAAAATGGTAGTCGCACAATATTAACCATTTTAATTTGCTTACATACATTGATTTTCTGAAACTGATTCCTTGATAATTTACGTACCTGAAAATAGTATATCCAACTGTCTATTCGGAAACCTAACCACTGCAATTATTAACTTTGAATACTTTAATCTTAGAACGTAACATGCAATATCTCAAATTACGATTAAACTGTGATATTCTTAGCTATAGTCATATTCATTATGATTAATAAACCGTTACGTGTGTTTGCTAATTAAATATAAATGATATGTCCTATTAAATTAATCGTTTAAAGAAATACTAGTTTGTCTTTGAAAGTATACTTATTTCAAATTATTGTAATTATTTATCCGATACGCAACTAGACTCTAAAAAGGTATATTGAACCGTGCTCATCCTTACCCACATTACTTAGCATTTACGTCATTTGTCGAAGTTCATGCACATAGAATGCATTACATGATGTCTAATCTAATGCATTGCAATTGCTTTTTAGGAATATAGTAACAAACTGAATATCCTAAAAGAATTTGAATGTAATCTATTATTTTAT
The DNA here is from genome assembly GCA_963556195.1 of Sepiola atlantica. Lineage (NCBI taxonomy): Eukaryota > Metazoa > Mollusca > Cephalopoda > Sepiida > Sepiolidae > Sepiola > Sepiola atlantica. The sequence goes on from OY744527.1 coordinate 84,755,095, forward strand.
TTGGTATAGAACAATACTGTATTAAATTACACCTGACGACGACGTATATTTCCATTGATAGCGTAATTATCATTTTCGGTTGGTGGTTGGCATACAGTGTGATACTAGTCCCTTACACGCTGATACAATTTCAGCCGCAAAACTCAGGAGAATATTTGATATATCGTTCTGATTTTTTCCAAAGAGTTTGGTAGGTACGGTGACACATGCTATATACATGGCTATAGATAGCCAGCGAAACACCTGCTCCGAAATTCCACGATATACAGTAAGTAAGGTTCGCCAGATAGAAAGGTAGGACATATAGCACCACTGGAGTAACCTGCCAGTAAGGCTCTGAAATGCATAAGTCACAGTCACAAGTGAGAACAAGCAATTCAGGTAGCTGGGGACACTCGCGAGGGAACCTAATTGCCTACATGTATTCAATAAAAACTAAACGTAGTTGGAAGATATTTCAGAAGTATAATCGAAGAACACAGTGCAATACTCCTCAACGTTATATTTGTTTATTAAATGAGGACTAGCAGCACATGAACATTTAAATATAGCCCACTTCGTAGTATGAAATATCAACGAACTTCTTAACTGTTTCATGCCGAAATCTTACCTTCTAATATTGAAGAAAAGCTTAATATATTTCACTATTTCAGTAATTGGTGATGCTTTTATGGGTGTACTTATTTTTTAGTACTCACCAGATATAAAAAAAAGTATGTTATACAACATTACAGTTATGCAGTGAATACATGTTCGTTTATTGTTCTATTTTACAGGTCGGCATGTCAATCGTTATCGAGTAAGTTTATGCCGAGGCAATACCTGTTTTGTATAGGATTGTCTTTTAAATTACTTTGTTTTATAGGCGTGTATGTTGCATCAAAGGATATATAAATGATCATTTCTATTCACTCAGTAGATGGAGCGCTGATCGTACACCGACTCCAGGTCCTGATTTCAGTAGTCTGTCAAACCCACTATAGTTAATTGGTAGTAAATGAGTTTTTAAATAGTGTTTGTAGAGAATAAAGGTAATATATGGTATGAAATATCTATCTCCGGAGGTGGTGTTAGGTCGAATCGAATATATTGTCTTATCGTGCCATATGAAGTGTATTGCAGTGGAATGTACACCCTCCATTTATCCCATAAATAGGAGCCAGCCAGACCATTCACGCTGAGAGTAGGCATTTGACAAACGGTAAATTAGGAAAAAATCCACATTCCCTAAAGCACCCTAAATAAGGGGTCACCATCAGATGCACGTTATTGTCATGAACAGGAACAGTAAATAAAAACTAAAAACTAAATGTAATGTTTATGAATAGGAAATATAAAAAAAAACATCTACCAAAAAATACACGTCTATTAAACGGTTTCTATAAAATCAAACTTATCACCCAACGTGGAAAGGTGTTCACCGACTAGTAAATACAAGTCTTGACAATATCTGTCTAAATACATTTTTACTCTATACGTGTTTGGAATAAATCCGTGAGGAATTTAAAATCAATAAATTATTATTCAAAACAATTACTATTTGCCATAATAAATACAACGTCCACTGTTTACAAACGACATGTAAGCTGACAGATTTTATCAATTTTTTAGTCCTTTGGTTTTGAATGGATTGTTCCTTTACATATTTCGTCAGCTGTACCTGAAGAAAGATACACATCACATTTCATTGATCGGAATATATTGCACATGGGAAATATGATTTTAACCACATGTTTATATCGAAGTTCCATCCAATAAAGTTCCTTAATGTCTTTCTGGTCTTTCTTGCGTTATGTTGTTTTGCACTGTTTTGTTAAAACAACAGGCGTTTTTTATAGACATGACATGGGTAATTTTACAGCGGCCCATCATTAACTGATACAAGTTTACCTAAGTAAAGTTGAGCATTAATGTCGTTACCACTCGGTGCACGTTTAATATCTAAATTATATTGAATTCATACGAAACGAGACACCATGATCGTTATCTATTATTATTTTAAGACGTCGCACGAACCAGTTTTTGAAACTAGTAAGTTGTGTTATTCAACTATATTATGTATTCCTAGCGTATCATAGAAATGATATTATCGTTTTTTTAAAGCTCTACATTCATAGAATACTTACCTAAAACTTGTACACACATTAATGAATAAACAGGAAATTAAATAACATATTTCACGCATAGTTAAGAACACATCCACATTTAAGACCACATGTCGCATTAACGGTTTAATTTGTTACACATCATTCGTCAATATTATTTTGTAAATCTGCATAGTTCCTTCGTCTATGATGTTAAGACAAAACGTAAACAAGTTGAAACTCGACTAAGCTTACTTTCTCTTTCCCGCAATCCCTCTCTCTCTCTCTCTCTCTCTTACTTTCTCTTTCCCTCTCTCTCTATCTCTCTCTTCTAACAAAACATTACTTGGCTGGACACATAGACGAAAACATATTATCTGTCGCTTCCGCTTTGTTGAATGCAACTTCATAATCGTTCTTTCTTCAAGTACATTTACGTCATAACGCATAGGGATTCGGCAAATCTAACACAACAGTTCTAAGTGAAAATATCTGTGATAAACATATATCGTTTCGTTATCAAATCTTAATGTTTTGTTGTGTACGGAATTTAGCTTTGTATTTCCACCTGATTGAGTTCTTTTAGATACGAATACAATCAGTATCCAACTTCTACTTGCTAAAGCGTCTCTATATAACGAAAGAAGGAAAACAATCAATAAAAGTATTATCTTAAAAGTAATATCAACTATATTGCTTAAATAAACTGTGTATTGCCCGCTGCTAAAACTATAATCTCATAGTCACGACATTTTCGCGCACTAAGCATTAGACGTTAATCAGTTCTCTCCGCCACCCGAGTGGTACTATGTCTCCTAAAAGCTATGTACTGCTCGTAAGCTTCAAGTCGTAGTTTTTACAATGGTATCCCAATACATATCGTAGCGTATCACTATTGATCAATACCATGTGACTGCTAGTGCTGTTTTGTTTTGGTTGAGGCTGTTTGGTGTTTGTATCCCATATACGGAGCACATATCGTTAATTCCCTTGCATACGTATTGCTTTTTTCATCTACGTATCATTTCATAATAACTCATCTTTTATTGCACAGCGTCATATATTTATTTATGACTTTTAAGAAGATTAGCGCATGCAGTAGAGTGGCTAACGCACATATCTTAGTCCAGATCTCATGTATGTGGATACTTTTTTGATTATTTGAGCAACATCTTACTATTTTCAGTGACAATGTGAAGCTAATATCAGCTGGAGGCTATTATGACTATCAAAGATAATCACAAGAAAGTAGTCTTAGTCTTTAAGAGTGCATTTGCCTCGGAACTATCCAAACTGCAGTCATATACCTATCAGCTCCCTGTCTACTGGCTTCCTTGCCCATCCGAATTTCACCTTAACCAACCAACACTGTTTCTGATGCAAAATACCCTGTCACAGTTCTTCTAACAAACACGTCACTATATGGAGATCGCGAGCAATGCCGACCGTATTCTTTACGTAATTCGCAAATCCTTTCAAAATCCAACAGCAGACAATGTCGGCCTCCTACAGAGTAGCCTGCTTCTTCCCATTTTTAAATCTACCACCCAACCAACAAGTATCTTCAAAAATATATCTTACTCTTGGAGCGTGTTCGACGATTGATAACCAAGATGGTGATGACATTTACCATGCTTGCCCAGAAAGAACTGCTTCAATGATAAAAGCAGCGAATATGCGGGCGACCTTATTCTAGCATATGGCCTCATTAACTTAAATATAAATATGCATTTAGAAGGGTGTTAATCACAACATCTAGTCGCGGTCTCCGGGGCACGACTAGAAAATGTACTATATCAACTTTCGTCTTAGCAGACGTAAGGCAGAATCCCTAGTCCATGTTTCTGTCCTCTGGAACAGCCTTCCAGATGGGGATCGTGGTGATGCCTACTATATCTATGTTTAAGTTCGTATTGCACAAACATTCAGGCGCACTATTTCATTAGTTTATTTTACATTGTATTCTGCATTTGCCTTCATCGTTAATTCAGTTTACATCAATATTAAAGATAGGAAATGAAGTAAACAATAGAAATAATACTAAATTTCATAAATGATAACTTTTATTGAAAACAAAAAAATGCACTTATTTAATCTATACTCGTTTGACTTTTTTAATTGTGTTTTTTGTCATCTGCGTAAAAAGTTAATTTTCTATAAATCGGATATTTAATAGAGAAGCACGTGTAAGTCATCCATATTCGCAATAGTACTGGTCTCGAGGATCCGATAGGGTTAGCAAGAACCTGAATTTCACCTGAAAATTCGTCAGTTTACGCTGCTATCCGTTTAAGCGATGCGACAACTTTTAGTGTCTAATCGATAGTAAACTGAACGTTTGTCGGTGGCTTTTTTATAGTTCTGCTGATTGATCCATAGTTAAGACGACATTAATTATTAAAATATGTCGGACACTTAGCAAAACAACTTGAAGAGTTTTATTAGGAAGAAAATAATAACTTTACATTTATAAAACGCCTTATTGTCATCATAACACATTATGAACAGTATAAAAAACAGGATAAATCATTAGTGTAAATGGCTTTGGATCACAAACTGTAACTGTTATTTCAATCTACTATACATCCTATTGACATAAAACTGAGAAATTACTCTAATGTGGAGATAGTTTTTGATCGACATACACAGTAGCCCACACAATATACATTAATATATATATATATATTAATATATATATATATATATATATATATATACATATTATATATATATACATATATATATATATATATATATATATATATATATATATATATATATATATATATATATATATAACGTAAATGTTTCTTTTTATATGCACATATGTGTGTATATGTGTATATTGAAAACAGATTGTGGAAGTTATATATTTTTAGTGAATCTCATAAATGACAATGTGCGTTTCTGGTAGACAACACATTATTTTTTCTTGACAGCAGTCTGAAAATTGTTTTTTGCCAGACTTTTTGCTTTAATAGTTATAAACAAAATGTTTTAAAGGTTTCTCAATGAATACCAATCAGTTAAACGCATCGTAATGATACGGTGTGGATCATACATATGCGATACCTTTACTGAAATTATTTGAAAGTAGATATATTTTATTTGACACTCAGTTCTATTTTATACATATATAAATCTATGTACTATTAAAATGGTTGAAATTGCTTATTTTTTGTTTGTTTGTTTTTGTGTCCAGTTGAACGTTTGACGGCATCTTTCTTTGATCTAATCATTGCGACCAGGACGAGACAAAATGATTTTTTCATTTTCTGGAAAAAGAGAGAGGGCTCAACCATGCACAGAAGATGATACCACAAAAGTATGGTAGCATCCAGCAAAACAACAATAAATAGAAGTTAGAAAACCTATACCAGTTTAAGCTCATCCCATTAGGTAAATCCTGTATAGTCCGGGTGTATAATACACAACTAGGTCTCTAAATATTGTGATATCTTGTTTGCTATCTTGTCATCGTGCAGAGTGAATACGCACATTAATGATGTCTTTTCATTTAGGAAGAGTGAATAACGAAAATACACGTACACCTGATGAGAAAATAAAATAATTTCAATAATAAAGAGAGAAAGAGAGAAAGAAGTGGGTTAAGAACAAACAAGAAGAGAGAAGAAATTGAGAAGTATAAATATAGAGCGATGAGAGAGTGAAGATAATGACATCACAAAATATCATAAGATTCGAATGACATGGCAATAATTCATATTAATACATCACAGTGTATTACATTTATTTCCTGGTAAAACACTATTCTCTTTAGACACATAAAATTTAATAATATATATATATATACATATATATACATATATATATATATATATATATATATATATGTATACATATATATGTATATATATATATATATATATATATATATATATATATATATATATATATATATATATATATATATATCATAAATAGTGATTCAATGGGTGCACGCTCAATATTCTCCATTATCTGCTTATGTTGTTTCGATTGGAAACAAATTTCATCAGATTTACACTATTCAATTTTTCGAGTTATATAAATTCCCAGATGCCCACGGTTAGATGTCATATACCGGTTTACAATATCAGCTACTATGAATTATTCTGTTGCAACATATGATTAGTATTTTCACAAAATTAAATAAATTAGTGTTTGTTTACATGTTACACAACTGGAATGCATGTCGGTTTATGCTTAAACATTTCAGCAATTCTAATGTCTGATTTAATGACAAAACAACCTTTTTATCTTTAGAAATAGTACAATACTTTTAAGCATTTTAATTAAGAATTTCAAATTCAGAAGTATAAAGATAACACTTTACATTAAGAGTCGCGGACCGTGCCGGCTATGACAGCCAGTATAGTATATTAAGCATTAATAAGTGACGAAGTTTGCAGTTTATTTGCTGATATTTGAGCGCTAAATCATTACAAAGAATACATGAAACAGTTGCTAATACGCCACATCTTCCCGAATGGATGAGCAATGGTAGACGCAGAGAAGTATTTACAGCAAGTAAACGTGTTGTAGTGGAATGTATTGTGTGTTTAATGCAATGTGCAAATCAGGATTGATTTTAAACTTTACTGTATTTTGAACAATTGGTCTGTGAAATACTGGCTTACTCGTTCAATTTGACAAACCATTCACCATGCGTCTATCATGATTTAAAGTCAATTTCTGGCATTGAACTTTACTACACGAGTATTGTTTACGAAAATATCTTCTACGTAGGTTTCACTTCGAGAGCGTAGAGATTGTTAGGAAGTTGAAATATGTGCACTAGTCTCTATGTCGCATTTATATGTTTATTATAACGTTGTTTATTCTGGTTAATAAAGTTTAGCGTAGTATCATTCATAGGCGTTTCACGTTATAATTTAATTACACATATTATTTTCTTTCGAAATTCATAGAGGATACCTCTCTAGCTATATTGAATGTTTCAAAACAACTCTATGTATTAAAACATATTTACTATTCTTTAGTAAGGTGAAACAGTATCTTTATAAAACGCCACAATCAAACCGACATGAAATATGTCGTTCAAAGACTGCGAAATAAATTAAATTATCAACAATAAAATAAATGTTGTGTTTAATTTTTCATACAACAGTGGCAGATCAATAAATTCGTCTGAATTAATAAAATTGATTTACTGAATAAAGTGTATAACAATGTGCATACTATAAAGTTGAAGGTGTGTCGAGGAGAATAGCAACAATAAAATTAATGTGTTCTTTAAATGATGAGAAAATAGTCTTGTATTTATAAATGACGTAATAGAAAAGAAATAACACGGTAAAAGAATATAAATGCTAAACGTATAATCTGGGCAAACGACTAGCGTATACAATATTAACGACACAACTAGATTTAAATAATGGAAAACAATCAATAATCAGCTAATTTGTCACTTGCAATGCAATTTCAGTTCGTTATCTATTATTTAGCTTCTCGGTGATTATTGTGTTTATAGTACGAAAAATGGCGGCCATAGACTCTGTCAAAATTGTATTGATTATTATTATCGTGTGTATACACTAGGAGTTTCACAGAGGCCATCATCACACATGCCTCACTTATAATAACAGGTGGTTTTCCATGTACTATGGGTGGCAACAAGTCTACTACATTTTTAGTTCTCTCCATCTCTTTCGCAAACATTTTTTAATGAATGTGCGTTATCGCAACAGTCGGTAGCCATTGATGTTGTACTGACAACGACCATTGACCGTTGCTGAATTTTAGGTGGTAATTAACCTCCCCAAGGTCACAGTATTCGCCACAATAATCAAGTGGAGGTCTAGTTAGTGGTGTCCCTCTACAATATGTTCATCCTCTCTGACCCTTCACGACTAGTTTGTGCTGTATCAGTCGAAGCTGATTCCGTGTTTGGAGGGATGGGGGTGCGGTCAGTTTATAAGAGGTATTATCGTTTCAGTTCCTTTGGGTTCATGTGCTTTTCCTTCCATATTTTTTTCACTTCTGTTGCAGTTTCCATCTGGTTGGTTAGTGTTTGTTATTTATGTGGGTTGGTTTCGCATTCGAGGAGTTTCCTTAAGATATTTGTTTCTGTCATCATTGACGTCCGCTGTATGACGTCGGTCTTCTCCTTGATTCAAATTTCTCTCAGTCTTATTGCAGTTTTTTCGAGACTGTCATTAGTGCTCCTACAATTATTGGCATTATATTGATTGGTTGCATGCTCAATATGCCTTTCAGTTTATTAGCAAGTTGCGTTTATTTGCTTCGTTTCCCCGTATTTTTTTATCTTCATGTTGTCTACTGCAACAACAACAATCTACAAATCGTCAGTACTTTCTATCTTGTTTTGGTATCATGACGTCCTGCATCTTGGATTGGATGAGTTTATATGTTTTTACCTCTATGCACAAAAAAAGATGTAGTGGTTTTCGTTTTCCAGTACTGTCTCCAGTGTGTGTTTGAAGCCTTATTCTGCATATCAAACATGCATTCGTGTTCATAGTTTCCAGTGTACTGATTTCCCGGCGCAGTACTGAATGCTCTTATATGTGTCCCACGCAGTCGTGTATATTTTTGTGTTATTATTATTATTATTATTATTATTATTATTATTATTATTATTATTATTATTATTATTATTATTTTGTTGTAATCATACCAAACAATTATTTTCTTCTTAGTCAACCCAATTAATTAACAAATTAATACAACTGCATCTACAATATTTTCATAGAATTCTAGTGTATACATGTATTTTTTTATTTGTTTTATTCAATTTAAAATAAATAAAGTGATAATTGACATTATATTTTCTTCATTCTATAAATATAACATCTAAAGGATGTGTGTATGTATAGGTTTGTAGTGTGTGGTTCCTATATAAAAAAAGGTGATATCACCTACATAACATCAAAAATGGTATTATTATTATTTGAAGCTTGTCTGGGAAGACAATTGTAGTTTTTGCGAATCTTTAAAACAGCTATCATGCGATTCCTCCTGTACAACTTGAAATACAACCTGAAATTGAAATTAGAAATAAGAAATTAAAATCCTCTATGGAAGTTAATGTAAGTCGTCCCGAATCTCTCAGTGTTTTCCTCACTCAAGGAAGCTATAGGGATCGAACCTCTTGAAATCTTAAAATATATTATATGATGGTGTAATTCAATTCATATGTATGAAATTCTCCAGGGGAAGATGATAAACGGTGTCCCACATCTCTACATTACACACCAGATGCCGAATATCTACGTGCTCCACATCTATAACTGACTCAGGGTGGCAGAATTAATTCCTTTGTTTCATCATATCTCCCCTTCTTATCGATATATTTAAATATATGCATATATACTATATATTCTATACAATTAAAAAGATATTCGGTGTGTGTCCGTGTATACATCGATACACAAGAGAGTGTACATAAGACATAACTATTTATACACAGGTCGAATTTTCATGAGATCCTGATGGAAGAAGTTTTACTTTTTTAGGTGCTATGTTACGAACGCTACGAGCTTTTTTTAAATATATTACACCAGAAGTAGACATTAACTTATGAGTGCCATTTTAGATAAAACTCAACAAATGCCAACATTTCTCAGTTGGAAACATATTAGACTGAGCTGACAAATGTGCAGTTTCGAATCTTCCCGTCGATTTTTAAAAACGCAATGAAACACTATTTGTGTCTTTTTTATATGTACTCAAATGCAAGTTACTAGATTCTGTATATGTTATACATCGCCTCTACGTCTGCCTATTTGTCTTCATCATTTGTCTCTCTATATCGTCTCTCGTACTTTATCACTGACTATATATTGAGATCAATGCATATATCCTATATCTTCTAGATAATGGAAAATTACACCTGTGCTTGAACATATAGTGTATTTAAAATATACATATTTATCCACATGCACAATTTTCTTACGAACATAATAGAAGTACTTCTGCCTCTTTTGATGCTTGTTACATAGAGCTATTCCCTATTTTAACAGTTTACATATAATATAGGAATTGTCTCATGAGTGTTATTTTAAAAGACGACTAAATAAATGCTGGATTGCTCAGTTCAGAACAAATCAGACTGAGAACATCAAGTGTACGGTTATGATTCTGCCATTCGATTTTATTTTCAAATACAATTATGAGAGATCAAAGAATATCTTATTACTTTCGTACGTTATGAAATGTAACTTATTAACGTTTGTATATATATAGTATTAAACGGACCTCGGTAGTCTGCCCATCTCTCTAACCTTATTTGTATATCATTCCCTGTCTATCTACCTATCTATACATATATATATATATATATATATATATATATATATATATATATACAACAATATTTAATAAATAAATATTAATTATTTAAATACCTACCTATCTATCTATCTACCTATCTATCTATCTATCTATCTATCTATCTATCTATCTATCTATCTATCTATCTATCTATATATATATATATATATATATACAATAATATTTAATAAATAAATATTAATTATTTAAATACCTACAGACATCGATGTTTCATGCTAACGCAATCTTCAGTGTAGGAACTAATTTTCAACGGTCGGTGGGCGCGAACCCCGATCACAAATCGCCACTGATTCGTAGTCGAGGATCTTATCCATCAGCCATAGCCAATTAGTTAGTAAATACAGAGGAATTTTAAATGTAAATAGCGAATCGTCGGCTATGTACCAAGCAGTATAGAGTAATCTACGAAACGGCGTTCGGATCGTGCATATATCTATTTGCACTGCTTGTTATTAAAGTTACTCGAGAGTGCCCAGCCTTTGTGGGGGAAGGGCTGATAAAACATAATATTTTATAAATAAATATTAATTATTTAAATACCTAAATACATCGATATTTCATGCTAACGCAATCTTCAGTGTAGGAACTATCGTGTTTATAATAAAAATACACTCTCTGTGTTTCTGGCATCAGCCTGAAGACAAACGAGATAGGGTACTTTAAATATGAAGGTATATATACATGTACAATTATCCTTAACACCTAACAGTGTAATTACTGACTTTCTAGGTACCTTTATGAGAAAGTACATTATTTCTTCCAAATTTTACAATAAAATAGACATGTAATTATTAGTGTTTTGTATAAGAATGAACTTATATAATGTCTCACTTCGGAAAAAAATCACACTATAAATATTGAGTATGCGGTTTGGATATTAAAATCTGTGTTTATAATTAAATCATATGAATGCAACATTTGCATAATTTGGGGTATTCGTACGACAGATCTCGAACTCGGGAATTTTTAGGAAATCTCGAAAGGAATCCTTTACTACACCAACGGGGGTAGCATGGCTTCGTTCAGAAAATGTACACTTGAAAAATACCGCAGATTTACGGTGAACAGATTTCGTTATTTTATATGCGTTACAATTGTCTTAACATAACGAAGTCTGATTCGACTGATGTTTGCACTTATGAAGTCATTGTAGAACAGGGAATGTGATCATTTTAAAATATATTCCATCACGGACGCTCAATTAAATTTTTTTATGTGTGTGTATGTGTGGTTTGAGATCGGCAGGGGAGGCAGCCATTTGCACACGGATTTTGTCAAAATATAGTGCAAAATCCAGAAATTACGTCGCAACAAGTCGCCGTTGAATGCCGGCATCTCGTGAATCTAAAGCATGATTCAACTATAGTGCAAAAAATAAACTATAGCATACACGGTTAACACAGTGTAAACACAACGTCGGCCAGCCTCATCGATTTCAACATCTGTCAAACCCCCAACAACTTGATGGAACGGTGGCAGCTCGCATTCTGTACAAAACTGGGCATTCAAGACACACCTCTATCGCAGCTTCAATCGAATTGAACATAAAGATGGATTTTGCATCCATCAATGACGAAAAACAACCCATAATAGACACACCTCACATAACAGGCACCGAAAACATCACAAAACAAACACCAACAGTCTAGAAGAAACTTTTCTTCAAAAACAAAAATTTAAAGGAAAATATTTTGCAGTGCAATTGAATGGCGATCCTGTTCAGCTGCAGGTAGATATGTCTTCCGATATCACACACATCTCCTTAAAAAATTGTGGGGAACTATAGGTCAGCCTTCGTTGACACGAACAACTTTGGTAGCACAAAATACTTCCGGTGACTGTGTTCACATCAACGGTCAATTACCCGCTACCATTAAAATGAAGGGCAACACGGTGTAGGGTAATGTATGCATAACAAATCTATGCCATAATTTGCTAGGACTTGACGTTAACGAGTTACTACTTCTTCCCGACATTTCACTCAACCGGATATGTGAGGATGTATCCAGATCGTCACCTAAGAACAGCATTATCGACCAGACCAAAGAAAATGTTTATCTAGTCTTCACAAACAACTTCGGTCGCTGCACTTAGGCAGACGCCACACTGGCTCTTAAACTATTTTTTAACCTTGTTTTCCGACCCAAATGCCCAGAGCCATATGCTGCATTACCACTTGTGAACCAGGAACTTAAACGACTGAGGAAATAAAAGTCATCATTTCGGTGACATATTCCCGGTGGGCAGCATCCATTGTGGTAGTAAAGAAAGTCGATGATTTAATTCGGTTGTGTTTTTCAACTGGTTCAACGTAACACTAGAGGATCACAACTATGCATTGCCAATCACAGATTATCTCTTCACCATACTTAATGGTGACACCTGCTTTTCAACATTGGAATTAGCAGCGGCTTATCTGCAAGTCGGGTGGCAGACACCTCCATGGAGTTGCTTACTATTAACACAGACCGTGGATTATTCTAATTCACTCGTTTACCTTTTGGGATGAACACAGCCCTGCAATATTTCAGCAGATCATGGACACAATGATCACTAGCGTGGAGTTTGCAGCTGCATACTTGGATGATAACATTGCTGTTGGGCAATCCAACCAGCAGTTGACAAAACGGATAAGCAAGGTCCTAACCCGCATCCAAGTCTTTGGTTTTTAGTTCCGTCCTGAAAAGTGCCATTTTTATTTACCCTTTCTACAAAACACTTGGTATTTATTTTTGTATCTCTTTTCATATCAGATAAAACCAAATGGTGTTTAAAGAATGGTCTGTCACCAGCAGAAGCACTCACGAAACCTCCGTACCACACTGAACGCTTTACAGACCGAGAGACAAAGAGATCAACCTTGTCCTAACAAAACAAAAGCATTTTCAGTTGGCACAGCTGTGTTTTCTCAAAATTAGATACCTGGCAAGCCAAACTAGTGTACCAGGCATCATCCGCAAAATAAATGGACAATTCATGTTTAAGTCGGGAGTCAATTCTAGAACGGCACACAAAACTAGTTATGTCTTAGATACACTGGCGGAACCTTAGTTGACAACAGAACACCCATTTCGTTCGATCTGTTAATGGACACATTCAAACTTTCATTATATCTCTTCGAAATCAGACACATACAAATGGGAATTATGACAGATTTAACACGAGTTGAGCCAAGCGGAGTCGCACTCGAGTAAAGCACCTCCAAGACAACCCTAAATTCACTCGGTACAGTTAAAGAATAAAACAAGGAGATGTTAGGTCAACCTAACAAATAAAAATCAAGGTATTTCCCTTGAAACTAAGTAAGAGTTATCACCCCTGAGATTGAAGGCATTGTCTGGCGAACAGTGAAAAGTAAAGAGAACTATCTCATAATTAAACACGCATCTCGCCTTCAGCGGTTATTGCACATTCTAATGTTATCAGAGTGTGTGTAGTAAATAAATATGTTTAAAGTTCAAGTGTGCACTACCTTCATTTTTTTTAGTTGTAATTGAACATAAACGTATAAACATCAATACGTAACAATATATATATACATATATATATATATATATATATATATATATATATATATTTATATAGTGAGAGAGAGAGAAAGAGAGAGAGTGAGAGATAGAGAGAAAGAAAGGGGGTAGTAGATTATTATTTTGTAATGGTAGCACTTAAATGAATGGTATGTTTTGTCAGTGAAAGTGTTATTCTAGTAGTAACTACGGTTTTAACTATCATTGTCATAGGCATTTGTGTTTAGTGTATGTATCTGGTTAATAACTTTCATTTTATATAATCAGATTTATGAATCTTGTATATAGTATGACTGAAGCGGGGGTAGGTTTCAAACATCTATTAGTCCTTTAATTCTGTAGGATTTGATAATAATATGTCTAGGTGTATAAATTACGTGGATTCGTGTATTTAACATGTTAGAAATGTTAAAAAAGAGAGTGCTTATCTACAGATTTATATGTTATCTATCGTTATTGGGGTAAGTTGTAGTAGGATTTGTAGGGGTGTTGTAATTGTGGTTGTAGTATGTGCAATATATCTCTGGGGGTTTATGTTGTACATGCACAAGTAAGTATAACTTTGGAAAAGTCTTAGGGAATGTAGTTATTTTATATGTTTTGTTATTTTTATGATTATGTTTTAATTCATGAAATTGTATGGAGTTCTTTGGTTTTTAGAGAGTGATTGGTGAGTAATGTATGATTTGTTTAAACCCATTAGGCTAGATGAGGTTTTGTTTTGTTAAGAACATTTTTTGAAGACTTCGGTATTGTAGTTAATGCAATTCATGAAAGGATTGTTTATTGCTGTTAGACTCCTTAATGTTTCAGTTGCACACGCGAAGACATCTTGGAGCCTCTAGTCTATTTTATAGGGAGGGTTAAACCTCTTAAGTTTCAATATAGTAGTTTCTATGATAGGTATGTAATATTTTGGGGTATTTTAAGGTGGTGTTGTGGGGGTAGAGTCTTGGTTTAAAGGTTCCTTGAGTCATTCTAATATATATTTTCTCCTTCTTAGTATCAACACCGATTTGGCTTTGGTTTCCTATACAATGGAAATGATTGTGCATCTTTCTCTTCATGGGCATATCTCCCCTCTTTTTCATGAACAGCGGGGCGTGCGGGTATTGGCTGATGGTGTTGGGTTAGAAGCTATAGATGATCTTACGGATTAAAAGCAATTATAACTATTTTTTTATTGTGTGAGTGAAAGGGTTTATGGAGCTAAATTTAATGGTAAAAAGTGGTTGTCTATTAATTTGAGAAACTGCTTGCCTACCCTATAGTTGACGCTGAGGGAAATAGAGGGAGTAATTGCGTCTGTTTTGTCTAGTAAATTTAGATGGTATGTAAGATATTTTTGTCGCGAAAATCGTTTTCGAGGAGGGCTTTGTTATAAGTTGCGTCTAAGTAATGTACGCTGGCTTGATTGGTGTCGATGGTGATATTAACACTGAGTACTTTGAGAAATGCGGTTAATTGTTATCTGATTATGTCGAATTCTTGTCCGTTATTGTTGCAGGATAAATATAGGCTGTCGTCTC
>OY744527.1:84775571-84783071 GCA_963556195.1 Sepiola atlantica
TATAAATGTAATTTATATATATTTCCACGCATGCAGAACGTAAAATGCATGAATAACGGAGGTGTAAACACATGTGAAATTAAACTATCTGTTTAGTGAATATAATGAGTATTTAAGTTAACTTCATAGAAACATTTAATAATTACTTATGTGTGTTAATGAAACGTAAGGTGAAAGATAATTACGAATAGATCCGCATTATTGTGGACACTTTCTAGTGTTGTATTTTTAAAAAATGTATTGGTTTTGAGAATAGAAATTGTATCTGTTTTGTCGCTTTTTTACTCACCAGTTTCGGGGATTTTTACCAGCTAAATGTGTTCTTACTTTGTGTTAACTTACGTATTATGGCTTCATGGAATTTTAGTTTGATACAGATGTTTTTATTGCACAACATTTATATTGTAAAGAGAGTGATCACTTTTCTATAAGAGTTTAAGGTAGAATGGTCACCCAATATCAGGAAAGTTGTCACCGAATTTTTTTACTTTCATTTTTATTTTGTATTTTCCGACCGGTAACACTTTGATGAAAGGAGTGGCGGTCGTATGTTACTTAACAATTGTAGCGCTTTTTCGTTATTTTTTTTTTCTTTTTTCTTAATTTCTACAATTCCTAAGAACTAGCGTATATAAGCACACATGTGATCTAGTCATTTTTCGGTTTTAGTACGAAAAGTTCCTGAAATTATAGAAAATAACCTATATGAAGTTAAAAAAACTTCACCAGTGCGTGTTGTATGTGTTGTTCAGAAGCACCTGCCTATCTAAATGTATGTTCTCTAGCCATACTATTGTTTTAATTACGTTCGAGCACCGTCGGAAACGATTACTATATCTACCCTGAACGAAGTAGTTTACATATGAAGCAACAACTTTAATGGAACTCGTTAACGCCCCGATATACTTGTCAAACCTCTACGAGCAATGGTCTATCAATGTTAAGACAAAATGGTTAAAAGATACAAACAGCCGAAAAAATAAAAATAAAAAATTAAATAAATAATAATTCGAAAACTATTACTAACGTGATCTTCTGCACACATATGTAAAACAAATTATCGCCAAAGATTAGTTATTCTCCAACAGACATATATTCATATGATCTCTCCCAATCACTCAAATTGAATACTACATAATAATATGTACATATATGTAATTATCACTCACGCGACACTGTGTTTGTAAATTTATATTGGCAAGAAAGCGCATGATCCTGTTACATCAAATTTATATAAGAAAATGATACCCCACTATTAAATCTAAAATATTGGCTTTAAAAACAATTGGAATTCTTCAGCGACATACTCAATAAGCGTACATATAACATATTAACATTGGCGATAGTTAGAAAGTTCCTGTAATTTTACGTTACATTTATATAGGAACGTGCTACACTACTTTAATGTATTTGATAAATAAAAAGCTGAACTCTATAGTTATAGTATAGTAAACAGAACAAAATCAAATATAGTTGTCCGTGAAAAATACCATTATTAATAGTGGGTATCTACTAAGAAAGCGCCTATTTAATATTCTAATTCGTTAGGAAAGTCTTAATAATATAGCTCAGGTATGATAAAAATGTAATTAGTTTTCAAAGAAATGTATTACGTAGATTTACTTCAATGAGTAATCAGACAGCTCCCAAATGTGTTCGACGTCGAATGAACACTGACAACTGCGCAGAAATACAGAAAACTTTTTCTATTTTGATCTTAGGTAAATGTATTTCTAAATCAATTTAAAATGATAATTGTATGAATGATCATGTGTTGTAAGTAATTATTAAAAAAACTACATTAAAAAAAGTGTATTTTAATGCAAATACTAGTAAAATTTAATAATAAAAATGTCAACCAGTATGATAGAAAACCAGTGAGTATTCAAATAAATATATGTTATAAAAATAAAACACAGTGTAAGAAGTCGCAGAAGGAATGTATAGACGCGTCAGGGAGCCAGCCCCTTCGAGTAACTCTCTAAGAATCGTAATGAAGACAACAAACAAAAAGGGTAATAAATATAAAAGTATCAACATCGATTAAAATATATTTTGTTATTATTAAGAGGACGAGACCATTTTCGTCTTCCATATTATTTTATCAAGGACTGACTCGCAGTCTCCCGGTCAATTAGCAAAAACTAATTATTACGCAAATGTTAGTGTTATTGTTAGTACTATATTGTTTATTAATAAAAATTTTGATCAGTGGTTAACTAATAATCATAGTTTGTGTACGTTTGCTGGGTTTTATAATAACTGTTGTTCTGGACGATAAAATAAACCTTATCTAGAGTTCATTTTATGGCATATATTTTTTATTGCTCGATATTATCATTATCTTTATTGATATATTGATTAAAAGTAATATTTACATCAGGAGGTAATACATAGGTTATTAGTATTATTATTTGTAGTAGTATTAGTAGTATTAGTAGTAGTAGAGTAATAGTAGTAGTTATGTAGTAGTTGTATTATAAATTAGTTAATTGAAGATCGGTATTTTGTCTGCTATCCTCAATCTGTAATAAAACAGAAATAACGAATCATTTTCCCGCATATCTCCGAAAACGGGTGAAACAATAAAAAGAGTTAAGTCGTGTGTTGCCGAATAAAAATGAATTATAAACCGATCTACATGACATTTAATATTTTGCTTTCAATAGTTATACGATAAGGATTCGCATTCTTTAATATTTATAATACACAAAAGACATTCAGGCATGCAATTATCTATGTCAGCGCTTGATATAAACCCAATGAGATTATGTAATCTCCTATTATCCGCATTTTATTTTATCACTCAATATTCAATAAAATCATCAGTTCACAATTTGCACTCTTCACCTTTGATTAAGTTCTATACGTTTGTTTTACAATGATCCTGAAAAGTATTAAGAGTTTCGCGTATGTAAGATAAATAATGAAATTAGCATATACGTGTGTTTTTTACCTTCCATAGTTAACGAGTTCTAATAGAATTTCAGGAAGACTGACTAAATCATCTACCAGACTGAGAATGTAAATTATATTAAACTATATATATATAATATATATATATATATATATATATATATATACTTACACACACAACCACCCATACACATTATATATATATATATATATATATATATATATATATATATATATACATATATATATATATATATATATATATATATATATATTGTATATTTAAAATTCTTAAATATATTTTCAGTGAAAACAGACGAACCTCAATTAATAATACTAATTAAGGCAGTAGCCACAATCTTTTAAAATGTCTAGATATAGACACTGGGATAACACTGAATTAACATTTTTGAAAAAACAATACAGACATTATATATATATATATATATATATATATATATATATATATATATAGTACTTTATTTTTGTTGTTTCAGAAATGGTATAAATCCAGTGCCTATAAGATAGTGATCAATTACAGGTGGAACCGAATTATCATATTTTTTGCACATACATTATTTAGCTACATATGAGTATATATATTTCAGTTAAATTGTCTTCGAGATCAAGCTCATTCGTTCAGTTTTTTTTAATCTGAACCAAAACTGATAAACAATTACATATAAGAGAATGTAATTATGATGAGCAGGCTTAGTTCATTTTTTTTTCAAAATTGCCTGATTATTTTTTTTTATAAAATCTCAGCTGAAACATGTATGCACATTTGAAGCCAAGTATCATTGTATACATAAAACACATATTATATAAATATATATATATATATATATATATATATATATATATATATATATATATATATATATATATATATATATATATATATAGGTTGTTGTACAAGTAGAAATATCATGATAAAATTAATTACTAATGAGCAATTGATGAAGTCTATATTTTATGTCACGTAAAATGAGTGATAAACAGGAACTTATTAAGATGTAAACAAACATTCAAACAAGAGTACTGAAGTACAACCCGTTTTCTATAAATACGTATTTATTTACTACTCTCCAGGAGCTAGGCACAAGGCCAGTTGTATCTTACTCCCACAAGTAAGATGTGACCCAAGGTCGGGTCGGGAAAGTGGGGTTTGAAAAGCCAGCGGCAGAGAAAGTGAGCACTCTGGCCATTACACATTGCCTGGACAGCCCCGTCGGCATTCCCTGGTAGAGGGTCCTCAGGCAGTAAGCAATAAACTTACTCCTCCCCAAAGAGGGAAGGCAAAGGACCTCCTAGAACTGCACAGGACCGACCCATAGACCAGCGTAAATAAAGCCCCGAAGGCCAAGACAATACCAGTTTATGGGGTGTAGTATCCATCGGAACAGATACTACACTTAGATCTTAGCAAAACACGTATTGATTTACTCCTCTCCAGGAGTTAGGCACATGAGCAGTTTTTATCTTACTTCCACAAGTAAGATGTGACCCAAGCTCGGGTCGGGAAAGTTGGGTTTAAAAATTGCCTAGGCAGCCCCTTTGGCATTCCCCGGTAGGGGCGCCTCAAGCAGTAAGCAATTAACTTACTCCTCCCCAAAGAGTGGAGGCAATGCCTGGGAGGGTAGACCTCCTAGAGCTGCACAGGGCAATCCCATAGACCGGCGTAAATCAAGTCCCGAAGGACAAGACAATACCAGAGTATGGGGTGCAGTATCCATCGGAACAGATACTACACTTTGATCTTAGCCAAAAACGTATTTATTTACTTCTCTCCAGGAGTTAGGCACAAGGCCAGTTGTATCTTACTCCCACAAGTAAGATGTGACGTAAGGTCGGGTCGAGAAAGTGTGGTTTGAAAAGCCAGCGCCCGAGAAAGTGAGCACTCTGGCCATTAAACATTACCTGAGCAGCCCCGTCGGCATTCCCCGGTAGGGGCGCCTCAGACAGTAAGCAATAAACTTACTCCTCTCCAAAGAGGGGAGGCAAAGCCTGGGAGGGTGGACCTCCTAGAACTGCACAGGACAGACCCATAGACCGGTGGAATCAAGCCCCGAAGGCCAAGACAATACCGATCTATAGAGTGCAGTATCCTTCGGAATAGATACTACACTTTGATCTTATTCAAAAACGTTTTATTTACCTCCCTATGAGGTTAGGCACAAGGCCAGTGTTATCTTACTCTCACAAGGTAAGATGTGACCCAAGGTCGGGTCGGGAAAGTGGGACTTTTAAAGCCAGCGCCCGATAAAGTGAGCACTCTGGCCATTAAAAATTGCCTGGGCAGCCCCGTCGGCATTCCCAGGTAGGGGCGCCTCAGGCAGTAAGCAATAAATTTACTCCTCCCCAAAGAGGGGAGGCAAAGCCTGGGAGGGTGTACCTCCTAGAACTGCACAGGTCAGACCCATAGACCGGTGGAATCAAGCCCCGAAGGCCAAGACAATACCGGTCTATAAGGTGCAGTATCCATCGGAACAGATACTACACTTTGATCTTAGCTAAAAACGTAACGATTTACTCCTCTCCAGGAGTTAGGAACAAGGCCAGTTTTTATCTTACTCCCACAAGTAAGATGTGACCCAAGGTCGGGTCGGGAAAGTGGGGTTTGAAAAGCCAGCGCCCGAGAGGCGAGCACTCTGGCCATTTAAAAATTGCCTGGGCAGCCACGTCGGCATTCCACGGTAGGGGCGCCTCAGGCAGTAAGCAATAAACTTACTCCTCCCCAAAGATAGGGGGGCAAAGCCTCGGAGGGTGGACCTCCTAGAACTGCACAGGACAGACCCATAGGCCGGCGTAAATCAAGCCCCGAAGGCCAAGATGATATCAGTTTATGGGGTGTAGTATCCATCGGAACAGATACTACACTTTGATCTTTGCCAAAAACGTATTATTTACTCCTCTCCAGGAGTTAGGCACAAGGCCAGTTTTATCCTACTCCCACAAGTAAGATGTGACCCAAGGTCGGGTCGGAAAGTGGGGGTTGAAAAGCCAGCGCTCGAGAGTCCAGGCTGGTGGATTCTTTGGTTGCCACTTTTTTCAAGGCCGTTTAACGGACACTCTTCAAGTGGCATGACCTATTTTGTTTCCTTTTTTCACGAGGAGGTGAAGGTGTGTATGTAGAAAAGAAAGGAAAGTGAGACACTTGTAAGAGAAATATAAAAGGATGTGAATACTACTACCACCAACTATACTAATAAAATAACGATGGTGATCAAAAAGTAATAACAAAAATGAAACAATAATAAATAAATACATATCATAATACTGAAATATATATTAATAATTATTTTGTTATTATATATAAATAACAATAATCATAATCCTATTTAACTAATAATAATAATAATAATAATAATAATAAGTGTAAGTAAATAAGAAATAGAAGAATTAGAAGATGAAGAAGAAAGAAGAACGACGCTTGGCAGATATTTAAGGAGTCAACGGTAATGAGAATGATGGAATTCACAGAAACTGATGATAACATGAAAACGGTTAAACAATATAAAGAATATATTAAAGGTGTCGGAAGTTTAAGGAGTAGTAGTAGTATTCGTCGCTGTAGTAGTAACATTAGTAGTGCCAGTAGTAGGAAAAGAGGAGCGAAATGGGCGAAGGAGGAAGAAGAAAGAGAGAAAAAACAGTACATAATTCGTATAGACTAGAGAGACTGGAATAAAAATAATATGATGAAGATATATATATATTGCCCTAGAAAGAAAATAAATAGAGGAAGAGAAATTAGCGGGGGGAACTGGTTAATATCTAAAAAAGGAACAAGATAAACGTTCATGCTGGAGGAGGTCAGACAAGAAAAAAAAGAATATGAAGAGTATTAAGAAATAATACGCTAAAGATTGCCTTAAATATCGTGAAGAAAGCCAACATTAGAAGTGGGTGAAAAAAACAGGGACGCAAAGACGATAAAAAGATATGCACTATGGGGAAAAAATGAAAACAGGATAGTTACAGAGCGAAGCGAAAAAGAGGTTGGGGGAAAATAAAGAGGAAAGGAAAAATGCTGCATCGCAATATCTCCATTGAGTGTCTTAAAAGTCTATAGATGAATTACCAAACGCTGTCCAATTGTTCATATTTTCATAAAGTATTTTACAACGGAAAAGGTACGACGTGTTTGAATGACCTAATAATATAGTATGAACGTGTATTCTTACACGCGATTAATGCCAGAAATACTGTTCGATCATTACATGATATAAACACATACCATTAATAACCAATACATTACATTAAATGAACACCCTCATGCATTCATTTTAACTCTTGTTAAATTCATCATCAAGTACTTTTGACATTTTTATTAAAAAATATATATGATTGGAAACCTATTTGCAAAATAATGTTCCTTTAATATAATAATATTTGATTGGAAGATCATAACTATTTCATGATCGAGTCCATATGTTGTGTAAAACATCATTAAACTATATTACACAACGGTTAAGCTATAAAGAATAGCTTTTGATTTTACAACATTGTTAAATTGTCCTTTTCAATGTTATTGTGTATGCAGTTACACGCTTTTTGCATTGTTTTTAATACGTGTGTATA
>OY744527.1:84788071-84820571 GCA_963556195.1 Sepiola atlantica
ACATTGGGAGCTTCATTTTTAAAGCAACAGTTGAATAACAGTATCATGATATGAGCAAAAACTTGTCGTACGATAGCTGAAATACTGTACATACCATTTAAATGTTTGATAAGTTTGGCCGATGGCAGGCAGATATATGGATATACTTAAATGTATTCAGTCAATCTTGAATAAAGTGATAGTTATATGAAATGGTGCAATTATAATCAACAGTCTTTGGAAAATGTGAGGGCTTACAAAATAGTGTAGCTATTTCATGTCAACCGATTAATGTTACTTAGAATAGAAGTATCACATTCGTGCAATAATCTGTTCTATCTTTCAAGAAAGATCTAGAACAAGCACTCCGCTCAACAGCCAGATAACCATGTTGAAGCAGTTGAGTGCACTTTCAAACGTGCCTTTGATTTCAGTGAATCTATTTCGGTGAACATCTTTTATATAGTATTTTCTCTGAACAATGGCAGCTGCACACTCAGGTGTATACCATGTATGCCTGTGCGTTTTACCACACTCAGCGATGAAAGGGGGAATCATAGTTCTACCTGAATTTAATGTTGATCTCAATGCATGCAACTGAAAGGTCGAACATTCTAAAGGAAATATACACTTAGATGTGCATTGTTCATATATTAATTTCAACCGAGAGAAAATCGCTTTCTACTAAAAATTCAGTTTTTATGCCTCTTACATGAATTAAAAAATGACACTGATTATTCTTAGTGATTATCAAAATAATAAATATACGCTCGTTCGAGAACGATTTAAGTCGGAGTGGTGGTATTTAGGATAAAAAGTAAGGGGAAATAACATTTGGAGAAATGAATAAGGAAACGTATCATAAAAGTTTTGCTGACAGCTGGATTTAGCAAACATTAGTCATAGTGAATCCCATAGAAAAATAAATATGAAGTGATTTTTAATGATAATCTGAATATATTAAATATTAGAAGTAAATATAACTGCAATACTCATTAGTTGTAAAAACTACAAATATCCGTGGCACATTCTCAAAAATATTGGTGTGTATATATATATATATATATATATATATATATATATATATATATATATATAGTCATATATATATATGTATATATATATGCATATATGTATATATATGCATATATATGCATATATATACACACATACATATATATATATATATGTATATATATATATATGTGTATATATATATGTATATATATATATATATCATGAAGATATAGGTAAAATTCCTTCAAAGAAACCATCTGTTAGATGCAGATGTATTTACTAAATCAAAATAAATATCAAAACATAAAAATTGAAACTGTTTAATATACACGAAATAAACAAGAAGTCTACTTGATTAATACAACCGACATGAGGTATAAACAATCACTTTTATTCTAAGGATATACATATGGTCGCCATATTCCACATTGTGTAACCGAATGTATCATTAATATATGAATAATTGTGAGAAAAAGACACCAAAGAAAATAAATTTTAAAATATAATTTTTTTCAAAGAATTTTGGTTTTGAGAGTATATCTTTTTAACTAAGATATTCGTAACAAACTTGATGTTA
The DNA here is from genome assembly GCA_963556195.1 of Sepiola atlantica. Classification (NCBI taxonomy): domain Eukaryota; kingdom Metazoa; phylum Mollusca; class Cephalopoda; order Sepiida; family Sepiolidae; genus Sepiola; species Sepiola atlantica. Next base: position 84,789,645 of record OY744527.1, read on the forward strand.
CAAACTAATTTTTACATTTATCGAGTAAAATTGTCTTAAATCTTTCCCAAATAAAAGGAACTGTAATTTAGATTGCTTTATAATGTCATACAATATACTTATCATTTTTATTAGATGGTATAGAGCTATTTTTCTCTTACCGGACATCAATACACAACGAGCCTTATGAATGTTACAACACAATATTTCACGGATAGTTTCTTATATATAATCAAAGTGTATACAATTATTTATTCCATAATTGTTGTTTAGAATTGTGGACTTATTTAAAATTTCTTTGTTGTCAATTTTACTTGAAACCTCTTTTTGTATTGATATATTTGTTTTGTAAAACTGATATCTATTAAAAATAAATACAAATAGAAAATATGTGTGTACATATTATATGGGTACGGGTTCAATTCCATTTCACGACATCTTAAATACTAGTGTGTATCACACTACAACTGGTATTTATTAATTGAAAAGGTTACAAAATACAGTATACTGTACTAATAAGAACATGTGCCAACAATTTATTCGAAAACTACGAATGTTCGTTTAAATATTTTCAGGTAAATAATAGGACGTAGTGTTCAGCCCGATTAAAAGCATTGCAATCAAATGATTGTTTCAATAATAAATAATAAAATGATTGATTCATAGATATTAGTACTTTATATCAAATTTATAAATATATATGAAATTAGTCTAATAACCACAGACAAATCAAAGAAGTAGATTGAGACTGCGATTTTAAAGGGTGTTGATACTACATTTGGGCAAATAATCACATTTTGACCATTGCATCGAGGGCAAATAGAATGATCGGGTGCATAGTTAGAGAATATAATTTCGAGGGAGACAAATGTTATGTTAAGCATACATAAAGCTCTAATAAGATATCATATAGAATACTGCAGCCAGACCTAGGCTCCAGCGACTAGACATGGAAAGTGGAATATAATATTTAAACTAGAATGCGTATGAAGAAATTTGACAAAACTAATAAATAAACTAAATGAGTTACATGGAGAGATTGGACAGATTGGGATTGACTACTTTGCTGGGGAGAAGAATGAGAGATGATGTGATTGAGATTTTCAAGATAATTAATGGCATTTCTAACTCTGGTGGGTATGTTTTTTTGTATTTCTCCTAGATCTGGAACGTTATTCTCAAATCAGTTTTCTAAAAAACTAGATCTGTTAACCAGTTGAGTGTTTTGGCATACAGAGTAATGTGTTTAGAATAATTTGCCAGGTCGGATTAAGAACACCAATAACGTGGATCAGTTTCAGATGAAGTTGGATAAATTCAGATACAGTGGTAGGAGGGAGAAATTTATTAGGCACTTTTGGGAGTTGTGAAATGAAAAATTGGACAGATCTGATATCGATACTTTATTAAAAGTTTAATTTAATTTTATTTTTTAACTATTGAACTGGGAAGGGTAGATGCATAAGGAGGCATATCAAACACATAAAAAAATTTATTTTAAACTGCATGTGAATGCAATTGATAGGTTTACTGTTTTTCTTCTGAATAATGCATGATATTTATTATATGAAAATAAATGTAAGTTAGTAATTAGATGTAACAAATATATTTAGTATGTGTTTTATTTATAGTCGCATCCGATTATTTAACAAATAACCAGAATGTTAATTTCTTTATAACTGTGTTCCTTTAAAAGTTATAGTATAACATTTTCTATCTTAAACATGTAAAACATATTTTAAATATTTATTTAATTATATTAGATATATTGGTTATTTATATTCTTAATTAAAAATATTGAATTAGCAAAAATATCGCAAATCGTTGTAAGAAACTTTCAAAATATTTATGAGGCAATATTAATATACACTATATTGATTACCGAAACTGGTTTAATTAAAAGTGTTTAGATATTTGTTTACTGTGTATATTCTTTTGATTTAATGAAATGAATAGTATGTGCTGATTATTATAATACTGCTAGATTGTTTATTCTCAAATGAAAATATAATTAAAATTTTGGAAATTACATCTGAGCATAATAACATGAAAACCATCGAGTGCGTGTCTTGTTGTTAAAGTTTCCTTGATGAAAATACACTCATGTGTTACTCTTTCTCATTCAATATACGTAAATAGCATGTAGTGTGGCCCACACTTTAAGCATAGTAAATTAATTCAACTCTGTTATTCATCATGTAGTTTTATCATACAGAATGGTTTTGCTTGAGTTTATTAATTTAATTTCAAATACATAAGCTACTTATCCACATATTATTTCTGAAAATACTATATAGAACACAATAATTAAAAGTTCGTTTATTTATTCTACATAGACTATTCGATAGAACAATAGATTATTAATCGCTAAACTATGCTTATGATGTTTCAAATCGTACCATGAATAGCATCGAATTATTTAAAAATAGAATACATAATAAAGAATAAATGATAGTGTGAAGTACTTATTTATTGAATTTTCATCTTACACTATTTAATTAATTTATAATAAAACAGTTAATTTTAATTGTTTATCATATTGATATGCAACGTTTCCAAACATTAAACTATTATTTTTAAAGTATTTCTAAATACTTTAAAATAATAGTTATTATGTCATTGTTTAAAATAATATAAATTGTTATTTACAATTATGCAACAATTATCGATGCCAAAGTTTTACCGTGGATATTAGTTTTGTTAAATACAAATCTAATTTAATTAATAAAAAAGTAATCTATTGAATCAATTGCAAACACATTAATTGTAGCTGGCGTATTTACAAAAAATATCATTTTCATGAAGATGTGCTACATCCCACTTTGTTCGCATCTTTCTTGGGGAAAATGAATTGATCATACCAGTAATATCATTTGACTGTGTTTTGATGAAAGGAAATTCTGAAGGTCAAAGTTCGAAACGTTATGGATCTTTACAGAAAAGAATATTAAAAAACTAAAGTACGAAAGAATATATCATATGTTATTACAGTCAACATTAAACCAGCTTTTTCAGATAAAATGTCGACTACACTGCTTTCTGATGTATAACCCCCTCGTCGATTCCGTGGTACTTTAATTAACAGACGTTTAAATAATGATGTCAACCTTTCTCATGTTTTCCGGGGAAGCTACCAAATTGTGAGCGACCCGAGCATCTGTGTTTGTAAAACCACGTTTAAGTAAACATACTTTATTTTAACAGTTGTTTACGACAGAGTAGAATGAGGATAATTCTCATCACGATTTTGCTTTCGTTATCAGTGTGGTTTTAATCAGAATGAAATGCTTTTTCAACAGAAGTAAGCCAGATTTTTCCAAACTCCTTCGAGGATTAGCAAAAGTTGTTACATATAAACAAGTCTAATTTTAAAAGTAAGCTAAACATTGTCAGGTGATCCTTTAAATTTAATACGTTATAACCAATCATATTTATTGTTTGCCATTACTCGTGCCATCGATATGTCATATAGTACACATATTTAGTCATGGATTAGTTAATTTGCATTTTAATACCTATTTCTTTGCTTGTCAATAAATTCCCCAATACGAACACCAAACGATGGAGTGTTTAAATTATATAATTATTTTCCTAACGCTACAATATAGTACGACACTAACGAAATATGTTGGTGGCATTAATATTTTCAGAAAAATAATAGTTACATAAGATAAATTATGATTAAGACGATTTGATGTTACTTTCTTAAATGATATACATTGTTGAATTACCTATTTAAAAATAATTTATATGTTGTTATTTACCGACTTAAATAAAGTTAATAGTAACAGTAACACGTTCAATAGTTTTTTTTTATTGATATACTATTCTGGTACTATCTATTATATTAAGCTTAGTATTAATAAAATATGTAATACGCACTTTTCAAACATTGAACGGAATTCAAAACTAGAACTCACGTCACACACGAACCATTTTAGATAATAAAAAATGTATTATAAGAGGTTATTCATATGTATTGGCCTTGTACACATCTGAAAGACAAAGACAATGGTATATCGCACATAACACGAATTACTTTTTACATGGATCAATCGGGTTGTTTCGAGCAGTACTTTCATTAAGCATACATTCTGATCGAATTTCCGTTAACAAATAGATAGCGAATTTTGTTCGAACAATATCATTGGTGTTCGCTATGTGGACGATGAAGCGACTTACAGATTGTCTATTCATGAAGGCAATTATGCACTAAAGCAGATAAATGTACCTCTAATTAACCGATGAAAAAATACATTTTTTTTATTCGTCAAGGGTGGACTTCAGTTTCGCAGCGTTCCCATTGCCGATATAGGCTTACTTGACAGCTTGGTGCAACGCACAATAAGATAGCAAACTTATGAAGTAAAAAAAACTCTGTATCTTACTATAAAGACACATCTGTGGCCAAGAGGAATACCACTTACACACCGCTTGTATATGCTGCTTAAAATAAGAAATGATATCACTTTATAGTATCGCATTGTATTTTATTTTATTTTAAGCAAAATCAGTGCTATTTTAAATATTGCTAAATAGTCAATAAAAAAAACTAAAATAATGTTTTTAGCATTTTCTTGTACATTTTTACAGCTATTTTTTGATCAAATTTAATAAAGCCATTTCACAGAGTAAGCTGTACGCATGCTTACATAAACAATCAATGACAATTTCATGTCGATAGAATTACATTTACGTTAAACTGATTTTTAATCATTTGCAGTTATTTCATTGTTTTTAATAAAGATATTAAGATTATCTCCCCACCAAATGTTTGCTGGTCGGGTAATTTTATGGCGAATCACTTGTTGGGGATCAGTGTGCTCCTATTTTTTTTCTCACTGCGTTAACTTACATTATCTCTGAAAATGTATAAACAAAACTGTTTTATCCTCTTCCTGCCGTGGACGTCCCATTTACAATATCAACTTTTTAAAGAAAACTTAATTATTTAGTTACGCTGGTGTGTCAAACAAGATTAGAACTGTACACCTGAATAATAGAATAACTATTATTAGTGTAACTTTACCGTGAGAATAAACGCTTCCTGTAAAGTTTTGTGTGTCTGATTGGTTGCCAAGAGCTGATAGTTTGCCTAATGAAATGGTATAATATAACACACTACACGCGAAACTATAGAATACAACGAAGATATACACGAGGAAAGCACGCATGTTTTTTAAATCATGACACTAAAAAGCGCTATATTATACAAAAGCATATTGTAATTACAAGTAGTAAGACATTAAAATATATTTCACTGTCGGAAGTATTGGATAGTTTTCGTATAAAATACATGCAATAAAATAGGTAGATACATTTGAAATGAATATATATATATATATATATATATATATATATATATATATATATATATATATATATATATATATATATATATTATACATGTGCCATTGAAGACCACGGAGTTTTCTCTCTTTGCGATATTTCTGGTTAACTTCTCGACTCGGGTTTCCGGTGTCTATTGGTGGATTATGGCGCCTAATATTATAATCGGTGGGTTAAAGGGTGTAGTGTAGTTGTTACAATCAAAGTAAATGTTGCTATCCATTCCTGACCACATGCGATTACGGATTGGAAGTAACTTTCTAAGAATTCAGAGATCGCCTTGGATATGTACGGGCCCGTGTTACCTACAGTACGAGAGTAGAGCATGGGGTCGTCAGCAAATATACTCACCTCAGACAGAATGTCCTTAAAGAGGTCGTAGATTAAAATAAGAAACAATTGAAGTAATGTGATATTAATTAATTTGTATGAGAAGACGCTCATGCTAGACTTTGCCAAATCCTTAAGATATAGCAGGCGCTATTGCCCTCGCTTCACTTGCTTTGCCGAGTGTATAGTATATACATTCAAACATGACCGTTAGGACATCGGCAGTATAATGTGCTTGCATAAATCACTACCTGTGGTCAGAAAGAACTTTAGCATTAACGAGGTACCGGACTATCGTTAGATTGATTAAGGATTCTAAGATGCTAGCAACAAGCGGGAGTAGACTGAGGGGCATATACTTCTGACGGTCAGTTTTATCTTAGAAACTAGTTATAACAAAGGCAGTTTTCCAGCTATCAAGGAAACAAGATTCGGCGAGCATTTATTGTAGACCTTGAAGAGGGCAGGGCCCAGTTCAGCAAAGCATTTATTTATTACTATTACTGGTATAAGATCACTCCCATGTGAGTTGAAAGTTCAAGGGTGTTTATGATGTCCCGGCCATGAGATAAAGTGAGGCCCACTTATCAAGAGTGTCATCTGTTCGCAATAGGACATTTGGAAGGTAGTGGTTTGCGATGTCCAAAGTGAAGTTTAAAGCAAAACACTGGACAAGTTGTTCAGCTTTATCAGTTACCTTGCAAATTACATTATGTTGGTTTGATAGTGGGGGAACTGTTGATTGTCTATTATTCACCACATTACTGAAGAGTTTCTAGAAATACCGAACACCTAGTTCTGCGACTGAATGCGTTTTGTGGTCATCTATTTGGTTCATCTATCACAATCTTACCAGTTTTTATTGACGCTGTAAACTTATGTTACTTTGTAGTTGACGGATACGCGCCTTTACTGTCGGAATGCTGAGCAATATAAGCTGACAGTTCGTAGTTAACCATTGTGGAGAGTGAGGCTTGATGTAAAATGTGTGCTTAAGGGTAAGTGCTTCGATGCTTGCTTTGCCCCATTCACTTGCGTCAGTTGCGCACTGATAAGCAGCGAGAAAAGAGTTTCACTCGATGGGGCGTCTCTGAATTGATGTCTGATAAGATCAAAATTAGCAGCTCATGAGCTTTGGGATGAGATCTTTACTAGAATGTAATCAACGTTCGCTTGCGGGCTAAAAGCATTCGTCACACATGCCTCTGTATAGAACAGGTCGAAAAATGAGCCTTCATTGGCCACGACCATGGATGGGTGTCAGGAAAGTGGCAGTCTGTGATAAGGAGTACGCTATGGAGAAAATATACGTGGCGTACCCAGCTCCGTCGTTATAGCTGAGGAATCGAAGCCAGGTGATGTACATTAAAACACCAAAATACATGCATGTAATTGAGCACTCAAGTGAAGTGAGACTGCTGTATATATGATTTGAGAAAGTTAAGCAGGATAGAGTTATGGGTCTTAAGAGGACAGTATAATAAATATAACTAACTAACGCTGTACTGTAAGGTTAATCTAAATAACATGTTCGCTTGCTCATATGATTCTAGCCGATGTTCTCTAGCCAAGTAGAGAGTGTTCCGAACATCAACTCCTAGTTCGTTTATATGTATGTAAGAGTATTTATGGCAGAGTGGGAGGTATAAACGTCAAAACGGTTTGAGAAGATTGAGAATTGTAGGGGTGTTGCACTTAGTGCTACGATATCCAGGGAGTTAACAATAAAAAGGTTCCTACGTAAATCGATTCTCGTTCAAATCCCTCAGATAGTTGTAATGCTAGCCTATACGGCAGAGCTATATATGTTTTTTGGTAAGTGTATTGTTTTGTTTTTGTTTTCTTATATTTATAACTAGTAATCCACAAATACGTTTGTTCCTTGTTTCAAGAATCATCAGTGCCGCCTAACAGCCGAATTAGTAAGCTCATAGTGCTAACCTAGATACGTACTCATGAATGGCAGGCACGTTATCCCATAGCCTACTTTTTTAGCTTAGAAATGGAAGATATATGCATACCTCATGAACGCATTTTTGTATTCGGTTGCAACATTTATTTCCAAAGTTGGTTCCAGAGAGGATTTTATTCTTTTAGAGAATATCCGTATAAGTTTGTCACACATCAGTGATGCATATATATATATATATATATATATATATATATATATATATATATATATATATATATACATATATATATATACATATATATATATATATATATATACATATATATATATACATATATATATACATATATATATATACATACATATATATACATATATATATATACATATATATATACATATATATATATATATATACATATATACATATATATATATATACATATATATATATATATACATATATATATATATATATATATATATATACATACATATATATATACCTATATATATATATATATATATATATATATATATATATATATATATATATATATGTATTAGAACTGTACTAATCAACATATACGTATTTCGTATTTTTAAGATTCATCAGTGCGGCTAGACACAACGGACGTACACTCCCCGAGATTGTAACCTTAATAAGTTTTATGAAACTAAATATATTTTAATGCATGCACTACAATAATAAACATCGAACCTTTTTAACACCACAAGAGTACTAGACATATTTGACACCGATGCACACCCAGGTAAATATTCTACTATTATATATATATTAACTTAAAAATAAACAAAACCACTTGTAACTAAAGATTACATATTAAAATCATTCAAAGTCTGAAAAGAGTTGGTCTTTTTTTAATCGAGCGCAAAACAAGGATAGTACTCCAAACATTTTTCCAATTATTCCCAATCATTTCGACCAGACTTTATCGATTATTTCTGTTTTCATAGTAAATTCAATTACTGGTAATCGTATTCGTCTAGAAAGAGTCTGGCTGTGAACTCTAATATTATATGAGGTCGATCAGTTCACGTTGTAATAATGCGATTAATACGTTAATAGAATTGCTGATTAAAATAGCAACTACATAAGGTCAAATAAGTGAATCAATGATTTCATTCTAAAAGAAGGTATCCCCCCCCACACACACACACATATATATATATATATATATATATATATATATATATATATATATATATATATATATATATATATATATATATATATATATATTGCCCTATCGACGAGGCCGTGAATTCGCTTACTGCAACCCACGGCAGAGGGGTACTCCCTCAGTAACAGTGCAACCTCTTGGCCGTGGGTGGCGACCCGTGATGTCGTAGGACAAGGTACTGGTGGCTCAGTTGTTCGTGGCCATTCCAGTTCTAAATAAGTGCTAGAAGGTGGTGACAAGGGTCAATAGGCTTGAAAAATAAATTGCCGCAAAATTACTCTGTGTGCCGGACGTTTCGCTATAAGTGGGTAGAGAAATCGATTTAACACGGATACTTGTGATCACGATCGGGTTTAGTATACTATCCTGTAGTCTTGTCAAGGCCATTGGGTTTCCCCTTGGTAATTACCATTGAATTTGAGTCGAAGTGAACTATGTGGTAGTTAGGGAGCAGCGATGATGATTTACAGGCACCACAAAACCGCATACAGATACAAACTCTAAACAGAAGAAAAAGTTAAAAAAAACAAAAACAAAGTAGATTCCCAAGTGATATGTGACTGGAAGCATTAGAGAACCGTATATAGCTATATTATCCTCTTTTGTCATTGAGAGAATTATTTCTGCTAACATGACGCCTAAGGTTGTTAAAAAAAGTGGGCAATGGAAATACACTGGTAGAATTTAAGAAAAAAATCAAATGCATATTTTCTGCTGAAAACGAAACTTTTTCACAATAAAAAAATAACATCATAGCCGCATCAATACTTAAACATCATAAAATGAGTAATAAAGAGCCAAGAGCCCCTCTTGTGCACGATAGGAGAAATAAAATTAAGAAAATGAAATCCCAAGGGGTAATCGAGGTGAGGCGAATCTGTATAAAAAGAGACAACAAGCTCATCCAAACAAAACCATCAGTGATCACATTTGATATGTCGACAATTACACCTACTACAATGAATATAGGATATACAATGGAAAAGCTTGAAAAGTATATTCCTAATCCTCTTCGGAGTCCCAAATGCCAGAAATATTGGCATCACGTAAGCAAATACAACAGAAGAAACGCATGTGGAAAATCAGGAGAACAAGACTCTGGTTACTCTATGGATGAGCAAACTGTGGTGGTGGCCATCTAGTTTATTCGAGACTTTCTGAGAGATTGTATAGGCAAACAAGAGATAATGACAGTTAAATACACTAGAAATAGTTCCTTCCAAGAAGCAAGAAGGGTGGTTGAAACAACTAGTAGAGAAAAAAAACCATTATCAGGTTGTGTTCCCGGTGGCGTATAAAGAGGAAGACTGTAAATACAAAAAAAAACCTACAAAGGTTACTTCAGCTTTGACGGAGAGACTCGCCAGCATTAAACCCACAATTAGAAAAGGATACTAGGAAACGAAAACCAAAGCTCAGAAAGCACTAAGTGTAACCAAGAGAAGAAACGATTATCATTGTGCCCCCTACTCAACCGATTACCTCCACCCAAGATGCTCACCACAGTCAAAAACAAATAACATTAATAATGCAACTAAATCTACTAGGAAAAAAAATAGTGATCTGTAAATATCCAAATAAAAAATATCCAAGTAAATAATCTCCAAGTAAAAAAGTTCCATGCAAACCTCTTGGTAAAAATCTTTAACCTGAGGGTAAAAAGAACTCACTTCAAAAACCAAAACTAAAAAATGGTGTAAAAAATCCCGATTTTACGAACTAGACATGATGAAATCAAACATACATCAGTTCTGGTTTGTTTACACATAAAAATATATAATATATATTTTATATCCTGGATTTAACATAAGTGCGACACTTTAGATAAAACAAACCGATCAAATACGGTGTATGGAATAGTAAAAAACAATAGAATAACACAAAATAACACTGACAGTATAAATGCAGTTTAAACAAAGACCATAAGTTATTGTTTACTCTTTGGCGCTATATTAAATACTCATAAATGATACGTATATTTTAATTTTATATCGGATGCTTAAAAACCTTAAAATAATAAAAATAATGAAATAAAAAGAAATATTAAATGATAATAGAAATATATAATTAAAAATGCATTAAAATTACATCGAGTGAATAATGAAAAAGAGAAAACAAATTAAATGGTATAAACACACACAGCGTTACTAGTCTTCAGTTAAGCTGCAATCAAACTGAAAGTTTCATTTGTTTAGCTTGAAAAGCATTAGTATAAATTTGCTGATTATGATTGTTGTAATTATTTAAATTATATACCTATACAAGTAAAACAAAATAAATGTATAATTTAATTTAATAATCTAATATTTTTAAATGGCTGTAAACATCTATTTAATAAAATTATAGAAAAACTAGAAACACAAGAAAAAAGTATCAGTCTACAAAATTAATTACGTTATCCTTAATGTGTATGCTAAAACAGTTATTGTTTTTTTTACCAGAAAAAGCAGTGTTTTATTAGTATTATAATAACAATTATGTATTTATTTTTACTCTATGTATTAAAATATTCTACTGTCAATGATAATTGCACAGATTAGTCGTTTAGTTCAACTATAATAAGCTTACTTTCAATATATTTTTGAATACTTATCCCCTATAAACTTCTATATATGACCAGGGCGTTTACTTATATATATATATATATATATATATATATATATATATATATATATATATATATATAATATATATATATATATATATATATATATATACATACATATATATATACATATATATACACATACATATATATATATGTGTGATATTAGTATTTCATGTATCCACATACAATTTTATAAGGATATATATATATTTGTTTATTTATCAATTTTCAGTATTTACATCAACAGTGCTCGATACATAAGTAGAGCTAGGTAGTAAGATATGAAAATATATTCATGGCAATTAAGTTACACAGAGGCTCTCGCGTCTCATCTCCGAAGCCTGAAGATTCCCCCGGGGATGAAACGCGGGAGCCTCTGTGCAGCTTTATTGTCATCAATATATTTTCATAGCTTACTATATATATATATATATATATATATATATATATATATATATATATTTCGGCAGCAAGTCGTTTATTATACATGTGTCATTATTTATTTTTTTATATATTTACTTATTATTCATTTGTATTGTCTTATTAAAAATGTAATATATAAAATATCATTTAATTATTTTTTATGTTTACTTACATGTAATTATATGCACGTATATATATTTTCTGATGTTTATTTATGGTTTTAGATATTTAATTCTTATAAATTAATTCAATATATGTATATACACGTAAAGCATACAGAGCTTGGTTTAAAATATTTATATATATGTATATATATTTTTTATTCTTTTATACATTTATCTTGTAAATTATACATTCATCCAACTCAGAAAGTACTGTCTTAAGTAAACATGTTGAAGTATAAACTGCAAAATATCTATGATTTACACTTGAATTCTATTTAATAGATTGATTACTCTCTGCAACTTAAATAATAGAACCATTAACAATAAAATTATTGATATAATTTTAGATAGTATCAAATAAAAAACAGACCATTCCTTATGACTCTCTCTCTCTTTCTCTCTCTCTCTCTGAAGATGTATAGAATTGGTTTAAGGAGTTACCGCAAAGTATGTACACATAATTTATCATGCTTGATATAGACTCATATCACTCTTTAATTTTTCTATCATTATTAAAGTAAGCCAATAATCGAAATACATTTGAACCTATTAGAAATGAATATACCCAGGGCAAGATGCATAATGATATACCATGGATGTTAATAGATTCATATAAAGATGACCCACTATTCTTTGGTTATTTTAGTAATATACACTTGAAAAAAAAATGCAATTAATTTATTTATTAAAAAAGTAGATATGTAATAACTATACACACACTTACTAAAATAGTTAATTAAATGTAACTGATAATTGTTTAAAACCTTATATATCCATAGTTTGTTAAAATCAAAACGCACATAATTTAAACATATCTAAACTAATATTAAAGCTATTCTTCAATGAGAAGATGTTCAATTTTGATAAGCTATATCACGATGAAGGTTTAAAATGATGTGTATATAGTAAAAAAAATGTATGTTTAAATAGTAATCTTGATGGGGATATTTTACAATAAAATACCTTACCAAATAAAATCGTATAACATGGTTATAGCTAACATTAAAGCCTAAATAAATATAAATCTTACTAACAATTCACATAAACGTCATGTAAAATCTAAACATGCGTCAAAGTAAACATAAAATAATCTTAGTAATAGTAAGAAAAACATACAACGTAATTTCATTTGGTGTAAACGCCATAAAGTAAGTATATCCTCGACCAGTAATTTCTACCGATTTTTGCAATTGTTATAGTAGTTGATTGAAAGTAATTTTCGCCAGTCCATACATAGGTTTGATCTTATTACTGATAAAATACTAATGTTTGTGTAGTTATAAAGAATTATTTACCATGATTAATCTGTGGGTGGATCTAAAAAAAAACAATTAGTTTATTATGGTTTACCAGCAGTATATATATATATATATATATATATATATATATATATATATATATATATATATATATATATATATATATAATCGAAGGAGAATACTTACAAGTATCTATTTAAATAAACATCTTACATACCCCACAAGTATAGAGTTAGTTGTTTGCGATGTCTGGATGATGATTAGACATCATTTGATAGTTCAGGAAAATCTTCCCCTTGTAAAAAAATAAACACAAAAGATAAGTCCGAGTGTGAAGAATTCACTAAGATTGATGCATCGGAAACAAGCCAGATATAGAATCGCTGCAGAAGATAACACATCACTTAATTCGACAAATGTATTAATGTTACATCTTACATATAGATATGTTGATCAACAATAAGTGTGCAATATTCAATACATTAACTGGACATGATATGGGTTGTAATTAACTGTTTGTTGTAATAATATTTTTTTTGTTCATGTGTTTTTTGCTTTTGTTTTTGTTTTTGCTATAAAATTATATTTTTATTTTTATGATTAATTCAATGTATTGTAGATTCAAGTAATACTATTAATCGTGGGGTTTCTTAAATAAGATTATAGTATTAATGTAATTTGTTACTAATTATACACATTTTATGTAGGTCTCAGTGAAGCAAAGTAAATTTAAATTTAAACCGTAAAACTATGAATGTAGTAGGCGGATAACTTTGACTGATACTTGATTATATCTTAATTAATAATTAATTGATAGATTCAGTCGAAAAAAGACAATGCGTTATTATACCTAACAGATTACACATTTAATTAAATATTTTAATTGTTGATATATATTAGATATATACATATATATATATATATATATATATATATATATATATATATATATATATATGCGCGTGTGTGGGGGGGGTATGTGTGTATACACTCCTAATCAATGATTTACGCCCATTGACAATCTTTAAAAAAACACTTTTTTAAGGATAGATGTTAAACTAATCTCACTAAGGTTACACATACTGCAATCTAAAAGGTTATGGAAACAACAAAAAACTACATGGCACACATGTTATTCAGAAATATACATTTCTATAAAATGAAGCATTTTACACATTATTTACAAAAAAACTACGAAATCTACGAAATTTTACGAAAAGTGTATGAAAACATTTAACAATAAAATGTAATAATGATTTGGATGACTCCAGAAATTATTTGGAGCATGCTAGAAATAAGTGTTTCCATTAAATCTCGGGAGATGTTATTTAAGCTTCTGATGACAACTTCACTAAGCTCATTTTTTGTTGAATATTGTTTGCAATTTCGATACACATCTCTTTTAATTTATCCCCAAACATTTTAAATAAGGATTAAGTCCAGTGAGCATGCAGGATGTTTCAAGAAATGGACCCCATTTTCTTGAAGAAAGGGCAAGGTCCGTCGTGCAGCGTGAAGTGCATTATTAGGCTGTTAGATAAAGTATCTATCCCCAGACAAACGATGGTCCTTCGTCATCAACGATACTTTTCTAGCATGCTAACATAACCAGCCGCTCTCTGACGAATCTGCACAACCTGGAGCTCCATCGCCACTCTGTAAAAAAAAAGCGCATACCATTATGGACCCTCCACCATTATGACTTGTGAGGAAAATTTCAGGAGGCATGTGTTTCTTATGCCAATATCGTTATGAGCCTTAGGACCATCTAGATTGAATTTGTTTTCATCGGAAAACAGAAGTTTCTTCCACTTCTGAACGGCCCATTTTTGGTATTCACGACGAAACCTCAAGCCAATAGATTTGTTACGCTGTTATTAAGCATGCCTTTTTGTCGGTAGTATCGTCTCATTGTTACTGGATTTCAATCAGCATTTGTGACTGCCTTGATTGGACTAGAAGAAAGTACATTGTCTTTCACGTCTTATTGTCCTACTCGGTGCAGGATAACGTTTGGAGTCTACCAGTGGATTTTGCTTTTCCATAATTATCACTGTTCTTTAGCAAGTTGCAAATCACAGTTTTACTGCGATTTACTTCAACTGCGATCGCCCCGCTGTGGCGACGCTTGCTTATGGAAATCTATAATTCGCGCAGGCTACTCTTCGGTAAGTTTGCTCGCTTTAGGTATGCTGACACCTTTATGCCGTTATTGCTAATATATAACTGCTCTAACACATAATTATTACCATAGACTACCAATTTATACTCCTGACCTTATGATTTTCATTAAGTCTAAAATGTCTCATTCTATAAAAATGTAAAATGTTTGAATACAATGTTTGAAATGCAGATCTTTTCCATAACATTTTAGACTGTAATGTTGGTAACCTAAAGTGCGAGTCTTTAAAAAGTGTTATTTTAAAGGATTGGCAATAGTCTTAAGTTTTAAATAAGGAGTGTATATATATATATATATATATATATATATATATATATATATATATATATATATATATATATATGTGTGTGTGTGTGTGTGTGTGGCATTAATATAATTTTATTTTAGGGGATGATCTTTTATTTATTTATTTTATTAGATGAACATTGAATTGGATGCCAATGATGTTGAGGTTTACACCTAAACATCACTGAAGATGATTCCATACATTACAACTTCTATTTGAAACATGCATGCAAAAAAACACATTTTATACATTTTAACTCTGCCCTGTCCTTAAAAGCTAAATTAGGTTATGGCCACAACGAAATTACTCACATATACATTAAATGCTCCTCTATTGCGTAAAAAATAACACAACGTTACAATTTACATCAAACCCTTCTAACTAATTGCTTCCCCACCTCCACAATATCTCATAAAAATAAGGGCAATACACGCAGGCACTGCACTCTTTCAAATACCTGCTTCGTAAACCTCCCTTTTCATAGCGATAAAATCACTACCGCTGTTCGCAAGGCCATATACAAAGAACACCCTGATTATCCAACTCACCCATCCTGACACTTCTTTGCGCCAACATGTATCTAAAATACATACTAACTATACCCTGGAACCTTTTTCTCTTGCTAATTACTTCATCCCTAAAACTGAATTATGCCAACGCAGTAATTGTGTACACAACTTACAGTGTACCAAGTGCAACACATTCTACATAGGAAGCACTACAAGCCCGTTACACTTACACCTCAAGGAACATATAGGTGTTCGTATGTTCTATTTTTACAAACACGCAACCTTATGCAACACTACTTAACGCGACATCCGCGCCTTCATCCCTGCCTCCATCAGAAGCATTGTGGACCGACGAATCACGGAATGTATCCTTATCTCTATATTAAACCATCTGTTTAACAGACTACAACCACTGTTTATTTTATAATCCCCCTTTCACCAACGGAATAACCCATATATTTAACATTCCTTTGTATTCCAATTTCACCCACTTACATTAATTATATTTGCCAATTCCCTACTACTACAACACATCCTCTTACTATAAACATCAATAACAAAAATGCCCTGACCCTGCTAACCCCAAATCACCAGATAGTGTTTTATATTATATATTTCTTATTTTCCACTTCCCTTTTATCCTTATTATTCAATGCGACTATTCAAAGTAATTTTTATCAAAAAGTAACTAAATAAAAATATATAAAAATAAAATTAGATGTATGCATATATATATATATACATATTATGTTTTTCTTTCATTTTACTTCAGTCGAAGTTCTCAGAAACCAAAGGCTTACATTTGCTCACTATACGAGATATATATATTTTCGAATATTACACTAATGTTCTCCTTTACATGTAAAACGTTGAGTTGGTAAAGAAGTTTAGACTACAATGCTCCTCTCCCTAATTTATCTGTGAACAATGTTAATTTATATTTTTCTTGTAGTCCTCAGGTCTTCCTAGAATGCAGGAAAATAATTCATCATGAATGATATATTACCTTTTTAGGAATCGGACATCTTTCCAAGTATCGCATTCTTTTTTATTGCATTATATTTGATAGAGTGGTGTGTAGTGCTAATTCAGTTTCATGACGGTCTTCGTAGAAATCATTGCCTTCTTTTTTTAAGCGTGATGGCAAATCCTCACAGCTTGGTATCATCTTCTAGATAGGGGTTATGCAATTTGTTTTGCTCTCATAATATCATATGCCCAAGGAATAGCTTATTGTTCGTTAAAGTTGACCGTATAGTGTATGTATTGTTGACATGATATACTACACTAAGGCATTGTATCTTTCTTTTACAGGAATACTTCTAGGTATTACCTTCTTTATTTAAAGTGACTTGTAATATGTGTTCCGTTATCACATTTTTCTTTCTCTCTTGCACCATGTAAATTATGTGAGTTCTGTTTATCATGATTCCATTCCGCAGGCATTCGCACCTGTTTTTTTAGATTATTCCTTTCATGTTTCTACGTCTTTTTGAGGGCTAGTTTAGTATATATTTTATTTTGTCACGAGATATTTATTTCACTAAATCGTATTTCTGGACGAACTATAGTATATGTTCTTTCCTCACAATACTATGTTCCCAGGATTACTTTATTTTTATGTGGATTAGGATAGTAAATTCTGATATCATGATATAATCCTCCTATACATTTAAACACTATTTTATGGCAAAGGGCGGGTCATTTTATGTATTTTTGTGCATCATGATACAATCATCTCGGTCATAAACTTTTCATGCGAGAGTTAGTCCGGTATATTTTCGTTCACTATGATACAATCCTCACAGGCAAGCAAAACTATGTTGTAAATATGGTTATTTGATGACGCTTACAAGAACACTTAGTCCTCTATTTCACTAATATCTACATAGCCTATTGGAAATATAATAGGAAACAGATATTTTCCAATTAAATATTTCCAAAAATAAAGACTTACTGTAACATTTTAACATACACTTTCAAGAGAGGCTTCTATGGAAGTAGCGTATATATCAGGATCGATGTCAAGAAATCACAGTATATGAAATGAATACCAGTTAAAAAAGTCAGGCAATAAATAATGACTGGATAATAGATCAGTTGGATAAACACCATTGAACTGGCGAATCAAGGTTCAAATGGCTTCGGTACGATATGACGCGCTATGTGCGTGCAAAAGTGTGTTAAAGCGCCAGCCTATATAGTATCAATCAAATTGATACCCATAGAAATATAACAGTTATAATGAGAGGGCATTTTAATGATCGAACATCGAGAGTTTCACTTTGTAAATGGCAAATTAAATCTTAACATTATTTTTGCAATAATTAGCATAATTGTGATCAGAATTCTAAGATTTATGTCTCGAGCAGTAATTGAAGTTTAGAGTATATTGTGCGATTTTCGTTTAATGACTATGCATCTAATTCAATGAAAACCTGATATATATGTTTTCAAATGAAAGGTTAAGTCAATAGTACATCTCCTATAATTCTTTAAATTACTTTAAAACAACTAGACTTTCGGATATATGTATTCAGTGATGGTCAATAGATAATGTCAACATTTCGAGACAATCCTTCCAGTAAGAATATTTTATGATTTTAGGAGTGAATAGTAACCATAAAATATATAAACATATACACACACTTAAATTAATATAAAGATAGAGAATTCCATATATGTATATGCTGATTAGTGATCTGTACTGGCAGTTTTGTTGACAATATTTGTTTTGATATCATTGCTAAATTGGTGGATGGTGTAATGATGCAAGTATTTCTTAAAGTGCATTCTTGTTTGTGAGTAAAACATATTTTAAGTGGATCAACAGGCTTAAATTTTAAATACAAACTTATTTATGTATTGCAAGTTATATTTTTAATTAAGACAATATTTGCAATTTTAATGATAATTAAGCTTATACTAAATAGGGTTCCCACAAGTATCGTTTTCAGTTTTCTGCTCTAATCGAAACCGGAAATTAAATTGATTACTAATCGGGTTAAGAGAAAGCAAAATAAAAAAAGTAATGGTGTTTGTGTTTAACTAATGAAATTAATGGCGGTTGCGGTTGCAATTAAAACATCAGAAGCAACTATCGTTATATATATATATATATATATATATATATATATATATATATATATAGGTACACACTTTCAACATGAACTTTAATAAGATATGCAAAGTAGCTATATTTGCTGATAACAAGGAGATGTAAATTACCAAAGCCAAATTACAAAAAAGGTAGAGGTAATAAGATAGCTGTTTCTTTAGAAAAATAATTTTATTTCTATTTACTTTAGCAACATAGTAAAAATAAAATAAATTGATGAATGGAGGAGAAAAATATGCCTCTTCTATCGAGCCAACTTTCTGTCTAGTCTTTTACAAGGTGATCGTCGGCTCAATGATATGGGGGTAAATATCAATGAAACCTTGATAAAATCAACCATAATGTAATTGGCGAATAAAATGTAAAACTGTTATAAGGTACCTATTTCAACATACACCTATCAGTTCGAACCTGTAGGTGTACTCATTCTGCTTGCACGTAAACGGTATTCGCAACTTAATGGCAATAGTTTCGGAAATCTAGAGATGACTTCTCGAGCAGGCACTGTGCAAGACAGTAAACGCCTCATTATGATCTTAAATTTTAAAAGCACGTGGTTTACAAATTTGGAAAAAAAGTTTCTTGGTATATTCTCTAAATAAAACGACGAATAAAATACATTATGAAATTTAAAAAAAAACATAATTTTAGGTTTGTCTTTGAATACTAATCTTGACTTCAACCTACATAATGGTGTTACTACAATAGATAACTACGTAAGATGAAGATATTTTTTTATATTAACAGATTATGTTTCTAGATTAATTTGATGTAAACAAAATCACTAAATAAAATTAAGGATAAAAATTAAGTTTTTTATCAAGAAAAAATCTATGTTTCCAAAATGGGCAAAAACAATTACATAAATAAAAGTGATTAATTTAAACAAATTCGGAAAATGTATTAAATTATCATGCTATATTGTCATCATTACTAATGCATACACTATTTCGCTATTCAAACACATTGTGTGTGTATTTAAAGGAATTAATAGTATATTTATGTATAGTTATACATGAGGTGTTCGTAAATGGACAAATATATAGATTATTTCATAGTTCAGATTTCTGAATATCAAATAATTCTCGAGACCTTTAAAATCAGATGCATGTATATATAAGCAAACTTAGCCGAGTCCATCATATGGATTGCTTTTAAAGTTGCCTTCTTCTACATCATCGTACTTGCTAGTTTCTGTTTCTAAACGGATTTATGAATGCAAATTAAGAGATGTCGACCGAGTGCAAATATGTAATGGCCGTGCCTGGCAATCTCTATGGATTGAGACGTTCTATTGCTTCATGATGCAAGGGAAGATACATCAAGATTAATGATACAACCGAAATGCGTTGAGTCTCGTTTTTAATCAAGAGAAATGGAACACGATCCGAATGTCGGAATAATAGCAACATTTAAAAGTTAAGTGAAGATATGCGCACATCCGTAAATAAATGAGTATATATATATATATATATATATATATATATATATATATATATATATGTATATATATATATATATATATATATATATATACACCCACACACATACATATACATATATATATATATATATATTCCTATATATATATATATATAAATTCATATATATATATATTTATATCTCTCTTTATACATATATATATATACACACCCACCCACCCACACCCACACACACATATACATATATATATATATATATATATATATATGTTCCTTCTACTGGATTCTCATAGTATAATGATATATGAGATTCAGTCTGTGTATATCGTAATGTAACATTTGAAACAATTCTTCAAATCTCTTAATACAATGACATAAAATAAAGATTATACATATACATACATCGCATAAAGCCTATGGAATTTGATTCTGGTACTTAATGTATTACTTGGAGTTGTGCATGCACAATCCTTTCCGTTTCTATCTACATCCTAGAATAATATAGCGGTTGTATTTGTCTGCAACCAAAACTATATTACATTTGACAAATATTTTACGTGCTTTTAAAACATAATATGTTACACTTGACAACTAGTATTTTATGTAAATGTTATTGCTAGTATCATTATTCACACTGGCTAACCTATGACCCTCTACTCGCATTGTTAAACTGGTTCATGAATCAATGCATGTATTATTTAGGGAAAATATATACGTATATCTATAATCAGTAAATAATGTAAATCAAACAAAATAGGTGAAGGTGTTGGCGTTTGTTAGCTGAATATTGTAGTTATTATAAGGAATACTATACTAAGGTATTTAAGATTGTTCCATTTTTTCTATTACTTAATTATTTTTTAGCAAATAGAGATTTTTTTATGACAGTGTGGCATTACCTTATTTTTCTTGCATACATCTATCATGAGTCTTTACTGTTTTCTACATTTAATGTAACAGTTTCTAGCAAGTATACGTTCGAAATGTCCGCAACATATTTGTGTGAGCCAAATTCAGCATTTATCGTGAATCAAATTGCAAAAATAATTGAGACTTCACAAAACGCATTTTGGCTAAGAGCAAAGTGTATTCTCTATTCTCTATTCTGATATTGCAGTTAATCTATTTTGTCGTCGGTCAGTGCAGGAAGCCTCCTTCTATAATGTGGTAATTTTTATTTTGACCTTAATCAAGACGTCCACTGTTTTTGGCAGGCGAATTTTCCTCACATAAAAAGCAAACTTGTGCAAATACACTTAACACCAGCCAACTGGTCATCGTCTGCGTTATATTACGTGTTCACGCTCTAACATTTACCCTGAAAATTAAAACAATCAAATAAATACTATCGGCCTTACACTTACTATTTAGCAAATAGACGCTACAAGATTATACGGAATTTTTATTCTGACAGTTTTAGAGTATGTTAGAAGTAACAATACATAACACTGCGTTTTTTGAATAGCTATAGTGAAGAGAGAATTGTTATTCATTACTTAGTTTGAATTCAACCAGCAGCATCATTTTAAGTACAACTAAATTAGTATAATTAGTTATTACAAATTAATTCGCGAGAAATCAAAACAGACCCGTATTAAAGCAAGCAAAGAGAGAGAACAAAAGACAGTCCGACACAGCAGCAAAAAAGTAAGTTAATTGTTGAAGTGTTAGACACGCAAGCGACATTCGCACACACACGCTTTTCGACAAACAGCCTCAACCGGCTGTTGATACGTATGCACGCATATAATACACAGAAAGCGTTACAGTAAAAAATTGACTATATATGTTCTTAAATTGCGTATCCTGTGGTGTGTACTACTAAAACTTTCTCACGGGAGCCCCTACTACGACTAAATGAGCATTAACAACAGTAACAGTTGAAACGTCGAACATTACTGTTTTTCCGAGCCACCCTAATCGTCACCTCTTTTTCGCAAACATAACTAGTACCCATAACAAGAAAATTCAGTTTATTCTCAAAAGTGTTCAAAATGTTATGCAGAGAATGTAATAATAGATTTCATAAGGGTCACTAAGGTTATTCCATCATCTAATTAGATAACATCATCTTAAACAATACAGAACACATCTTACATTGTACGTGCATTTTAGGTAAGGAAAGGCTATTGCTGTGCCATTGAGCGACAACTATTCAAAACATAGCTATCATACTGTTACTACATTAAAGATAAGTTTTACTCTGAATGAGGACATTCTTTTATTGCAACCTTACACTAACAGTGAATATATCCATATCAAAATGCAACAGGCGTGGTAGGGTTGAAGAATAAATGTCTTACATGAAAACTAATAATCTGAATACTACTTGTTAACACTCTGAACATATTACTATGTTTTCTTTTTTACTTCTATGTTACGAAAGATTGAGTTATACCCCATCTTCCTAAGTGTGGTTTGAGTCAGCTGAACTTCCTAGGGCAGAGTTCTCTTTCAAAACCTTCTATATGTCGAATACATTATACCAAGGGACTGCTACCTTGCAAACTACAACATGGTCGTAGTAAAATGCAATGTCAACAGATACTTGTCTTAAAATGTGCACATTAATAATGACACTTTGTACACACTTTTAATCCGCAAAAAAATATGATTAACTCTTATACTGTTTATTTTTGAATTGGTTTGGAAAAAGTGAAAAAAATATTTCATATGTGCAATATAAATTCTCATAACTGATTTTTAGAAAGATATTTATTTATTGAACAAAAATAAATGATGTTGCAAATGTGAAACAAATTGCATGATATGTTACATGTATAACAACACACTACAATCTATGGATCTCAATAATTATGATACGGTAGAGAAGCATACAATATGTTTTCTTACTATTATAATGACCAGATTCAAACGTTTAGGGTGTGTAATTAAACATATGACACATCGATGACACTTACTTGTGACATCAAATATACTCTTACCCAATTTAGCGAGTGTGTTAATGCAACACTATACTAATCCTTACTTACACTTTTAAACATGCTCGTTGCAGATGTGAAACAAATTTCAGTTTTACATATTTTCATTGAATATCATATTAAATAGGCATTTTGTTGGAATGGATTATATGTTATATGGTTACTATATATGTTTCCTCTGTATGGCTGAGTTTCAGTGGATATTCCAAGATCTGAGTTCCCTTTCAAAACCTTCCGTGTGTCAAGGTACTGCAGACAACAACATGGGTGTCGGAAAATGCAATGTCAACACGTCCACAGAAGTAATGAACCTTTGTACATCATATGTACTCCTCTAATAATATTACTAATCAGTTCACTGACAATGCATACATCTTGTAATACTCGAGTGGCTTTTGGTGTTGATATGTGGTGGCTCTTCAAGGAACAAGCAAATATAAAATAAACTGATTATTGGTGAGTTCTTCCTACAAGTCTAATCAATGGAACTTCTTTCCTTGTATCAAGAATAACAACAAAGTAAATATATGTGTAATGATACATATAATTAGACGGGTTCCCCACGTAAAATACGCACGCTTTTGAATTTGGAAAAATTAATTAACCATTCTTTTTTTTATTCATGGAAATTGATTTTCAGGATCGTCGACTAAAAGAAAGAAAGTTGGAGGATTTTCTTAATATCTACTTATGTCGCACACCGTCAATAATTTTACATTTTATTCGGAATATTTTTATACGGATTTGAAAGTCTTCAATCTATATTCATTTGAAATAAGTTATTTTTTTCTTATCTAAATGCAAATTATTTCATTCGGTATTCAATATTTTGTTCTAAACTCGGCATCACATTCTCATATGGCGGCGTGACCTGATCTCAAAAACGTCCTACAATATTAGTTGAATATTTTCAGTATTTCTATTTTGGCTGAGATCTCAACTATATCAATTTGTTGATAAAATGAGGTGTTCAAAGCCATCTGAGTGAACACGTTTACCTATTTTTTAAAACAAGAACGGTACCTTTGATTATGCGGAATTCCATTCGTATGTCGTCACTTAATAAGTTTACTATATTCATCAGTTTATCAAGTTGGTTTTCATTATTTCTAAAACATTTAAGGATATCCATGAATAAAAAGTCGTTGACTGTAGTTATTATTATTATTATTATTATTATTATTATTATTATTATTATTATTATTATTATTATTATTATTATTATTATTATTATTATTATGTTTTACTTGGGGTTTTATTTTTTGTTCATCAAGTCAATTCCCTTGACTTAAGACATTCAAGCTGTACTTTAACATTTTGGCTGTTTTCAGCAGGCAAGCCCTTTTCAGAATTGACAAATAAATATTCTCGTCAATCTTTTACAGCAATTTATGGTTGTTTTTACTCATGGTTCCAAGCGTTCCAACTACAACGAGAATCACCGTTGCTTCCTTACATTTCCATAGTCTAACTAATTCCCATTTTAGATCTTGATATTTATTTATTGTTTCGTGTTTTACTGCTGCACGTTATAAAATAAATAATAATAATAATAATAATAATAATAATAATAATAATAATAATAATAATAATAATTATAATTATAATTATAATTTTTATTATTATTATTATTATTATTATTATTATTATTATTATTATTAATAATGATGATAATAATGATGATAATAATAATAATAATGATAATAATAATAATAATAATAATAATAATAATAATAATAATAATAATAATAATAATAATAATAATAATAATAATATATTTTCAATATTCTCCACCTTTTATTGATAATCCATGCAAATCAATGTACGGTATCGCAACAGCCGCCTGCCATTGATTTCTTGCTAGTAACGAACATTGGTCTCCATTGGGTTTTGGGTGGCAACAAGCCTGCCCAAGGTTCCAGTACTTTCTGCACTTTTGCAGTGAAGGTCTAGTTATTGCTCTCCCTTTTCAGTCTTCCCACTTTCGATGAGATTTTACGAAATTTTTGCATGGTATCAGCTGAAGCTGCTGTTGCCATCACTATAGGAGGGGGAACGTTTATGAGATTTCTGGCAGTTTATGTTCCTTGGTTCGTGTTGTGTTGTTCTAATGTTTTTTCTTCCTTTTTTAACTTACATGTGAATGGTTACCGTTCGTAGCTTATGCTGGTTGTTTTCTGCATCTGGGGATTTACCTTAGTAGTGCAGCTGTTTTTATAATTGTCGTTCTTTGTATAGTCTCACGCATTACCTTTTAATTCGAATTCATCCAACTCTTTTTTCTAGTTTTTTGCAGGTACTCTTTCTAGTTCTCCTACGATTATTCGTAGTATATTGACTTCTTTCAGGCTCTATATCCGATTCAGTTCTCTTCACTTTGTTGTCTGCTGAAACGGTATACACATCTAAGATGTGGCAGTAGTTTTTCTTCTTGTTGACTATTATGGCATCAGATCTCTTTAATTGTATGAGTTGATCTGTTTTCACCTCTATGTCATAGAGTAATTTGTTATTTTCATTTTCCAGTACTCTCTCAGGTGTATGTGTGTACAATTTGTCTACCTTTTTAAAATGCAGTCGTTGCATAGATCCCAGTGTGCCGCTTTCACACTGCAGTCGTGTCTGTTCCTGTATTATTTTTGTGCTGATTGCTGAATTCACTTATTGTGTAATTTACTAGTTCGTCATTTTTTTCAAACAATCTGCATTCAATGAGTTAATGAGTTCATGAGCTTTCTCTATTTTAGCTTTAATGTAGTTGGCTCTAATGGCATTTCTTTGTACAGCTGTCAGTGGAGATTCTGTTTTGCTTCTCAGGTGTTGTTTTCTCAGCCATGCCCATGAATGGTGATTGTTCTCTTCTCTTGGTATTCTTATGAAACATTCATTTTACTGTTTTTCTACGTATATTTCTTAACTTGTGATTTTGTTTCTGGTTAAGGGGCTTCCCGAGTTGTGTATTAGAACGGTTTCTCTCGCTGCGATGATCAGTCGTTGTGTGTTCTGGGTTATATATTTCTGCAGTTTTTTGTGTCTCTTTCGCACAGTTTTCTATATTAACCAGTCTTACTTTTCCCACGTATAGCTCTTTTTTCTCTATCCTGTTTGGGGTTTGTGGAGTTTTGTATGATCATTAATTATATAATCTTTTGGTCACGGCGCCTGAGTTTTTCTTTGATCCAACCTACGAATGGCCCAGCCGATCCTATAAGTGATACTGCCCGTGTGTTTATTCCTTATATTATTATAAGGTTTTAGTAGTAGTACTAGTAATAGTAGTAGTAGTAGGAATATTAGCTGTATTTTTTTCTGTAAAAAAGAAGTATATCACCTATAATTCAGGTTATCACTAACAGTATTGTTTTCAATGAATTTACTCTCCACACTTACACCAAATGTTCGGTGTCTGTTTAAATGCCCCGAGTCTTACAAGACAAATGAAATAGAGCTCATGTTGCTAATTATCGTTAACAGTAGGACGATCTTTAAGGGAAAGTTAACGGGGTGTTACACATATTTTATGAATCACACAAATTAGTGAATAATACAATGGAGCAAACATAATGGTAGTTGTAGAATTAATAGTTTTAGCAGTTCCTTAGAGTTAGTAAACCATTCGTAATCATCAATTACTCTGAGTGGCAACAAGCCTCCGGAGATTACAAATAATCTCCGTTTTATTGCATGTTTACTCTGTTATATCTGCTTATCTTACCAATGATTTATCGTTAATAATACTCGCTAATTTTCCCTGGGAAATGAGTGACAAGAGGCTTAGCTAATATTTTAGTACTGCCAATACACTTACAGCAACATCTTTAACGTGTGCCATACTTATGCTGATTAACAACGCATACTTAGGACCTGAGTGCCGAGTTTGACCCCGGTTTGTTCCACAGAAACACTTTCATAAGAAGCTCATGCCTGACTTTGTGCCTTACCTCCTGGAGAGGAGGTAAATGAAATAGCTTATAGTCTCATATCATACATGTGCGATGTTTTAATTGTGATACTAATGTGATCTTCACTAAAACACAACATATACTGTTCACTGGAAATTGAATGCAAAAGTGTCTCCCTGATTTTCAAAGCTCTTCGATCAACCGTAAACATCATTTTACATTCTTGCGCCAGGCGTTTAACATTGGATTCTTACTGACAGCAGTCGATATCTATATCTGCAATTTGAGTACAAATAGTGCGCTCCTGTTTCCGTTAGTCTTCGTGCCATTCATGTTGAGGTCTTGGTACTGTTTCTTCTCTTAAGTATGTACAGCCTTTCACAGCCTTCAAAAATATTTACTATCGCATATACCGTTATTCTTGCAGCCTCGTTTTTCATGAAGTTGCTATAGGGGTTAAATAATCATATATTTTACATGGCTAATTCAACAGTCTCTATTCTGCGTTGATCAGTTTAATGTTTGTCAGTAAAAATAATACAAAATGAGAAAATTAAAAAAAAAATTAAATTGATAAGGAATCCGAATCGAAATAAATAATACAGAAATAATTGCCTCACCAATACAAACTAGTAGATCTAAAACAGTGAATTGTAAAACAATAAAAATAATAAAAAGTTAAACATTGAGTAAAAATCGAAAAAAGTAAGCTATAATAAATAATTATTTTCGTAAACGTTTGAAATAAATAGATACATAATCATTGTAAAACAAAATAAAATATTATGAGAAAATATGTATCAAAATATTGAATCAGATTAGTTTAAGAATTTTTTTGGAAAGTAATAGAAAATTATAAATATTGAAATAATATAACAACTAAGAAATAATAAAATAAATAACAAAGTTTAATTTAACAATAAGTAACTTAAAACAGATATTAATCTTCCCTGACAAATAATAGACTATTGATACATACATTTTTATTAAAATTCATAAATCGAAGAATTTTAAACTACACAATTGATAAAATAGCGATACACACAATATGAAAAAAAGAATAGGTTATTAATATAAAATTCAGGTACTAAAAGATGTTATGTTCAAATATGAAAATATGTTATATTACTAAGAAAATTGATAATAATGTGAATTTATAATGACGTAGATAGAAACCTTCATATAATAAGAAAAGATAAGTTATGAAGAAATAGAAAAATGTAAACAATTGAACAAATAGAATGAGAAATAAACTAGCAAATATTTAAATAACATCAAATAAACGACATAAATATAAGTAATAACATAGATAAATGTAAAAGCTATAATGATATAAGAAAACAAAACACATCAGAGGAAAACTATGAAACTATCAGTAAAATAAATAAATGAAAACAGAATTAAAATGTGTATATATAATACAATTATTTTCAATATAATAACATATCCTATAATATCATGATTAAAAACGAAAGCCCTTAACATTTTTTGGAAAATAATTAAAATTAATATAAGTAACAAACATAATATAAAGTAAGTAGAATACATATACATTAAATAACAGACTAGCTGTAATAATAAGAAAATGATATGCAATAGCATATAAGATTGTTGATAAAATAATTATATGTACCTCCTCTCCAGAAGGTTAGACACAAGGCAGGTGTAGGTGTTTATGAAAATGTTTAAGTAGAACAACCTGGATACGAATCCGGCACACACAAGCCCTAAGACCGCGTCGCTAACCACTAAACCACAACAGTATAATCATATATTTACCAGTAGAGCATGTTAAATATAAAACCAAATAAAACTGATCAGTAACATGAAAATATATTGATCAGAAAATGTAAAGATAATTATGAAATATTAAATGAAAAATATACTAAAAGAAAGAGAAAACATAGAAACCACTTTAAAATTGAAATTAATTTAACAATAATATATACACAAAAAGAGTTAGAATTAATCTTAAGAAAGATCCGACAAATGTGATTTTTTTATATGGAAATTAGAGAATACATTAAACACCATATAAGAATAGAACTAGTTTTATTTTACTTAATAGAATCAGAAAAATAACATTTATCAGAAAGCTATTTTTTTAAATGATAGACTATTTACAACAACGTGTGAATCCACAAAATATATCACGTGTATGAGAAAAACATCGAAATAAAAATAAAGAAAAATCACCACAAAACATAAACAGAAAATTATGGAAAACCATAATCAGTAGAAATAACAAAAGAAGTCAAGTATTGCACTGAGTAAAGTGAACTCTCCATTCGCCATGATTTACGCATCTAATTATGTATAAATCATAAGCACGAATGCGAGTTGCCTGAAGAATAAAGCAGTCCCAGAGCAGGCGGACCTCCGATTCTAATAAGGATTGCCTTGTATTTATAATCAGTTATTCGTTCATACATTAAACAGTAGAATACTCTAATTTGCATATTACAAATGAGTAATTGCTTTAAAATAATGATACAAATACTGAATTGGTAAATAAAGTCTAAATATAATTGCACGACACCAAATAGTGTTAATAGAGTAAAAATATGAAGGAAAAGTAACTTATATAAAACTTTTGTGACGAAAAAAAACAAACTTTCAAGAGTCGATTATAAGTGAGAACAAACTGTGGCTGACATACATTAACGTAGCGGCATTTACGAGGCAGAAGGAAAAGAAAACAACTATGTGTTATGAGGCGTTACTCACCAAGTTATTTATTTGGTATGTGCGATTACATCATAATATGTATATACATATAGTCATCGCTGTTGTCCAACGAGAGGAAATTCTCTTTCTCTCTCTCACTTTTTTACTCGACACATAAAGACCAGGCTCTCACACACACACACACACACACACACATATATATATGTATGTATATATATATATATATATATATATATATATATATATATATATATATATTAATATACAACTGTTTATTTCATTTTACTTCGGTAAGTTAGTTCTCAGAAACCGGAGTGTAATGTATATGAATATATATATATATATATATATATATATATATATATATATATATATATATATATATATAATAATGGTAATAATCAAGGTGAAAAATATCCACAGGGTGGCAATCCAGAGAATTTTAACCGGGTTTATAAAAAGTGTTCAATATCAGAATAGAGCTTTATATATAATAATTTTATTTCCACAGACATGTACAGAATCTGCAGATTGTGTACATGTCTGTGTAAATAAAATTATCATATATATATATATATATATATATATATATATATATATATATATATATATATATATATATACATGTG
>OY744527.1:84825571-84833071 GCA_963556195.1 Sepiola atlantica
GAAGGAGTGTCTATTGGGGTTAAGTGTTATTAGTCTTATACAAAAACACGTCTATTGTAAATAACATAACCTATTTTTTTGTTTTTAATACATGCTTTCCCCCTTTTTTATATTTACAGTCTTTCTTTTTCAAATCTGACGATACAGTTGTCAAAATAAATCATGATATTAAATATATATATATATATATATATATATATATATTATATATGTATAGGTATTGTGATAAGCAAGTATGCATGCTTTATAAAATAAAGGTACACACACATCATTAAAGATGTAGCAAGATATTGCAGTCCATGCTATCGGATATATATGTTTTGTTATTTGGATTTATTGAACAAAAGTCAACATGATTATTCGATGTAAAAAAGAAAAAAAATGGAGTCGAAGAAACGGTTGTATAGGGGAGGAGGCAATACATTTTTGTGAAGTAGATATGGGACAGGGGTAGAAATGGGAGGCGTGAGAACGGTAACAATTTATAAGGAGGAGGTGAAAGACAAGAAGAGCGACATTACAACAGTAAATCAAAGCAGGTAAATAAATAAATGTAATAAACAAAACCTGCATGAAAATGTTGGCTTCGGTTTCAATAAAGCAACATCACAAAACGAATATGGCTGAACCCACTGACACTTTAATGTTGTGCCCTTATTTATACTAGCATGTTAACTTACTTATAAACATTTTCATAAACTAATTGCACATTTTGTCTGAACTATTCACTTGATATTAATGCCCATTATTTACTCAACTGGAGACTGTTTAAGTTATAGCGGCAACATTGTAAAAGGATGTGTCAATAGAAGACATACCCTTTTTATAAACGGGGTTGACCGGTGTACATGAAAAACTACCAATAATAAACCCCTTTTCTGAATACATAATTTGAGAACAGCCCCACAAAATACCAGACCCACTCTTATATTAGCGCCTTTCACCCCGAAATGTCCGCTACTGACTATCAACTAATTAATATTTTAATATGGCCACTCTCTATACCAAAACGTTAGACAAGTAAATTATAGCACGGAAATAGGAAAAGTTTTTACAGTTATTAAAAGGAAAATAATTCAATTTAGTATACCAAAAAACAGATTTAAAAATCTACTAAACAAAATCAATCCACGATTTAAATCTTCTATTTTAGTATAGAACGGCGTCAATCAATACATCATTAATAATTATTACCATATTAATTGTATGCTCCATGTAGATATAAATTTAAAATTTTACCTTAGATGCAAGTTTTAAATATAAAAAATCACATAACAAGTGTAGAGTTACTTCACTTAAATTGGTTTATCACGAGCGATAACCAGCTTACGAGATTTTAAATTGTTTGTAACTTTTATTTTATTTTTGAGTGATCAAACAGTACAAAGTCCTTTAATTAATTTTTTTAATTTACATCATCCATGTATGGTAGTGTTTTTGTAAATGCAATTCTTAACCTCATATTCTCTCCGT
This sequence comes from Sepiola atlantica, assembly GCA_963556195.1. Lineage (NCBI taxonomy): Eukaryota > Metazoa > Mollusca > Cephalopoda > Sepiida > Sepiolidae > Sepiola > Sepiola atlantica. The sequence goes on from OY744527.1 coordinate 84,827,045, forward strand.
AACATATTTTAGACGAAGCTAATTTAAACCTTAACTGTTATATTTTACCCCCTCTTATTTTCAACTATTTAAAACTGTATAATCTCACATATATTTCTCTGAGACAACAACTAGACGATGCTAATTTAACACTTAAAAGTATATAACGTACCAAATGAGAGTTGGCACGAGACTACCCATTTTCTACCAGATAACAACAAATCAGAAGATTACCGGGAAGTAAATACCTTCTGAGCTTGAAACCAATGGTACTAAGGTTGTACAGATCTGCTGTACTATCAAATAAATAGATATTACGCGGTTAATTTTGATTTTCTCAATAATTCGATCACTGTGCTGGTATTTTTCCTAGCATCATACAAAAAAGTGTTATATATATATATATATATATATATATATATATATACATATGTATATATATATATATACAGAAAAAGTGTTATATATATATATATATATATATATATATATATAAATACAAATATTTATAAATAAATATCTATTACTTATTTTAATACCTACAGACATCGATGTTTCATGCTAACGCAATCTTGAGTGGAGGAACTAATTCTCAACGGTCGGTGGGCGCGAACCCCGATCACAAATCGTAGTCGAGAGTCTTATCTTATCGGCCATAGCCAAGTAGTTAGTAAATAGAGAGGAATTTAAATGTAAAAAGCGAGTCGGCGGCTAGATCTACCAAGCAGCTTAGAGTGATCTACGAACGGCGTTCGGATCGTGCGTGTAGCTATTTGCACTGCGTATTATTAAAGTCACTCAATAGTGCCCGGCCTATATATATATATATATATATTTACACAGACATGTAAAAATCTGCGACACTGGCATGTCGATGTTATCGATCAACAGTTACTATAAACTGAGATCTCATCAGGCAGAGTTAGAATCCGATCTTAACCTCAGATCAAAATATGATCTGAGGTTAAGATCGGATTCTAACTCTGCCTGATGAGATCTCAGTTTATAGTAACTGTTGATCGATAACATCGACATGCCAGTGTCGCAGATTTTTACATGTCTGTGTAAATAAAATTATCATATATAAAGGTCTATTTTGATATTGAGCACTTTTTATAAACCCGGTTAAAATTCTCTGGATTACCACCCTGTGGATATTTTTCACCTGGACTATTACCATTATTATATATATATATATATATATATATATATATATATATATATATATGTATATATATAGTGTAACCCGGATATAAGAGAGCTGTCGGGACCGGAGAATAAGTCTCTTATATCCGGGTTCGCCTTCTAACAACAACAACAGCGAAATAACCCTTTTTTACTAATATTTCCCGGATATGCCTATAGGGTAGGCCATAGAAAGACTTACCAATGAGGTGAGAACATTTATCAACGTCTTTTGACTGATTTACGACATCACACTGCCACTCAAAACGAACTCTCTTATATTGGGGAGGACGAGACCGGAGAAAAGTATCTTATAGCAGGGTTTCTCTTAATACCGGGTCTCTTATATCGGGGTATAATTTATAGACATTAACACAGGCTTTAATTTGGGACCAGAGACAATGTCTCTTATATTCGGGTTTCTCTTATATCCGGTGCTCTTATATCCGGGTTACACTAACAGCGAAACAGGATGTATGTGGATGACTATATATATATATATATATATATATATATATATATATATATATATATATATATGTATATATATATATATATCATATTCGTGTATGTATGTAGATAGATGTGTAGGCATTGGCATATATGTATATAAGTAAGGCTTGTTTATATATAGTAGAGATTCGGAATAACTGAACATTGTTAGACTGTGTGATGATAAAACATATGTTAAGTGGTAATAAATGAAGAAATATGAACGCGATTGTTAACATTAAGAATACCAAATAATAGTAAACCAAAGAAAGAACTTGCCCGCTTAATTATGAACTTATCCCACTCGGAGAAATATACTGAACAAATAAAGTCCGCAGCCTCTCATTTGAATTTTTATGTATATCTCTATTGAAGATTGCAGCTGGAACCTGTATGAATATATACAACCAATAATGTTTGTATTAATAACAATGTATAATAAATACATGTCTACCAGTCATTGAGCACTGAAATTTCAATCAATTAACAACTGTAGAAACAAATATAATACATGTACTAATATATTATATATATATATATATATATATATATATATATATATATATATATATATATATATATATATATGTACGTCCGTTTATAAAGAGCGAATATATGCAGAGATGTTTTTAATGTAATTGGTAGGTGAGACCAAAACATAAAAACACTGCTAATGCCAGTAATCCACTACATTTTATTTAACTTAATATTTTGACGGTAAAAAAATTGTACACATTCCTCAGAAAAGCGTCGTATGGATAGATTCAGTACTGCAGACAATGTGTGCACGACTTCGATATTTCCTTTAGTCAACACTCCTCATGATGGCACGATAGCAAAACCCACATATCCATGAATTACTTTTATGTACGTGCATATTTAACAGTTTCGTAAAATATTACACATGACAAGGAGCCGCCTTATTTTTCTGATATAATGTATGTGCTGTTAGTGGTGTTATTTAATTGATGTGTTCTGCAATTCCATGAATTATATTGATAAAATGCGTTTTGTATTGTTGTATTACTTGCTACCCTACTACTATTATATTTTGTTAGGATTAAAAGGATTTCCGAAACACCAGGCGTATTACAACATGGTGTAAATTATTCCCAATACGCAAGGTGAGCTTTTAAGTAAAAGCAATTGTAAATATAGTCATGATCAAAGTAAAATCTAAACATCTGAAATTTGAAATTAACCCATCTTAGTTACACGTTTCTAAAATTAATTAAAATAATAATCTAATATTTGAAATGCTGTTGTTGTCATACTTTACTAAAGGGTGTACTATATTCTCGCATGCAGTTACACTCTTAGCGTCGTGTTCTATCTGCTTATAGATATTAGAAATGCTGAATTTCATCTTCATATTTCTATTTCTATTGTTAGAAATATGCTCGCGATGTGCGTGTTGGAAGGGCACACAACTATTTCATGGCTTCTTGCAACTCACGAGAATAAATACACTGTTAACAGATACTTGCTCACGTACGAAGTAATATCAACGTAATGATAGCGCATGTCTTCCCTTCAGGTTAAGATTAGAATAAGAATACAAATACCCACACACACATATATATATATATATATATATATATATATATATATATATATATATATATATATATATATATATTAATGTAAGATATTGAATTCATTAAAACGAAAACATAGAAGTTGATTCTCCAACATAAGTTAATATCTTATAGCTTCATAAGGTTCCCCGCCAACAAAAGTTATGAAATACATGGGAAAATTACATATTAGAATCTTACGCATGAAATAGTGTCATTAAAAAACCGTTAGACATAATATAACTCAGAAAGGAAAACTATATTAAAAAGAAACTTCGACTAAACTGTGCTGATATATCCATTTTCTCATTTTTAACAAATCCTGTTATTATGGGATTGATTTAGTTGATTTAGAACATATATATATATATATATATATATATATATATATATATATATATATATATATATATATATATATATATATAATATGTATGTATATAAATATATATATATATAAATACATATATATATATATATATATATATATGAGGATGGATATGTATAAATATATTTATATATACATATATATACATATATACATACATATATATATATATATATATATATATATATATAAGATCGTACATCACATAATAATGTCGACTTTTAATAGTCGTAAATCTGTGATGCAATGGTAAATGTAACATGTACACGTTAGCCATTATTTAGCTCGTTCTATTTTATTTAGAATGTTAAGATGTTAAATAACTAAGGTAGCTCTTTTAATTTGTAAAAAATATTAATAGGTGCTTTCCCAATATTGCAATTTAAGAAAGAAAACCATTCAAAAGCCCGTAATACTGTGAATTAACTCGTGTAAACGTAGAGGTAACAGCTGTTACTAGCGGAATATGCGGCGTTGTTCGGTATTGACTGCGGAACGTTCCTAAACAAAGTCAATAATAGTATGAATAGTTTCTATTATATATTGACATTTTGTAATACTTAATTAATGCACTAGTGGTTTAGTGGATCAGAGGAATGTAAGTTGAGTGGCATTTAAAAACATATTTTCGTTAAATTAATACGTATTAACTTCCTGTATTTTTTTCTAAAACGAAACAAACTCCTGATGTGTCAATGCTGTAAGTCCTTAACCGTATATCACAATCTCTAATTCTATTAGTTAATTCATATTAATTTCAGTTTAGAAATAAAATAATTCCCATGTATACCAAGCGCGAATAACCCGAAGAGAATGTTGTATCACATTTCATCCAAACTAAATATATATATATATATATATATATATATATATATATATATATATATATATATATATATATACATATTATCAACAGATTGGCAATATTCTAAACAAGATGATTGATATTGTACATGTGCTAGATGCTGAATGGATGATTCAAGTTTAGAGTAAGATATATACTGTAAGACAGATAATGAGATACGCGCTCCCGTCTCCCACCATTTTGATAGCCTTGTGCAATAGCAAATAAATAATTTAAAGTTTAGTTGTACTTAGCTTTCTTATATGACACGTGATATTTTATGTCGTCGGTCAGGGAAGAATAATCTATTCCACACTATCACTTTACACGTTGATCCAAATCTAGAGTGCCCGTTTTCTGGAGAGCTGGATTCGACACATATAAACCGACCTCCGTGGGGATACAGTAACTATGATGACACGTAATAAATAACACCCTTAAATCAATCACACTTCTTACAAATAAGATTCTACCTTTTAAGCGATAACGTATGAACACCTTAACATGTTGTAGTCAGAAGAAACAGAGAAAAACAAAAATTACTTTCGATTTCAGATTGGAGGATCAGTTTAGTATATACACTTAACGTAAAATGGCATTGATTTCCGGTCCATTCAATAATATTCGGTTGTCCAGTAACGTGTTAATCCGCTAACCTTAAGTTCGACTAGAGGTGTCATAAAACCACACGGGATAGTTAAAAACGTATTACAGTAAGAACACGCACATAATTTATCTCCCATAGCATTTTTTTCTAAAACGCAGGAACAGCATAAGAATTACGGCTTATTTTACTTTACATATACATGTGAAAACGATTCCTTTACTCTAAACTCTGAAATAATTGATTTTTGATTGTGTTTTCCTTCTCGAGATATTTTCAAGACGTTCACACGTAATCAATTAAAAAGATGAATGTACATATTGTTACGGGTGATAAGCTGACGATTTTCATGTACAATTATACTTCAGTAGTAATAATAATAATAATAATAATAATAATAATAATAATAATAATAATAATAATAATAATAATAATAATAATAACAATAATAATAATTTTATAATAATAATACTTATAATAATAATAAATACAATAATAATAATAATAACAATAATAATGACAATAATTATAATACTTATTGGTTCGTATATAGTAAAGAATTCTACTTAAATTCTACAAAGAAAACTATTAAAACTTTCACATTACATTAAGATCTGTGTTGTAATATGAAGCAAACATCAATAAAACAGGTGTATAATTAATTCTAAATCTATAAAACACATTTTATAATTTCTTTAAAACATTTTTAAAAAATGCACTCACATTTTTGTGAGCGTGGAATCTTAACTGTCTTTCACCTCATCTGAAAGTTGTGTATTCTGTTTTGTCAGTATAAGACCAATGACATGAATTGCAACACTTTCAATAATATTTGTAACCGATAGCAATTTAAGTTATTAGTCTTTGATTTTATTGACATTTACTTCAATCTATTTACCTTTTATATACTTGGAAAGTTGTGTACAACCAGTTAATAGGCACGGCAACTGAAAATCAA
>OY744527.1:84838071-85173071 GCA_963556195.1 Sepiola atlantica
ACTTATACACTCTGTATTCTATAAATGCAGATTTTAAACATGGAATATTACACAACAACAATAACATAACTCGAGACACAACAAATTCGACAACAACTAGAACAAACTACTAAGTCGAAGCAAGATTTCTGGAACAAAATGATAATTACACTTATTTACCAAACGATAATAACACCTTCACATCATATTTCAGAAGGTATGAAGATATATATGAAACAGATTGTAAAGATTTGGCATACTTTAACAAAGTTCGCCTAATGCACCCAACATTAGGATCCACCGACCATACTACATTCCTGGACTATATTTAACTTGACATTTTCTAAAGTTGTTGAACTTTGAACATTACTATGAAGCCCGAAAAATACCTGTGGTAAACGGTGGAAGTCCATACACTTAAACAGAAACATACAACGAAGATTAATTGATGTTCGTGTCAATCGTTAATGAACACTTTGACGATTACAAACTTGCTGGACTTAGAGATAATAATTGTTTATGTGTTATTTTCGTACAGGTAATTGTATCAGCCAGAGACGCACAAATCAGAAATAGAGTGGTAAACAAGTTTAAATGTAAGCCAAATTAAACATTGCATAAATTAGCTGAAGACTGGAAGAGATTAGTACGTGTTAAGATTCTGAAGGCATATAAGAGTATGACATTGCGTACAGAAAAAGTACGTCAGAAATCACATTTCCACTATCTGATCTGTCAAACAATCCAAAACGAAAAAAGAAAACAAGTCAGCTAAATAAAGACCAGAATAAAATACTGCATAGCCCATGGTTCCGTTGTGGATACCTTCTCTGGTTACTGAATTGTCCATATCGTTTCAAAACTCGTCTAACTTTGAATAAAGTCGCAGACAAGCGTTCAGATTACAGAACGAATACATGCAATTAAACTCGGGTTTAATCGACAAAAATATGCTGGGAGAAGTATAAGAAAATATGTACAGGTAAAAATCCTGGATACAAATGTAAACTTACAAACAGATACTGGTGATGACGTGTCGATTATGGACAAGCATACATGGAGAAGGTTCCGTAAGGCGACTATGCTTACAAATAAGATAGTCAGAACGGTGAATTGTGAAAACACATAATCCGAGCGCGCGATTTTTACCGACATTACTTTTAACAGAACTACTCACAATTCACATTCATATCACGGAACTGAGGAAGGACCTTACAGAATTTGAACGTAAATTTAGACTAATAGAAATACTAAACAATAAAGATAACAAAACAGATCAGTCATTAGTGAGAAACAAATCAACATATTTCCCTAACAAACACAACAATACGAAAGAACTAAACACCTACTTTGAAAACCTATGGAACACCAACCCTCAGAGTAAAACTAAACCTACTAGTAACCTAACATCTAAACAAAACCAAGCACTAGATAACATCCTAAATAATAATAACATAATTATAAAAGAAGCTGACAAAGGCAGTGCGGTAGTCATCATGGGCAAACATTACTATAAATCGAAAATTACAGAGGTACTAGAAAACAATGATTACTAAAAATCAATTAGCACCAACATTGATAACAACACCATTTCAAAAATCACAAAGCTTTGCACAACATACAATAATATACTAACAAAAAAAGAAAAAGATTTCCTAACAAACTTCATGATTAAAACAAACAACTTCTACGGACTACCTAAGATACATAAATCAAATGAGATAAGGAATGCCATCAACACACAGACATCAGAATATATTAGTGTCCCGAGTCCCAGTGACCTTACATTTAGACCCATAGTAGCAGGATCATCATGCCCAACAAGCAGACTGAGTAACTTAATTGACATATTACTACAACCATTCACCGACCAAGTCAAAAGCTACATAAGAGACGACATACACTTCCTAGGCTCCTTACCACAAATAGTAAATCCCGGGACTAAATTAGTTACATTTGACGTCAGCAGCTTATATAGCAACATTCCCCATGACTTAGGTAAACACGCAATATCACACTGGATGGACAAACACCCACAAATACTACACCACAGATTCACCAAACAATTCATCCTCGACAGCATAGACATTATTCTCAACAACAACTCCTTTGAGTTTAATAACAAAAACTACATCCAGATTCTAGGTACAGCAATGGGAACCAAAATGGCACCAACATATGCCACCCTAACACTAGCCTACCTAGAGAAGATCTTATATAAAAAGATAGAAGAAATATATGGACAGAATATTCAAACTCTCTTCATAAAATCTTGGAAAAGATACATGGATGATTGTTTTATCCTCTGGGAACCCACATGGGGGGACATCAATAAATTACACAGCATACTACAGAACCTACACCCCAAGATTAAATTCACCATTGAACACAGTCAAACAGAACTACCCTTCTTAGATGTATTGATTAAAATTAAAAACACTCACATAATCACAGACATCTACCACAAACCCACAGACACCCAACAATATCTCCATTTTAGAAGCCATCACCCCAAAAGCTGCCTAAAATCTATACCCTACTCCCTAGCACGCAGGATCTGTACTATAGTCAGTGACAAAGACCTCCGGATTGTCCGACTGGAAGAACTACGGAAAACTTTAAAAAGAAGAGGATACCCGCTACAAATAATACATAAAGGCATAGAACTAGCAGAAAACATTCCATTAGAACAATTACGAATCCCTAAAAAACGAAACAAAGAACAAATATTGGCATACATCTCTACACACAACAAAAACAATCCAGAATTATTCACAGAAATAACAAACAACCTAACCCTACTCAACCATAACAACAAACTAAACGACATATTAAAAACAACAAAAATAATAAAAAGTAAACGCCAACCGAAAAACCTCAAACAAATTATAACCTCATCTAAACTCAACCAACACACAATACAAGGTGTCACAAAATGCAACAAGGAAATATGTGGGGTCTGTGACATAATAATGGAGGGGAACTCATACACATTTAAAAACCCAACACAAACATTCACAATAAAGAAGACCTTAACTGCACCTCCAAGAACGTTATCTATGTGCTAGAATGTACAACATGTAATGAAGCTTATATAGGTGCGACGAAAACATTTAATAATAGAGTATCTTTACATAAAAGCAACATTAAAATCAAAGAAAACCTTAAATTATTCGTCTCCCAACATGTGCACTCATGCAGCGGAGGAAAATTCAAAATAATGCCAATTTTCCAAAGCCAAGACTACACTTACTTACTAACACAAGAAAAAACTTCATACTTAAATTTAATCCAACATTAAACAGATCATAACTCTAACAACACACACTTTGATCACACTTTATCCACCTCTAGTTAAGTACAAACATAAATAACTATTTATAGTTATCTATAGACTGGAAAATTCTTATTCAAGGAAGATAATATTAGTACATAACTTCTTATTGCGCACTTCTACACAACTATGAATCAAATAGCAACTTGTGTTAAATGAATCATTTACAATAGACATTAAATTTGCACATAAAATACCGAACTATGAAATCGGCCAAACCAAATTCAAATCTATTTGGACCGTTTGCATTAATTTATCTTTTGCAAATATGTGTGTATATGTGTGTATGTATGTGTGTATGTATATATGTATATATATATATATATATATATATATATATATATATATATATATATGTGTGTGTGTGTGTGTATGTATGTATGTGTATATAATTCAACCTTTATCCCCCTCTCTGTCACTATAACCACACGCCTGTGTGTGCACGCGCGCATGTGTGTGTGTGTGTGTGTGTTTGTGTGTGTGTGTCTATGTATCGCTCACCTATTCACAAGACTCAAGATTAGACCACACGCATACGGGCACACACACGCACGCAGACACCACTTCATTTTTGGAGACGACAAAAAGCAATAAAAAGTATTAAATTTCAAAAGAAATTCTCCGCACCCTAGGAGACTGGGATGACCGATGGATCATGGATGGGTAACACGCACTTGACCAAGAGAAGCAGGAAAAATGAAAATAAAAAATAAAAATAAAAATCAAAGATACCCACACACCCACAAACCCACGCATGCGCAAAAACAATAACAAATTCCTCAAATGAAACAACATTTGCTCGAATCCAAAGACATTTCTTCAAATGGATTGTCATATCTGATGAAAGCGGGCCACCGCTTGAAACGCGTTATATATAAAATCATAAAATGGTAAACTAACAAAATAATAAATAAATGTTGAAAAAAAACAACAACATAATATATAAATGTTGAAAAAAACATTCTACAAATGTTGGTAGCCTTACTCCTTTACATATATACTTTTCTCATGTTGGAACTGCACTAATACTGCACTACCCTCTTTTCTATATATATATATATACAGTATCTACAATAAGTGAGTACACCCAACGAATTTTTTACTTTTTACTTGCTACAACTTTAATTTTTCGTAGGATTTAAATGAAACTCGATGTGAACATAGCCATGTAGTGGTTTAATAGCTTTATAAACTATGAAGGAACAAATATCTTTTCAATGCAAAAAAAATGAACAAAAACATTTGGAGCAAGTAACAAAAAGTGAGTACACATGAGCATTTTAAACAAATAATCTTATTTTTAATACTTTGTATGGCCTCCATTGTTATCAATAACAGCAGACAACCTCCTAGGCATTGATTCGACTAGTTTATGACATGTGTCCGCCGGAATTGCGTTCCATTCACACTTGATGACCTCCTTCAGTTCGTTATTATTTCTCGGATTTTTCCCTTCAATTTTCCGTTTCAGATGCTCCCACAAATGCTCTATTGGGTTCAAATCAGGTGACATACTCAGCCATGGTAAGGTATTCACCCATTTACTGTCTAAGAACGCCTTCGTAGCCCGAGACGTGTGCTTAGGGTCGTTATCTTGCTGGAAAACTATCTGGCAATAGAGTTTGGAATCCATTTTTCCTTCGATGAAAGCAAGTCGTCCAACTTCTTTGGCACTCATACACCCCCAAATCATTAAGCTCCCACCCCTATGCTTTACAGTTGGCATGACACATTTATCCTTGTAAGCTTCCCCTTTTCGTCGCCACACACGCTTAACGCCATCTGATCCGAATAGATTTATTTTTGTCTCATCAGACCAAAGGATTTTGTCCCAAAACTGCATGTCTTTGTCTTTATGTTCATTAGCAAATTCATAGCGCTTCTTTTTGTGAGAAGTTTTAAGCAGAGGCTTCCTCCAGGGCATGCAGCCTTTAAATCCATCTTCATGGAGAATGTTGCGCACTGTCTGAGCACTCACAGTTACGTTTAAACTGTGTGAAATTTCTTCTGCGATGCTAGCAGCACTCCGACGTCTGTTTCCCTCTATTAGTTGTTTGATGTGCCTCTTAGTTCGATCAGAAAACTTATTTGGTCGACCGGGACGGCGGCCATTTTTGACGGTTCCAGCTTTTTTGTACCGTTTAACAACTTTGCTACCGTATTTCGGCTAATATTTACATGATCACTAATTTTCTTTATATGAATGACCACTCTTGAATAAATTAACAATAGTTTCACGAGTTTTTTCATCTAATTCATTGTCATGAGGAGCCATTTCCAAGAATAATATGAAAAAAAACTTTGGTAGCAATAGATCCAAGCAATAGCAGCGGAATGTAAGCAAAAAGCCGGTAAAATGCTTTAGGTTATCTATTAGGGTACAATAAAAAGGTGTCAACAGAAAGTTCTACTATTTATAGCTAATTGAGTACATATTTATTCATGATAAGTGACTTTCATAACTGTGTACTCATTTATTTTACTGTGACTTTATTTTACTGTAACTGTTTTTGATCAATTTTTTTGCATTGAAAAGATATTTGTTCCTTCATAGTTTATAAAGCTATTAAACCACTACATGGCTATGTTCACATCGAGTTTCATTTAAATCCTACGAAAAATTAAACTTCTATGAAGTAAAAAGTAAAAAATTCGTTGGGTGTACTCACTTATTGTAGATACTGTATATATATATATATATATGAAGACGTTCGTTAATAAAAACCCAACCTGTCAAATCTCTTGTGTTTGTTTTTCTCCTGCATTTTAACCTGTTTTCCGTTTGTCTTTTTAACCACATTTTGTCTACCACGGCATATCATTTTTAAGACGTATCGTGTACCGTACCCTATATATATATATGTATATATATATATATATATATATATATATATATATATATATATATATATATATATATATATATACAGTATCTACAATAAGTGAGTACACCCAACGAATTTTTTACTTTTTACTTCATAGAAGTTTAATTTTTCGTAGGATTTAAATGAAACTCGATGTGAACATAGCCATGTAGTGGTTTAATAGCTTTATAAACTATGAAGGAACAAATATCTTTTCAATGCAAAAAAATTGATCAAAAACAGTTACAGTAAAATAAAGTCACAGTAAAATAAATGAGTACACAGTTATGAAAGTCACTTATCATGAATAAATATGTACTCAATTAGCTATAAATAGTAGAACTTTCTGTTGACACCTTTTTATTGTACCCTAATAGATAACCTAAAGCATTTTACCGGCTTTTTGCTTACATTCCGCTGCTATTGCTTGGATCTATTGCTACCAAAGTTTTTTTTCATATTATTCTTGGAAATGGCTCCTCATGACAATGAATTAGATGAAAAAACTCGTGAAACTATTGTTAATTTATTCAAGAGTGGTCATTCATATAAAGAAAATTAGTGATCATGTAAATATTAGCCGAAATACGGTAGCAAAGTTGTTAAACGGTACAAAAAAGCTGGAACCGTCAAAAATGGCCGCCGTCCCGGTCGACCAAATAAGTTTTCTGATCGAACTAAGAGGCACATCAAACAACTAATAGAGGGAAACAGACGTCGGAGTGCTGCTAGCATCGCAGAAGAAATTTCACACAGTTTAAACGTAACTGTGAGTGCTCAGACAGTGCGCAACATTCTCCATGAAGATGGATTTAAAGGCTGCATGCCCTGGAGGAAGCCTCTGCTTAAAACTTCTCACAAAAAGAAGCGCTATGAATTTGCTAATGAACATAAAGACAAAGACATGCAGTTTTGGGACAAAATCCTTTGGTCTGATGAGACAAAAATAAATCTATTCGGATCAGATGGCGTTAAGCGTGTGTGGCGACGAAAAGGGGAAGCTTACAAGGATAAATGTGTCATGCCAACTGTAAAGCATAGGGGTGGGAGCTTAATGATTTGGGGGTGTATGAGTGCCAAAGAAGTTGGACGACTTGCTTTCATCGAAGGAAAAATGGATTCCAAACTCTATTGCCAGATATTGGAGGAAAAATGTTACCAAGTCTAACAAGTGTTGGCAGACGTGGAGTTTTCCAGCAAGATAACGACCCTAAGCACACGTCTCGGGCTACGAAGGCGTTCTTAGACAGTAAATGGGTGAATACCTTACCATGGCTGAGTATGTCACCTGATTTGAACCCAATAGAGCATTTGTGGGAGCATCTGAAACGGAAAATTGAAGGGAAAAATCCGAGAAATAATAACGAACTGAAGGAGGTCATCAAGTGTGAATGGAACGCAATTCCGGCGGACACATGTCATAAACTAGTCGAATCAATGCCTAGGAGGTTGTCTGCTGTTATTGATAACAATGGAGGCCATACAAAGTATTAAAAATAAGATTATTTGTTTAAAATGCTCATGTGTACTCACTTTTTGTTACTTGCTCCAAATGTTTTTGTTCATTTTTTTTGCATTGAAAAGATATTTGTTCCTTCATAGTTTATAAAGCTATTAAACCACTACATGGCTATGTTCACATCGAGTTTCATTTAAATCCTACGAAAAATTAAAGTTGTAGCAAGTAAAAAGTAAAAAATTCGTTGGGTGTACTCACTTATTGTAGATACTGTATATATATATATATATTCCCACATCATATATCTTTCATATAATGGATAATAGCCCCGATGAATAGATACAGTTCTGTTTTTTACAATTAATATATAACAAACACAGTTGTGATTAACATTCTAAATTATGTAAAACATATTCATGCCAATTCTGAAACCCATTATGGTTCAGCTAAAACACATTCGTATCAATCCCTGATCCTTATACTACCACTTCATTATTGCAATTATATCGTTAAACCTATTTACATGTTCACCACTTACATATATTATCTAACTTAAGAACACATCTAGATAACAACAATTAAATGACGAAGCTTCAACGACATTTCTGAGTGTAGAGCGCGATCATTTTGTATAAAGCTTTCAATAGTTTTTTTAGGTGTGTGAACATTGATTAAACAAGAAAGTGATGTCTCTTATCTGCAAATAATCTTCCTGTATTAGTCTTTAAATAGTTATTTTTTTAAACTCATGATCATTAATACCTTTAGAAATTTAGAAACTGTTTTCTTTTACATTTTACTTAGTTAACACTCTAACCAATACTTACACAAATACTAAACACATCACATATACGATACATGCTTTACAAAAATGTATTGTTGAGTCCTAATTTTAGAATACTTATTTTAGATCTAATGGAAGTCAGATATGTCTGTATACCCGATAGGTATCTACATACATTTTAAACTACCTGTTCATATTATGTTCTATGTGATGAATTCATCTTCGTGTACTCTGCTTTGGTTTACCACAAAATACAAACCACATACGCTTTGTGTGACAATTATGAAGTCCTTGTATATTAATTACTTCGATATATTCACATATTTTCATTGTTGCTTTTGATACTATTAAGAAAAAATGTAATAGTTGCATAATACTCAATCATAATTGTTTTGTATACAATCTTTACGGAGAGTAAAACGAGTGTTTTTATTTTAGGGAGATACTGTTTTTAGAATAGTGCTATAATTCACGAACAACATGAAGTAATTTTCTTTGTGTGACTCAGATTTAGATTCTTGTTGGTGGAGGTGTATGCATCATACATTATAATTATTTTTCCTTTAGGGAAACTGTGAAACGTTGTTCATGTATATAAGGAACGGTGATGCATGCCCGTTTAAAGAAGGTTCCGTTGTTTCCGTCTTGATCCAAATAGGTCTGTTTTATATTTAGGAAAATATAGGTCTCTTTAATAAGATACAAAAAAGACTCCTTGTTAAGTGTAAGAGTTTATGAGTCTGATATGTATATTTAAAAACATATCATTATCAGTAAGGGTACAATGATAGATTGAGTTGTGGGACTAAACATATAATTTGGGGTACTGATGTCTATTTAGTCCCTTTAACTGTATTATTTAGATGTGTATATTGCAACAGTAGCACTCTTTATTGAAGTAATGTTTTACTTGCATCATACTGTGTACGCACAATGGCAACCCAACGCTTAGTGTATTATCACATTCCCTACATACTATATCATCTCCCAGTTCTTAAACTGGGTTCATAATGGGCATTTAAGGATATCTGTAGTTCATTTGAACACATTTCGTTAGTAATTTTCTTTATTTTCTTTATGATTTCTGGGCGAAGTTCAACAAATATTACAGCATGGCTATTCACAGTTTTCAGGGTTACCATATTTTCTCCTAATAACAATTGTCGTGTATTTTAAAGAGATAAATAAATAATGAATTATATAAATTAAATAAATTATTTTAGAACACTGAAAAGTATATTTATGTTGACGATTGTCATTTGATATTGCTGGCATTGCTTAAATAAATGTAACGGTAACAGTGTGTAAAATCGGGGACATGATATGGTAAGTATGTTTGCGCCAGGGAAGTATATATAGACCCCGATGATACCCCGGTGTTGTACTATATCAACATAGTTATTTCACCTATATTGCACCACAGTATTATTTCAAAAAAGCACTTTTTACACCATATAATGTTAATTTTTAAAGGTTATATTAAACAGTAATTTAGATGATTGAATGTCTGTACAGTGACATATAATTATCACCCCTTCCAGAATACCCCAAGATCAATGGGCGTTCTATTACGATTTTTATTCTTACTTTTCTAAATGATGTTCAAGTTATTTATCAAATAGATTAAGGTAAACAAAAATATTACTTTTGCATGAATAGCTGCCCGAAAATCAGACTCAGAGTATTATTGCATCCCCGTTTGATCTAAATGAAGTATACTTATTCAAGTACTTTCTATGATGTAGTTCATAAATATGTATTGGTGTATGACCTATTTCAAACACCATAAGCGTAGTATGTGTACCAACGAAAACGTGAGTGCAGCGACAAAATATATACTAGGAGTACCGATCCGGTGTTTACTTGAAATAGGTTTGATATTAGTTTAAACTCTTCAATATATAAATTATTAGATAGTAATTCTTGTGGTATCATTGCGTTTGTTTTAAAAAATAATAATGTGTATTTATCCAACATCTCAGGTATTTTATAAATAATTACCGACAGAATAAAGATTTTTAATGTTTAAAACTATCATGAAAAATAGTAATTATCATAGTCAATTGCAATGCGACTTAGAGTAATATCAAATCGATTTTAGGTAGAAATGATCATGTCGGGTTTAATGTATTTCTGTACATTCTTGTATAAACGTAAATAGTATATGGTATAGGTAAGCGAAACGTTGGGTTTGTTAATCTTTTTGTGAAAAGTGTAAACATTTTTCGGACACATTAACACCGAAAAATATTGAACTAAAATTGAACAATCCTCAAGAATGTTTATCAGAAAAGAGAATTGAGGATGTGTAAATGTACACAATAGTTATTATTCGATTGTCAAATACTTTGTTGGTACAATAGAAAATAAAAAATGAATAGAAATAGAAGTCTACATCCATTGTAAATAATATTACAGTAAAACATCAGATTGACTAGTTGTTACCAACGAAATTCGAAGTAATTATTAGATATAAATGGGCTATTATTTAGTTGTT
The DNA here is from genome assembly GCA_963556195.1 of Sepiola atlantica. Lineage (NCBI taxonomy): Eukaryota > Metazoa > Mollusca > Cephalopoda > Sepiida > Sepiolidae > Sepiola > Sepiola atlantica. Next base: position 84,848,989 of record OY744527.1, read on the forward strand.
AAACTATATATGAATATATTTATTTATCTACTTAATGAAATGGATTGATCATTGATGGATGCTATTCTGTATTAATTACGTAAGCGGATTATAGTATGATAAAACATTGTCACATTAGTATCCATCCGAACGAAACTTTATGTTCTTTAAATGCAAGTGTTGCATGGTATCGTATTATATTCCCAATATCATTATACAACAATAACAAATGAAAATTGGCTAATCAGAATGAATGTTAATTTGATAGCTTAAACATATTATTGTTGAACTTTTAAAGTCCGGCACTATATTTTACATGTTATATATGTATATAAGTATATAAAGAGATGGGAAGAATGAGCGGCAGACGGGCAGCCAGATAATTGATATATTTCCAATGAAGATGCGAGTACAACTATTGACTATATAAAACAACGAAGATGGGAATACAGATTTAAGTTAAAGCCAACACCTGCCATCTACTTTTGCTTGTATTTCAATATGTGGCTCATATTTTGAAATAATGTTAAATCACTCATATAGTAGATGGATTTTTATATCCAAGAATTACGAGGAATATTGTACTTACAGAAAATAACACCAGAATACAATTTTATAAACCACACCGAACGAATTGTTCTTTAGTAAAGATAGAATCATAAGAATAAAATAATACATCAGATGAAATAAGAAGTACACAATTATAAGAACCCATTATACTGAGAATAGAGAGGTTCCAATTAAGAAGATGTGTACTCAAGAAACGAGTTACATGAAAGGAGATTACGTTCAAACGAGATCATCTTCAAAGAAGATTTCTTATAGTGAAAAATACCAAATAACAAAGTATAATGCTTATACAAGACGTATAATTTTCTCAGATTCTCTCTAATTTGCTTGCAACTATTGTTTCTTTCAACATGGATTAGTATAAAAAGAAATAAAATACCGCAATTTACTTAATTACAAGGGAATAGGTAAAAAACGAAAAGTTTTTGTTGAAAACAACGCAAAAATAAATCACCAAGATACAGCGATGAAATAAATAATCGTAACAATAACTATTGCATACTGCGTAATAGTTAAGACGTGAAACGAAATATGTATGCACTTGAAAGTGATGTTTGTATTATCCATTATCATTGTACATGACGATTTGTACAGACACGAATGATTTTAGCTATTATTCTATCAGTAGCAATCGTAAACTCATCACACTACATAACATACGTATACATAGTCATGCAGTTAAAGTTATTTTATCTTAAGTAATAACAACTACTTTAAGTCTAATAAATATTTTCTAACCTCGAAAATACTTCCTGGTAATTCGGAATTAATGTAACTTTTCCTATGATCAAGACGAAAATATTACAAGGGTTGAGTGTAAGTAATACAGTAGTGAGTCAAACAACCCCAACCGCCTGAAATCAATGACGTAAGAAATTCTACACCATAAATAAAAAGTCAACGTTTGAGATATTTTTATTCGATCACCAGACCAGTATGGTAATTGATAGATCAAAAATAATAAATTGCTGATACCATTTTATCATTTTATATGAATATTAGTTGAAACATCGTTAAAACATGGTTGTGTTTTTAATACTAAACAACAGGTATAAATCAGTGGCTTTATAAATTTGGTGTTCCTCATCAGTTATTTTTACGGTATTAATCAGTGTTCGGTTAACACCAATTCTCTTCTTTATCAGTTTTTTTATCCAAATTTTCAACCATATTGTTAGTCAGGAATTATTCAATATACACATATTAATATAAACATACTACATGCATTTTTATGACTTCCGCATATTTAATACACATATTATGGCACATAATTAATTTTGCTTATAGCTGTTATGAATCAGAAAACATGTATTTTCATGACATGAAATAAAATGAGAGTATTTTAGAGTTACACCGACAAAAAGTTTTTATGTTTTTTTCCCTAGACATGTTAGTCGACGCTGAAACCTTTCAGCCACAGTTATGATCTTTTTGCATCTACCTTCTCCATCTAATACTCAACAATATGTGACATAAACTAAATATCGCCTTTTAAATAAAATGAGTTCGTGTTTGAATATGTATTATGTGGATGTTGCTAGAACAAATAAAAAGTAAAGCTCACTTTGAGAAAACGGGGTGTTCATAAAGTGTGGGATGTCGTGTTATTTGTAGCTTAGGCTCCTTTTGGTATATGCATCACAACAAGAGAATCAAGCGAGCACATTGATAAAAGATTCAATATACAAATATTTACGTCGTAGTCCACACTTACCATGGAATCAAGATTGCTTTATTTATTTCAAGTTTTATTAGGTTATCATCTTTTAATGATTAAAATAATTACATTGAATTCGCAATTGTTCGAGAAATATGTATAGTGAACAAACAGTTCAGGTAGTTTATCATCAATAAAGCTGCTGTTTATTAACGTATTTACTTAAACTTGTGAGGTGCCTATGAATCAGAGGCAATTAAAAAATATATATATATATAACTTATATATTAACATATAGTTATCGCAGCGGTAATCGTCTTTATATTTAATTAGTTTTGAGTTGCACATTATTTAAAAAAAACATATATATATATATATATATATATATGTATATATATACATTATATATATATATATATAAATTGTGAAACTAAATGTATACTTTTAGTAGATAGAACATATAGTGAAATTGTTTCAGCTCAATATACGAGATAGAGCAATTATAAAGATAGATAACAGAAGAGGGATAAACATGTACGAATGACGCATTTACTTCAACTTCGATTGTCCAATGCAAGGTGTACTCGGTAAAACATGTTTATTATTCTTTCATTAAGCCAGGGCTTTTCAAATATAAAAAATCTTATCATCACAGGTATCTGTACATGTGAGTTTGAACATTACAATTAATTTGTACGTTATGAAGAATAAAAATGTACATCTTAATCGGATGAAATATATTTTCAATAACATTAATTTGAAAAGCATTTTATTTTTACAATAATCACATTTAAAGCAAATAGTCATACTGTTACAGATATGTATCAATGAACTGGTCTAAAATGCGAGTACATTTCCAATACCATTCTGTATAACTTTATATAATAAAAACTAAGAGCAGATATATAAGTGCACATGCATAGGAATGTGAATGCTATGAACACACTGGCGACGGAAAAGGTGTCCCAGTGTGATGTGACGTCTATAGTTTGATACCCTGTAGGCGAAGCTGTCGATAATTAGTAAATATACATTATTGGAGTTGAAGTCGAGATGAAAAAAGGACACTTTTTAGTTATAATTAGCTGCTGAAGTACGAACTAACGGTCAAACACTGTGTAAGAAAATGGGAATAAAAGGGAACGAACATAATTGAACAGAAATATAAGCAGATAATTAAACAAAAAATGGCGATAAATCAGGGTAACAGTATCGAGGGGGAAGTCGCTATTGGCGAGATTTTGTGGGTAAAAGAGGTAGGGAACAATTTGCCACTCATAATATCTATGTGGTTAATGAAGCTGTGATAAGTGCAGTCCCCGAAATAGAAGCTTTATCCGAAGAAGTCAAATTAGCAAAATATTTCTCCACGTTTATATCGAGTTAGCAATAAGGAGCTCTGAGAAGAAAGGATGCTTTTGAAGAGTTCCTTTTATCTTGGTTGTATACCTTTTTTGTAATATGTAAACATTGCAAATTAAACTATTTTACAACACATTGGGGTTCCTTCGTAAAAATCTTCGACAATTGTACATAATTTAAATATATTTCAATTAGAAACATATTTCGATTCGTTAGGTAAAGACAGACATTTCTTTTTTTTCTTCAAAGTAATCCATACGGACAATGCAGACAAATCGCGCTTCTTTTAGCGAGAGATCAATGACTAATATCATCCCCCCCCCCAAGAAATATTGTATTCTATAAAGTCAAACCATTCATGGAGATCAGAGACACATTTTAGATGGTCTAAAAAGATTCCCAAATGTCCAAATAATTGACATCGAGGATTGACAGCATACCTTGTTACAGTTCTCACTAGTAAATATGTAAATACTTAGAATAAGTACAGTTTTCCGATGTACTTATCGATTTGAAAAATTCATGAATATTTTTATGACTCATAATATATTCTAAGTCAGGAAAAACAATGTTGACAGGTAAAACGTCTAACTTTAGCCAAACGAACCACTTCTTTTTCACGTCAAATAATCGTATTTGTAGTATTGTTTACTTTGTATAGAAAATGTTTATCCTTTTTATTATTAGAAATTTACAAACACATTGCATAGTTGTTGTCAAATACATTTTACTTTAATGTCTGGTTTCAATTTTATGTTTATGTTTATTAATTCATTTTCAAGAATCAAACTATCTCAGACTTATGCGAAAAAAAACTTACCTACGCCGAACTCATTTAGGTAGTTTAAAGGACACATATCTCAATGCGATCAATGCCCTTTTAAATGCGGGGTTCACTTTAAGTTGACATATTTTATGAAATTGTGGTCTCAATTTCATAATATATATATATATATAAATATATATATATATATATGTATATATATATATATATGTATATATAGATATATATATATATATATATATATATATATATATATATATATATATATATTATGAGATTGTGACTACGATGTCATGAAATATCTCAACTTAAAATGAACTCGATATCGATAATCGTTTTTAACCTGAACATTTTTTTTAATATAAACATTGATTGTACCTATTTACTAGATATTATTTTACTTCTGCTTCTGGCTATAAAATAACGGACATTTTCGTAAACCCGGATACGTATATTCGTATATATATATATATATATATATATATATATATATATATATATATATATATATATATAGAGAGAGAGAGAGAGAGAGAGAGAGAGAGAGAGAGAGAGAGAGAGAGAGAATACAAATAGTTATATTAGTTGTATTAGTTGTAATATTCATAATGTTTTATGATTCGTTGCAGTAACAGAAAGTATGCAGTTTGTGGACTGATATTCAAAGGTGCATGCTGACTGGTAATTTGATCATCTTGTCTTTGTAAATCTGAAAAAACGTAGTATGATGAACAACTGACAGTAATCATGCAATGTTGACAATGAAAACAAACAAAACGCAGATTGAATAGACAGATCTAATTTAAAATGAATCCGATCATTTCAATGAAAATGTGTATGTAGTACTGACTTTGTTATAATTAAGTTTACATTATATCATAACATTGCATGTGACAACAATTACAACTGTAAGGCATTGTATACCAGGAAAGTATCAATACCTAAATAAATATCCAAATCCTCCAAAAATCCTCACAACATCATATTGACTATGATACTACACAGACTAATCACAGTAGCTTATACCCCTCTCTTACATACGCTGTTTCTAAGAATACCTTGCATAGTTTACTATATAAAAAAGTTGAGTGCTGTTTAACATATGTATTTTTACTAAATAAATATTGTCGAATAAAGCGACCCAGATATCTTGTTTCTGCTTTAATGATGCGTTTGCATAGTTATTTCTACAAGCATCTTGCATTCCTAATCCGCTATTCGATTAAATCATTTCTCGTTTTGTCTTATATTTACGAATTTATTTCTGATATATATATATATATATATATATATATATATATATATATATATATATATATATATATATACATATATATATATAAATATATATATATATATATATATATATATATATATATATATATATATATATATATATATATATATATATATATATATGGTGTGTGCATTTGTTCATTTATGCAAACATTGTTAAAAATAACAGAATTCGTCTGTTTAATTCTACCTTTTTTATTTTTTTTATTTTTCCTGGTGGTCTTTTTCGTCTAAGAAATGTTTCATAGGTATTAAAAACCTGCTTGATAATTCGTCGAATCATCCTCAGGGGTCAAAAGCTAATTAACAAAAAAGCTGGGGGAAAAAGAAAGAATATAGTTTTTTTAAAAACGGCGGAGAAACGCGCAAATAACGTGTGTCGCATTGTTCCACGAAGTCGTTGACTATTTGAATTCGGCAAAACTGGATAGTATCATATAACAAAATCGCATTACGTTAAGCATTTTAAAATGGTAGTATTGGTTTCATATGTTATGTTATTAAATTTAGGCTGTTGGTCTTACTAGCTCTACCCTATCCAGTCGCATGACAATGCAGCTTATAAACTGTAGCTCAATTTACCAACATCTACACACTCATGACCGTCCTCTCTGATTTTAGACAACGTCTACTAAATCACACTTACATTATACATGCCGAACCCAATTAAAAAAAAATACTGGAAGCTATTTACATAAAAAAACAAACAAATTAAAATCCATATTCTATACAATCAGCGGAATTTCTATGAAAATATAACAGGGGAATATATTTACTATATCTCGGTGGTCCTCTTTAACTTTAAAAGTGCCCATCATAATATATAGAGCGGGTATATGTGAAATACTGGTACCATGTAATGGGCAAGAACACTCTATTCCTTTCTTCCTCCTTTCATCCTTCAACTATTCCACACCGACACTTATTCTTAAGATTAAAATTGTCTGATGTGACCTATTTACGTTCGGTCGTATGTGGACAAATTTTAAGTCATTTTATATATATATATATATATCACTAGCATCGCCGGGTGACGGGTCAAGCTAGCACTTAATATGATATAATTCACAGAGTAATACATTAAAATGGTAGAATTCATTCTAAGAAAGAACAATACCTCAAAATAATTGCGTCCTACTGACTAAATCAGACAACATAGTATACTTCGTCTTTAGCTCGAACATCCAAGAATAAAAATAACAACTCTAAGCCAGAGCAACAAAGCACGCTACAAAATTAACGTACTAAAAATTATTCAGTATTGCACTTCTTCGTTGTTGCTATTATCTTCTATCTAATCACAGAATATGCCAGGGTGTACAACACTCCATATTTTCAGTTAATGTAATACAGTATTTTCTCAGTAGCTAAATGTAATCTACTTTACAAATTTTAGTAGTATATGCATATGTCTCAACGGAAGACGGGTATACATTATTTATGGATACATGTAGGTATGCAAATGCCATTAGAAATAATTCGTTCATGAACGAATTGAATATGTTGCTTACGTAAATGCATGCAAGCAAAATTACACAACCATGTCATGCATATTCTTTCTCCTGCTGGTTTTCCATACAACAAGGTTTACAAATAAAATGTTTATATTGCCATTTAAACATATGGGTTTGTTTAGATCATATCTTTCACAGATTGATACACAGATGTGTATTTAATGATTTACTAAAGAAGGTAAATACTTGAAGTTGATTAGTTACAACTATTCCGAACTGGATGAAGTGTTTATCGAGACAAACTTACGCAAAATACATTTTCGTAACAAAAAAGCAGACAAATGTCAAAATAAACATTTGCTAGTCAGAATCAAATATTATGTCAGTAGATTAAGTAATACTGATGATTATCTCCGAAATTTTACAAGATTTAGAGAGTAGGAAATAGTATTTTATTTAATAAAACAATACTAATAAAGAGTATGAATGCATATTCTACAATCTTACACGCCTATCACGTTTTATATTTGGTGATAATATAACATTGTTGAAAAGACCCGGTGATAAGAAATACAATTATTCGATTTAATTATATTTCCTCGTTACAGATCCTTTCCATTAGATTAGATGATTTTTTGTATCTTTAGGTTGTACTTATTCTAAAAAAATGCTAATGTGAGGACATAATGCAATGTATTACCAAATAATATTGTGACAGAGTGTACAAAATCAGACCCATTTTTGCAACATCTACGAACTTTTGTAAGGAAGTATATTATTATCTTGTTTCATCTTAAAAATATAGAATATAGGCAATAATAAGTATACTTGTATTAATGAAAGAGATTCTTAAACAATTTGGCAATGTCTTCACAGTATATTCACCAATGCGCTGATATTTCTATATTTCTTGTTTTATTCGCTGTTTGTCTCTCTCAAACATATATATATATATATATATATATATATATATATATATATATATATATGAAAAAAGATCTCCTATTAATAATATATATATATACATATATATATATATATATGTATATATATATATGCATACATATATCTATATATATACATAAATATATATGTAAATAAATAAATATATATATATATATATATATATATATATATATATATATATAACATCTAAAACAGTACTGCACTATCGAAAGCTTATCATTAAAAAGTATATGTAGCAATTTCAAGAACATTTCTCTAACAGAAAAGTTACATTTAAGTTATAAAGTTTGAATTCAGTGGTGGGCGAAGGTACCCTAATATCGTGTAAAAAGTAGAAAGAACGAATATGCTATTTTCTAATTAGAAATAATAAATATAAATAGCGTTATTCTGAGCGAAGATTTGCTTTAATCTGACTTACGGGGTATCTCGCCGTCACTATAACAACATAAACATAACCTTGTTTCTCGTTTTACTACGCTATCGTCAGCAACTAAGATTCAACTTAACCTATAGACTTTACGAATCACTCTGTATCATAAATGTCATATAGGTTTGAAAACGGTTCTTACGCCATCACATTTCAGTCATGCCTTATAATATACCGAACTAGCTTGCATGAATTCATATTTAACTACGAATGTATATCACTGTCAAGTTTAGTGTTACGCTCTATCTTATATGTTTATAATTATAGAATACCACATAAATAATGTTATTTTAATGATGCTATACACTCCAGGAAATCATGAAATCAGAAACAACATTTACGTCATAGGAAAATGATGTGTAATAATATGACGTATTTTAGAAGTATTTCAAGTAGTATTGTATTTTGAGCATTTTACAATTGCTTTATTCTATTCTTTTATTTCATTCTCATTTGGTCTACATTCAAGTGTACGACAACATGATGCATGTGCAATTGTGAATGTATGTATAAGGAAACTCAAATTTTTATAAAAAATCCTATTTTAACTTATAGTATAACATACATTTTCTCTCTCTCTCTCTCTATATATATATATATATATATATATATACAGGGTGATTCATAAGTCACTTCACTTAGCTATTTAAAATGATTACTATATGAAGCACAAACATACTATGAACGTTTGATGATTGTTATCTTACTCTCTAATTACTGCTATTTGTTATTTTAAATTTGTTCGTTTATATATTTGTTACTATATATATTTATTTCATAATCAATCAAATATGCTACAAAGAGTGGTAAATTCCTTGTTAAAAAAAATAGAGCTATTCATGCAGAACGAAGGTGTACATTTTGAGAATATGTTGTTATTTAAAACTTCCATAAATAAATTAGTTGAATAAACTTTCTGGTTTGTATTACCGTATTTTTTAACTTTAGGATTTCAAAAATAAATAGCTAAGTGACTTATGAATCAGCCTATATATATATATATATATATATATATATATATATATGGATTTGCTGATAACACATCTCTTCACTGCAGCTAGTTAATTATCCACTTGATGTTTTTATATAAGTATTCACACATCTGGTAGGCGCTCTGTTTGTCTATTTACAAAAACACTCTCGTTGCATTGCACAAAATGTATCTGGTGATATCACTTACTACGGTGCTAACTCCGTTTATGTGCATATGTATGTATATACATACAGCGTAAATGTTGTTTCACCAGCCAGTGTGATATGTGTAGACAAAATGAACCGTGGGCGCGTTGAGCACCTAAAAATTCAAACTTTTTTCACTAACACATTAAATAATTGTCATAGCTATCGCGAATTGAATCAAAAAGGAATATTTACATTTTAGTTAGATACCTATAGATGTATAGCTTATTGACACTTATTTGAATTGTTTACATGTTCAGGTGCTGATGTTTGATAACAGAAAAACACACATAAACTTATGTCATATACAGTAGTAGTTGTACCGGCGCTGTGAGTTCTAAACATATTGCTATTGGATTTACTTCATTTTTGAACATTTTCAACGCTGCCTTCACGAACCCCTTTTTTCCATCTTTAAATCTCCTTTCAACGGACACGAACTGGACAGACTCCATATTTTTAACCGCACACTCTTACTGTCCATTACGTTCTATTTTTTCAAATTTTTAATTTCGGCTTTACCACTGCCAACTTATCCATCTATGTAATTTCTCTGATGATAACAAATTAATTTTGAAAAGCCTTGGCTATAGGAAAGGAAAATAAAAATGTTTTACTGAGTACACCTTGCATTGAACAATCGAGGTTAACATAGATTTGTCATTCGTACATATTTGTCTTTCTTCTTTCATTTATATATATATATATATATATATATATATATATATATATATATATATATATATATGTATATCCGCCCTTAATGTTTTCCGTGCGAAATAGAGACGATAGGGCGGCACCACTCTATACAGTGAAGGAGGACACCTTCATGCACATGTGTGAGTTTATCACCACCTTCTTTCGTGTTAGTCGCTGCCATTCGGTTGCTGAATGAGGTGCTACACAACATGTTCGTCGGATTACCGATTCTCTCAAGACGACTGAACGTGTTAAGCAAATTAACAGCATCAAAGTTTGTAAAAAGCTTAGTTATTATCAAGTGTTTGGAGAAGGTGCGATGGGTGTAACACAAATCAAGGAGTAGTCCAACCGATTAAAAAAATGACCGGACATCAGCAGAGAGTGTGCAGCGTTCTGGCAGGCCCCACATTGCTCGAGTACAGCTCTTGTTGAGAGGGTGCGAAATTTAATGGTGGGTAATCGTCGTTCAACGGTGCGTAACTCGCCCAAGAGGTCGGAGTGAGTAAAGACACCACACATGCAATTTTGCGTGATAGTCTGTACATGAACAGTGTGGCGGCGAAATTTGTGCCCAAGTGATTGTCGCAGGAACAAAAGGACTTCTGTTTACAAATTGCACACGACCTTCTGGAAACCGCCAACACTGATCCTGCGTTTCTGAACCCCATGATAACTAGAGATGAGTCATGGGTGTACGGGTACGACCCAGAAATAAAAAGACAGTCGTCGCAATAGAAGCATCCAGTGTCTCCAAAGACATGAAGCGCGACAGGTGCGAAGCTAAATCAAGGTGAAGATAAGTGTCTTCTTTGATATCTGTGAAATTGTGAATCGTGAATACGCACCAGAAGGACAAACAGTGACGAAGGAGTACTATCCTGCTGTTCTCCGGCGTCTTACAGACGCAGTTTGTGGCAAAAGACCAGACATGTGGACGGCGAAAACTGGCAACTGCTGCACAACTACACACCCGAACACCTACCCCAATTGATCCAATATTTATTTTCCAAACATGGAATTCCAGTCGTTCGTCCACATTTCTACTCTCTAGACATGGCGACTTGCGGTGTCTGATTGTTTCGAAAATTTAAGACGCAACTGAAAGGTTCCCGTTTTCAGACTTAAGAAAGTTTGTTGGTCTTCCATTAGAAAGCATTCTATATTTAAATGATAGAAATGTGTTTGAAGCCTAAGAATGCATTTTCTTTTTAAATAAATAGTAATTTATTTAAAAGTAGTCCCAAATTTTCGACGTAATACGTTCTCGTCAGGGGTACAATACATTTTTTCCATAGCGACATGTTCATCGCTAGTAGAAAGTAGAATCCGTAAGATGTTGATTCGGTAATAGTTCAAATGTCGAAGTCTTTTATGGAAAGATGCGCGGACACGCATTAAAGATAAGAAAGTATGTTGGTCTCCCATTTGAAAGCATTCAATATTTAAATGTAAGAAATGTGTTTGAAGCCTAAGAATGCATTTTTTTAAAAATAAATTGTAATTTATTTAAAAGTAGTCCCAAATTGTCGACGTAATACGTCCTCGTCAGGGGTGCAATACATTTTTTTTTCATAGCGACATGTTTACCACTAGTAGAAGGTAGAATCCGCTAAGAATGCATTTTTTTTTAAAAATAAATCGTAATTTATTTAAAAGTAGTCCAAAATTTTCGACGTAATACGTCCTCGTCAAGGGTACAAGACATTTTTTTTTCATAGCGACATGTTTATCGCTAGTAGAACTAGTACCGAATATACATCTTACGGATTCTACCTTCTACTAGCGATAAACATGTCGCTATGAAAAAATGACTTGTACCCCTGACGAGGACGTATTACGTCGAAAATGTGGGACTACTTTTAAATAAATTACTGTTTATTTAAAAAAAATGAATTCTTAGGCTTCAAACACCTTTCTTATATATATATATATATATATATATATATATATATATATATATATATGTATATATGTGTGTGTGTGTATGTACATATGTAAATATACACATATATATGTATAAATATATATATATATATATATATATATATATATATATATATATATATATATACATACATATAATTATATATAAATTTAATGCTGATTTACCTAAGCAAAAGCAAGTAATACATGTTATAACTTCATTAAAAATACATTTCTGTGTACATAACATTAATTACACACATCTTCATGATATAAGAATATTCACAGTGTACGAATTTATTAAGAATATATATATATATATATATATATTTATATGTATATATGTATATATATATGTGTATATATATATAATTATAAATATGTATATATATGTATATATATATATACATATATATATATATATGGATATATATATATACATGTATATATATATATATATATATATATATATATATATATATATATATATATATATATATATATATGCGTCTCAAACACACTCGATTAATAAAAAAGCCGTAGTGTTAGGTCTGATGAATTGTATCTAAATTACAATATATTTTAAAGAAGTTATATAATGGCTTTCCCTCAACATGTTGAAGTTATATACTATTCAATTGAATGAGCTCTAGTATTACACTATCGAGGTATTACAAGAACCCTTGATGTGATAAAATAATTATATTAAAGAAAAGTATAAACATATATATATATATATATATATATATATATATATATATATATATATATATATATATATATAGAACACGAAAAATTAGATATAATGTATACAGTAGAACATCGTATTAAAGAATTGATGGTCGATATACGAATAAGAGGAATTATATAAACAATTACAACATGAGAATAAAGATAGAAAAACAAACAATATCTTTAAAGTCATCAGTTGTGTTTTAAATAAAAAGACATTTACTTTACTTTCCTTTCGACAAGGCATTTGAAAGAATACAATGTTATCGTAAGCAGAACACACACAGATACATCCGTTAGGGAAATTACCAAAAGTCATAATTTTAAAAGATATGAAGATAATATAAAATCGGCAAATATAAAAAAAAGTATCCAAGAGGTTAAAAATATAGGAAAAAGTTCGCTGTTAAAGCATCGTAAAAATCTGTAGCAATAGGTTCGGAAAACGGTAATTCCGGGAATAATTGGCATAACAAATTGTAAAATCTGTTTAATTTTAGGAGAGGCCAACATATTGAAAGACCCAAATTATACAGTTGGAAAACGTTACAATGCAAAAGTTTAGGATATAAGTTGTGTATTAAAAACCATTTGCAAAACTTCTATGGAATTCAAAATATAGTTTTGAAGGAAAAATAAATGTATTTTATTTGAAACATCTTGTTTAGTGCAACTAATGAATTTAGAGATTTTGATTTTTTACAATCCTTATTCTATTTGTTTCATATTTTTGGATAAATCCATACCTGGACTGTAATAGTTATCTCCAGATTGTTTGTTAAATATGCATCGGATATAAGGTTTCGCTAAAATATCTCAAACTGTCAAACCACAGCAGGTGATATTTGTGGTAGATGATTTTACTGTAGTGTAAGATCATTCCTACAATTAGTTTACATATTAATACATGAAAATAAGTATTTGTGTTTGTAATAAAAAAAAACTAATTTAGTTTAAACAACGATACAATATACGTGCTTGAATAATTCAATTACAATACTAATATATGCATTATTACTAATGTAAATTGTTATGATTTAATTAATCTACAATTATGATGCATTGTATAAGTAATTGGGAATATTAATATTATGTTTTAAAATTATTTTTTCTAATTACTAAATAACAAATACGCATAACATCTACATAAAATTCGGATATGTCAACAATTCTATTTGATTTTGAGATATATGTTTCGCAGGTTTCTGATACATACGATTTACAGACTGTCCCTATCTGGAGTAAATATAACCGTAACTCATCTAAGTCTGAACACCTGTTTGGATTTTTTTTTAGAATATATTAAAAAAGGTAACGAAACGCGACACTGTTCTGATGGATACTGCTAAGGGAGATTATATTCAAAGATCTAAACATACTAAAGAGGGTTTGTATTTCACGACATCTTGCAGAAAAGAAAAAGAGAACTAAATATATGTTTCTTTCCGCTGTATTAAATGTGTGCACGATATTTGGCCTTTTTTCTAAATTTGGCTATCCGATTTTCACAGTGGGAGGTCACAGGAAAAACAAAATAATTCCAAGAAAAAACATAATTATTTAGTAAACATTTAACGAAAAATTCAATAGTTGTATTTGTTTGTATTATACAAATTTACCAGAACGCCACAGTGCAAGCTTTCATAATGAACATCTATCGACTACGTTATATTATTGTTTTGTTATTAGAATAATACAATTTAGAGATATTAAAAATAAGAATTACATACTGTGCATTACGCAATTAAATACGCGAATCTAGCTGCTTTGTTTTCCTTACTTATTAGCGGCTTTTATCGAGGAGATCCTACCAAAAGACCTATTTCGTCAACTTTCTGGACACAGTTTGTCGTGAAACAATTGTGACCCCTTTTCACATTGTTTAGAAATGTTACCAGCTGTAAGGACACGCTATTTCTTCACTAGGCGTTTCATAACTCTGCCCCCTTTTGCCGTTGTCTTTCTTGGTCTACCAGGTTTCCTTGTGTTAATACTCTACCAGTGTCTTCATAGTGTTAGATAACTCAGGTTACAACACTTTTTGAACGTTTCACACGTTTTCCGATTTCTTCTATTGTCTTTTTTTCTTTTCTTAATTTGACAATTTTTGCTTTGTCGCTTAAATCAGTTTGATTTCTTTTTGGCATTATTGATATTGCGTGACCTGCAGCAGTGATGATAATTACAGTTTAGAATATTTATTCTCATCTTTTTATAAAAAAAAGCATGCTGTTTAAATTTTAAACACTTATTTTTGCTTAATGTTCCTTAGTTTTGGACACTTGAAATATGTAACATGATTGATAACTTAAATACTATTATTCTTATTCATCTGAACATCTCGGCATAAGTCCAACTACATAATTTACATATGCATTAAAATTTTCACAAATATTAAAATATAATTTATTTGAGATTTAGAAGATTTTATTTTTGTTCCTAAATTATGGGCGGTACTATAAATATATATATATATATATATATATATATATATATATATATCTTAAATTACATAGGACATAGTAAATTAAGAATACGCCGAGTGGTTTGCGTTTAACAGGGATCCGCTAGGAAGTAGAGACGTTGACTCTTCACTGCCGTCCAGATATCACTGCCCGTCTTATATACGTACTTTCGTATATAGTCAATACCTGATTACTTCCTTTCATGTTGGTTTCGTATTCATGCCAAATCATGACTTTTACAACAATATATATATATATATATATATATATATATATATATATATATATATATATATATATATATATTCACAGCTTGTTTTGTCTTGTTTTTGTTCTTCACAGCTTCCAGCAACCCGGATCTTCGCATTGCCTTCAACCTTTTTAAAAACTTTTATTATATATATATATATACAACGAATGAAAAAAAAAGAAAGAATTCATCTTTGTAATTATACTTTTTTTCATGTATTTTCAATTTTCCTGCTGGTCTTTTTGTATAGAACATAATAGAAAATACAAATGTTCCACATGTTTCACGAACATTTCCGATTCTTCCTCGAAAAAACTGGAGGAAGAAGAGACTTATAAAAAGACGGTGGAGAAACGCGCATAGAACGTGTTCCGCATTGTTCTAGGAAGTCGGTGACGATTTTAAATTCAGCAACTATGTATGGAATCACAGAAAAAAGAATTACATTTAGCATTTTAAAAGACCTGAGGATTATGTGACGAATAATCTAGAACGTCCGTGAAACCTGTGAAACCTATGGAACATTTATAATTGTTTTGATTTTAATACAAAAATGGCCAGACGAATTCGGTCATTTTTAACAATGTTTACATACATGAGAAATAGATGCCTAAATACACACAACATATATCCTGCTCTCTCTCCCTCTCTCTCTCTCTCTATCTATCTCTCTCTATCTATCTATTTCTCTCTCTATATATATATATATGTATATATATATATATATATATATATATATATATATATATATATATATATATATATATATGTGTGTGTGTGTGTGTGTGTATCATTCCGGGAGATATAGATAGAGAAAAATGAACAGTTGGCATATAACAAATAAGAATGTGTGTGATGTTTGGTGTTCATGTTTGTAATTGGAGAAAAAGGGGCATATAGATTGTATTATCAAGTAACATGGTATAATGTTACCATATTTCTGCAAATTATCTCTTTCAAAAGATTGCTATATTTCTTCACATACATTTTTTACACGCCGTCTTATAAACCTGGACAATACACCGATTCATAATTTCCTTCAAATCCGTAATTATTGAGCAATATGTATTTCGCCATTCTGTAAGGACAGCGGGATTAACCTTATCTTAATTGCTGTGGCAATTATATTATCTTTCTACGTAGAATATAAAATAGATTTTATTGCAAGGCATGAACACCATCATAACCCCTGCAACAACGGATATGAGTTTTATTCCTTAATAAGATTTCCAGAAGTAAATAAACGAGTAGCGCCAGACTTGTTCGTTATTAGAAATATTTCGTATAGACACAACGAAGGTTTTGCCATTTTTTCTGTCAAATCTGCTTTAAACTCGTATTTTTCAAATGAAGTTACATAGATCATGCTTTAGAATGAGACAATGATACACGTTTTCGTAACATATTGTGTTACAGATAGTTATCACGACTAATAATCTATATACTACTAAAAGTCTATGGGTCTTGTATGTTTGCAATCAGCTTTCAGCTTTCTGGTTTTCAACATCCGGTTGCGCATGCGTAAATAGCATCGTCTTCCAATCTGTTATTCCAATTCAGTTGAACTCCTTTTATTAACGAACGCATGAAATTTTTCATTCTGGAAATGTTTATATCGCTTTAAATATAAAACAATTACATTTAATTTCATCAAATAGTTTTTTTGTTTTCTCCACGGCTAAAAACATTCAACGGCAGGACTTTGTAAAGTCTGTCGCAGTTTCAAAAAAGCTCCACCCTTTTAAAAAACAAAAACAAACAAACAAAACAACAACAATCATTATTAATATCAATAGCGGCGGTGACGAAACCACCTCCCACTTTTCCTCTCACAGATTTCACCACTCCTACTCCCTCTGTTTTCGTTACGTACGCGAGACAGCCGGTTGTACCCCCTTCCTTTCTCACCTGTTCAGTGCATATTTACCTATAAGTATGGCCAACCACTTATAATTCAGTAACTATAATTAAAAAAAAAACAATTATAATAAACAGAACGACGCATAGAAATCTATCTATATTCTTTTTTAAACAATTACATTTAATTTCATCAAATAGTTTTTTTGTTTTCTCCACAAGTGTCACGCACATACATGAATTCCATAGCTAATATAACAAACTGACCCAACGGGTCACGGGTGGTCTAGTATTATAATAGAATTTTGAAAAAAAAAGGAATATCGTTTAGGGAAATGAGAAAATATCCAGCGTTTATCACTACTTATCTGCAATACTAAAATACAAAAAGGCATTAAGCAAATAAAAAGAGAAGAAAAAAATGTCTGCAAGGTATGGTGTAAAAATACACGATGGAGTAGAACAGGATAAAAGAGGCGGAAATTAGGACATCTTTCACGCATGGGAAAATAGCCTGTATGAAATCTATAAAACATTCATAAACGAATAAAAATGAAAAGATCAGATCAACTGAAATATGGAGATGATTATAATATTTCGTACACGAATTTAAAAGAATAACTTACTGTATAAAACATGGCGAAAAGCATAATGTACACATATATGCACACACTAACACACACACATACATATATATATATATATATAGATATATATATATATATATATATATACATATATATACATATATCAAGAAGAGAGTCAGAGTATAGTATAAATGTGTTTTTCTTTCACACAAATAGTTTGGTTACATATTTGAATCTATCTTTTGTTTAATATATTTATTATTTAAAATAATATTTAGCAGAGTATAGCGCACATAAACTGGCGACCTGAGCGACTTTCTCTTCGACTTCCCAACGGAACATAGACGCTGGAACATGCAGGGGTCGCCGAGTATTTGCAGAGAGGCCTGCCCACTAATTTTATTCTGGCAATCACTGCATCCTTGGTGTTGCAAGCGGTACGGCTAGTGTTTTTTTTCTCAAATCTGCTCTCACACATCTTATTTGAGCATGAGGAAGATTTATAGACTTGTATTACTTTCCAATCGGATAACACAGAAAGAAACAAACAAGAAAACATGAAAGCGACATACACAAAATTGGAATAAAATACGCTACATAGATTACTTATAATAAAATCTGAAAAAATTTCACCTAAAAAAGATCGGCATTGCTAGGGAATGGTCAGATAAATAGATATACTCAATCGAATATAGAGCACTAGGAAAACAATGCGATTAAGACGAACTACATAAACACCAAAATGGATCAAACCCAGGTGAGCAGGTAACGAACAGTATCTATACAATAACAGTGAATACCATGATATGATAATGGCGGAAGCAATCTGAAGAGGAGCATTGTTTTTAGAACTCTACAAATTACTGCATTTTGAAAACAGCGACAAATTATATTAGCAACAACTAGAAACACTACTTAAGATTAAAAGGGGCATACTCACGTAGAACATGGAAATACAAACGAGCATAGCAGATGAAGCAACATGACTTTACGTGAGAATAGTCGACAAGAAAAAAAATGCAGAATAGGAGAATTAATCTTCCTAGCGCGTTGGGGAAAACCAAAGAGAACCGAAACTCAACAAACACATTTAACGTTGCAGTAAGATGAAGCAAATATGAAACATGGAGAAAAGTTTACGTAATACACATAAGTGTAGTGGACATATAAACAGTTTCGAAAAAAATCTGACCAAAATAATGATAAATATAAATGAAATAGAAGACTAGCATTATCCCAAATACAACACCAATGCAACACTTTCAATAGAACACGGTTACACAGATCAACCACGTGTAAGTTAAACAGGATTAGTATGTGTTAATGCAACCAAAAATTATAGAGATAACATCACACATAAATACTTGAATTGAAATGATTTTGATAGATATGTAAACATTGCTATTATCAGTCGCCCTTCACACATTGTGATGGCAACAGCATCGGTTCGTAATACACAGAATGGTCATTAAGGTTTGAGAAAGATGAACGCACGGGGGGCACCAGCCAGAGCTTAATTAGAATGTCACGGAATGTACTGAAGGGACATATTGCCACTCAAATTTAGAGAAACACAACGGTTGTTATTAATGATCAAAGCTGCTGCTAGAAGGCAAATTGGTCTGCAAGTGTAATCAAAACGAGTGGAGAATACTAGTAACCTATGACGACTAAGACTCCAGGGGACATCAGTGGTAATGACACACCTTATATTGAGTAAACACCAACAGCAACAATAATATCAATAATAATAATAATAATAATAATAATAATAATAATAATAATAATAATAATAATAATAATAATAATAATAATAATAATAATAATAATAATAATATCATCAATAATAATGATAATGAACCTTGCCTTGAATAGTTCGGGTAATTACAGAGAACACTTTTATGCAGACATGAGTAATAGGTAAATCTATTCCGCTGTATATTCTGTCTTATGCTATAACTTTAATGTGTGCTTATAGCAGAAGTAAACCACTTACTTTTCTTCTAAAAAGAGTGCGAGCGTTATTTTATGAATAATACTTTTTTTAAATGCCAGTAAATCCCTTTTGTTCGATCATTATGTAAAGAATGTGTGTTTATGTGTCGTTTCGATACGATCTATTTTTTTTTATTAGAAACGATATTTATGTCTCAACCACCGTATTTACTGCATAGAATTCAGCGGAAGAAGATGTATTATTAAGTCAGAGACAAAATGTCATGAGGTTTTAAAATCTATCTTATTTCATTCAGACATCGCTCAGAGAATAGAGTCTGATATTTGAACATAATCTGGCGATATAATTATCGTGCAAGACTTACTGAATGCTCTACGATGACTCATCTACCAATTATGAGTAGATTCAATAATAGGCATGATGAACACCCGCAAAGTCTATTAGAAAATGAAACGGCGAGTCAAACTCCTATCGGATCTATTTTATGTTTTGAATTGTTCTGACAATTTCATTGTAAACGCTTTATTATACACAAGTTGCTAATTGTTACATCGGGATGAAAATAGTGTACATACAGTAACGATAATAACTCACATATGGTTGCTATTCTTCTTAAAATAACTATTACAGGATTCCAAACGAACTCGTTAATGTAAAGAAAATAATTAAAGCCTACCATTGTCTCAAGATTTTATTGAAACTTCACCAATGTTTACAAATAAATTAAAACAACACAAAAAATAAACAACGCTAGAAGAAAACTATTTTGTTCACTATAATCTTAACGTAATCATAAAATCAGCAAGTCTTGTTAGGAATATACAGTCACCAGAATCAGTCGCCATATTGACAATATCTACATATTTATCAATATTAACAATATATATATATATATATATATATATATATTTATATATATATATATATATATATGTATATATATATATGTATATATATATGTATATACATATGTGTATATATATGTATATATATACACATGTATATATATAGATGTATATATATATGTATATGTATATATATATATTATATATATATGTATATATACCTATATATACATATATATATATATATGTGTATATATGTATATATACATATATATAATTATTTTATATATACATGTATATATATATATATACATATATATATATATATATATATATATATATATATATATATATATATATATATGTATATATGTGCTAGCATATAATAATTACGAAAATATATGACTTATATCTGTCTCCACGGAAATATATTGTTTATGTTTGTCTCCACTGGAAAAAATACGAGAATACAGACAGAAACAGAAGCTGAAAAGAGTCCAGCATAGGATACCAATCATATGTTTCCTTTGTTCTGTTGTAAAACTGACGGTCTCGATTGTGTTCTAATATTTTATAATATATATATAAATAAATATTTTGGGCTTATTTCTAAATGAAAATCAGATTCAGTTGACGAGGTTATATTTTTTTAACAACTAGACTAGCTCATTATGTGATGCCAGATCCCATTCGTATGTCGCACTAAATAATTTTACCGTATCCCTTTGGGTACCAATACAGCGTTCTTTCTTTCTAAAAACGTTAAAGCCATTTATTAATAGTAAGTAGTTATTAGTAAGAAGTCCTTTCTCAAGTTAATATTCCGCCTTCGCATATCGTAAGATAAGTGTTATCGTGATAAAACTGATTACAAAAAAGCAAAACCCCTATCATGCTTTTCATTTAACCTTATGCAAAACTTCTTGAAGTGCAATTAGTTTTCCAATTCTTAATGCTATTCTTTAACTTTACAAGCATTTGTGTATATATGTAAAAATGATTTCTCATAATCTATCCACCACATGAAGATGTTAGAAGTTCTTTGTTTGTAGTTCGCAAGATCATTTAATCGTAGAGACGTTTAGCTTTGGTTCAAGGTTATCTTATCCGGCCGCACTTCTGTTCCTCAAGCAGCAAATAGTGTTGTTTAAAATTACGTCAGATACCTGCAGACAATAAGCTATTGAAAAGTTTCCAAATAACTGAGAGGCAAATGATTGGTCTAAATGTTGCACAGTTCACCTTTTTTTGTATCATATGTCATGATCAACACGTTACTTCCTTTTGTCAGCAATCCGGGAAAGCTACTTGTTGTCAAACAGTCATTTAGAATTGCTGCAAGAAGTTGGTGAAAATCCAGAAGTTTTGAAAACCAGAATAGCTAGACCCGTAAGGTCCGAGTGCTTTCCAATTTGAAAGCTTTGTACCCCTCTCTTTCGGGATCTTGACAAAGTCTCTTATCATCGTCTATCGTCCTACTCAAGTTGGTTCAATATACTTGATCCATTCCTCATCATCGTGATCAATATTATTATTATTATTATTATTATTATTATTATTATTATTATTATTATTATTATCATTATTGTTATTGTTATATAATTGTTATTATTTTTTTATGCTGATGATGATGATGATGATGATAATAATGATAATAATGATGATGATAATAATAATAACAACGACAACGACAACGACAACAACAATAACAATAACAATAACGATAACGATAATGATGATGATGATGATGATGATGATGATGATGATGATGATGATGATGATGATGATGATGGTATTAATACCACTAGTGATGATGATGATGATGATGATGATGATGATGATGATGATGACGATGATGATGATTGCGATGATGACGATGATGATGATGATGACGACGATGACGACGATGATAATAATAATAATAATAATAATAATAATAATAATATAAGAAAAAGAAGAAGAAGAAGAAGAAGAAGATACAAGGGGGAAGAGGACTGGTAAATATAGAAGTGTGTGAGGAAAACTCAAAAATGAGCTGGAAAAATACATAACTAAACACAGGGAAATCCTTATCATTGCAGCAAGAGACACCAATCCAACGAACAACTCGTGAAGCACCGAAACCAGAAACAAAATGGCAAGAAAAGAAAAGTGGAGAAGAAAAAATACTACACGGACACTTCAGAAGACTGACAAGAGAAGAGACCAACGAACACAGCTGGACATGGCTAAGAAAAGGACAATTCAACAGAGAAACGGAATCTCTACTGATGGCTGCACAGAACAATGCAATTTGGACAAACTACATTAAAGCTAAAATAGATAACACTCAGGAAAACAGTAAATGCAGACTCTGTGGACAAAGAGACGAACCAATATATCGTATAATAAGTGAATGTAGCAAACTATCCCAAAACGAGTATAAGAGCAGACATGACTGTGTGAGGAAAGCAGTACATCGAGAACTGTGCAAACAATTGAATTTCGAATACGCAGAAAAATAATACACACATAAGCCAGAAACAGTACTGGAAAACGAAAGACACAAACTCATCTGGGATATGGATATACAAACAGACAAACTCATACAAGCAAGGAGACCGGATGTTATAATAATCAACACGAAGGAAAAATCTTGCAAAATCATAGACTTATCCGTTCCAGCAGACCACAGATTGAAAAGCCAAGAAACAGAAAAACGAAGCAAATACACAGAACTAGCCAGATAACTAAAAGGAATATGGAGCATGAAGAAAGTCAGTATAATACCAATAATTGTAGGAGCACTAGGAACAATCCCCAGCAACCTGGAAAAACGACTGGGAAAAATTGGGATCAAAGGAATCATTGGAACTATACAAAGGACATCAATAATCAATCCAGCTACAAACTTAAGAACAATTATTGAATGCGGAAGCTAACCCGCATAAGCTACGAAGGATCATACGGAACCGAAAACATGAAGAAAACAAAACTAACGAAAGAACACACCACAAACAAAGAAAAAGAAAATGCAAGAAACATCACTTAATAAGCGCCCCCATCCCCCTAAAAAATTACAGCGGCCTCAACTGACACAACACAAAAATGGACCAATGAACAGAAGTAGCAAGAAACACCATAAGCTCACCACCGCCCACCCCACAAAATAAATAAATAAAAAAATAAAAAATAATCAGCTCCGCCAAAAAAAAAAAAATATTTAAAAAATAAAAATAAATAAATAGATAAATAAAATAAAATTAAATTAAAAAAATTTTTTTTTTAAATAAAAAGTAATAAATATATATATATATATATATATATATATATATATATATATATATATAATAAAACAATTTAAAAAATGGTACCAGTCTAGGCTGACACCACACAAAATATTTGCATAGAGTCAAGGAGGATGAGAAGACCGAGGAGAGACAGCACAAACCAGACCTTCACTGGAAGTGCAGAAACTGCTGGTACCTCGGGGAGGCTTACTGCCACCCAAACCCCAGAAAAAACCAATAGTCCTTGCCGACGAGAAATCAATGGTAAACGGTTGTTGTGATACTGCAAATTTATTTGCGGTGGCTATCGAAAAGAGATGGAGAATACTGGAAATCTGGGAAGACTTGTTGCTACTCAGACTCCAGGGAATATCACCGGTTGTCTGTGAGCCATCACTGATTACCTGTGTGAGAACTCCTAGTTAGTAAATAATAATAATAATAATAATAATAATAATAATGATGATGATGATAATGATTATGATGATGATAATAATAATAATAATAATAATAATAATAATAATAATAATAATAATAATAATAATAATAATAATAATAATAATAATAATAATAAGTGTTTTCTACCTACCCGCAACGGAACTATTGTTACACATAAGTTATATATATGGCAAGGGAGGCGCGAGAGCGCTTTATCCCTTAATAGACTTCAAAAACCGGCTGTGCTAGAAATCTCATTTCTTTGATCAATCATAACTCAAACACCAATAAACCAAATTAGCTACACCTTTGCACACATTTTTTTTGATAGGTTCTATAAGTGTGGACAATTTCAGCATCATTAGTCAAGGCAACCCAGAGATCCAGAAAGTCAGGCATGAGTGTGTGTTATCCGTGTGTACGTACGTATGTGCCACCCTGTATCTCATCAACGATTTAATGGATTCAGCTGATTTTTGGCAGATATAGAGGTTCTAGGGTAATTTCAGTTTACCATATATCTTAGTTTTCCAGAAAATTCAAAAAAACCTTTAAAATGGCTATTGTATTGAGACATAGCCTTTACAAAAGTATTGACATTCCATTATAAATGCCAGTATACTGAAATCATATGCTCTTAATAGGGTTAAGATGAAAATTCATATACACTAAATTTACAAAAGTAAGGAAATGCCCAAATGTTAACACGTTTATTATCATTAAGGGTATGCGAGCACAACAGGGCTATGTATTTTACTTGTAGGAATTTTTGTTCAGCGCGCATCACACACTTCATCCACTCATGCATCGAGATTTATACTGTAGTGATGTGATAATGAAATGGTTTGGTTGTTGTGTAGTCATACCCTTAATGACAATAAAAGTGTAAACATTTGGTAATTTCCTTGCTTTCGTACATTTAGTGTATATGAATTTTCATCTTAACCCTATTAAGGGCATATGATTTAAGTTTACTGGCATTTATCATGGAATATATATTTATACTCTTAGTTTTCAGAAACATAGTTACCGTCGTATTTCTTTGAGATTAGTATCAAGTCTAAACGCATACTATACGAACATTCTCAAACATCGTTAATGAAATAAATAATATTTTGCAAGTTCTCTTGTTAATGGTGTCACAATATATATATATATATATATATATATATATATATATATATATATATATATATATATATGTTAGTATTTCATGTATCGACATAACATTTTATAAGGAGATATACTTTTGTATGTATCAATTTTCAGTATTTACTTCAACAGTGGTCGATACGTAAGTAGAGCTAGGTAATAAGCTATGAAAATATATGTATGTATGTATATATATGTATGTGTGGGTGAGTTTTTATGAATATATATTAAAGTTTATATTCTTTATCATATTCGAAATGGGTTCAACTTGCAAGCTCAATGGGGTTCATTACAAGCTCCAGAACATATGTATTTTAAGTTGCATCTAAATGACAAGATGAAAAGCAATCCATAACCATACTTTTTTATTTACTTCGTGTTTAAATTTCTTTATTTTCATATGTCGACGAATACGTGCATTTTCTCTTTTTGCATTGACTTTTTTTCAAAATGTCATACTTATTTTCCTAACTTACGCGCATTAAACAGCTCATTTAAGATACATATATTGTCTTTAATTTAACAATGTTAATTATCAGAGTAGTAGTTCGTTTAATAGAAATTGGAAAACATGTTATTTATATAACAGGAGAAAAGAAAATGGGACTGGTTTGAGAAGTCTAGATAAAAACAACAGCAACACCAATTGCTACATGGCCGTCGGATTTGTCATTTAGACGTTAATTTACTCTGCCATTACCAGTCAATTACTGGTGTGCAAATCATTACGCGGTCCGCCAAACTAGGTAAAATATGACTTTTGTATTGGGGTTCGAAACGTGTGAGCGACGAGGATGAATTCTTCATATGCTTATTATTGCAGGTTTGGCATGAAACACATTTGAAAATATTATTTAAATAATTGTTAAAACCCTCGCTAGATTGAACACTTTAGATAAGTTATTGCTGCATCGACAACATCTGATCAAATCTGAAATATTTCTCTTATCTATGCATCTATCTTACACGCAATATCTAAACCTGTTATATACATAAACGCTCACACAAACCCACTCGCACTCATCTGTTTAACTTTGTTATTAAGTTACTTATTTTGCTGGTTGAAATTTTACTTTTTCAACGTTGTTCACATGGCTTCGAGATTTATTGTACTGAAACTCTGAAAGTTTAAATAGCACTGCAAAATGTGATACATATAGAACAATGTTGTTTTGATTCAATAGATTCATCAAAATGGCAACATATTATGTTTACAACTGACGGGTTCACGAGAATTATAAACTTGATATAGACATGGCATTAAAGGAAGACAAAAAACGACATTTCTTTAAACAGAGTTAATATTCGTAAATTATGATAGTGTTTTAAGATATTTTCTTCTCGACAATTACGTAAATGTTATCAGTGTGGTAACTGTTGAGTAAAGTCTCGAAGCCATGCGACCTATTTAATTTCTTTATCAAACAATCTAGCTCCATGATGCTTATTAATATAAGCTATGTAGATTTCGCGTAAAGTACATAATTGTTAACAGTCAAGAACTCGTAAATACAATTAAGAAAAAATCAAATCATACATAGCAAGCGCTTATAATTACATGCTGTACCGATCTGTACTGTTTTAAATGTCGGAAAATGTGTCATCAATAGCAAAATGTTAGTTTGATGACACGTTGTCTCATGCACACCAGAAAAACACAACGGCTGCCGAGAGATCGTTTTACTTTGCTAAACTAAGAGGATTACGTGTTGTTGTAAGCTGCTGTTTTAGTGGGTGCTTGTCGAACTTTAGCGTTTGAGTAAGTATTATTATTTTCACTATACTTTCACCCTGACCACTACGCAGTTAAGGTTTAGTTATACAGCGTTTAATTAAAAACGTTCTAAAATAAAAATAAGAGAACAAAGAAGTATACATGTTCTAACAATTAGTTTGTTTTCATATTTATATATTCCTCATTTCCTATGTATTAAAATAACAGAACAAATATATGTGTGTGAATATTCTTTTTAGGCATCATATCGCATTCAGTAATCTTATATATAAAGAAGAAACGTTTTTCCCCTGTACCTTCGCGTCGAATAGGAACATAAACTCGAACCCAATAGGTTACTACACTCACTACAACATCAGGCTTATTCGCTCCAGCATATTCTTAGTAAACTCTACACTCTTACATCCACCTCGGGCAAATTACTACTTTCTGTTCCACCATCATTCACTCTCCCCAAAACAGACACCATACAGGTAGTAGCAAGAACATTTCTCTCTAACATTTTACTCCTCCCACGCTACCAGTCTACACTGGGAACAACTACACAACGGATACTTTCACACATTTTACACCTTATTATTTACGTTAAGTATACCTTCACCTCACCACACAGTCGCATACCTTGCACAGAAAATATAACAGACGCTCCCTTCAATAGATCTGACTACGTCACTTCCGCCAAATACGATTACGCAATCGTCTACTCTCAGCCTCATCCAGCTACTTTAGTTCACGAAACGCCTGCCAGATTCACTACGTTTAAACAATTATACCGATTCCCCTTACCGATCTAACATTTCGTCAGGTAATACACCGTTCCTGTTATGCTATTTCCGTTATACATTCATCTTCTTCAGTTCTAATCATTTCTGCTACAATACTAATGTAATATGTTCAGAAAAAAACCGGTTACAGATTAAGCGATTGACATTTCCTTATTCTTCCTACGTAGCATTTTCACGTTACCGAATAACAGATTAAATTAAACTGAACACAATGACAACCGCAAACACTACAATTTATTCACCTTCATTATAATAATAAATAAGTACAGTTCTGACATAAAGTACACCATTTCTTCCTTCTACATAATTTGACCTAACGGTTCCCTACATTATTCGATTTAATATGTAATACTAAGAGTTTTCCATTACTTTACTCTTCACACGCCACAGTCAGATCAGTTAACGTTAGTAACAAGTTGAGAAATACTTGTGGTGTCACATTACGAACTACCGCCAGTTACAGATATAACTACAGTATAATTCATTTTGCACAAAGAATAAACATCAAACATATTATATTATAATACATACTAAACAATATTCCAAATGCCTTTTATATTTCGTAAGGGGTGGACACTTCAGTTTACACTCAGTTTTCAATTAAAAAAAAATATTTTACATAACGGACACCGATTACATAATAAAAAATAAAAAAACTATCAACTCTAAAATATAATATATTAGATAAAAAACATTAACGTTTTCCTTATGTTATGAAATATACAACTCAAGAATCATTTTATACCAATACAAACAAATATGTGACTTCTGCACTATTTGAACCGAACTGTTTTCTTTTTAATACGTTTATAAACTAAGCAAATACTTTTTAAAAATGGGATTCTAATTACCGACTATGAGAAACAAATATTACAAAAAACTAGATCATTGAATTGTATTGATATAAATTAGGATACTTCTGCATTTCCAACGTCACTTGGACTTAATAATTGAAGAGTTCCATTCATTCCACCGAGTCAACCTGCAATGCCAGACTGAATGTTTCATTTTAACTTATAAATGTTCGTTTTAAACGATCAATATTGACTATTTTGATATAATTTGAATTCATACAATAACAAAAATACATTTTCATTATTTTTATAAGTTACTAAATAAAAAAAAACATTGTTGCAATCGATTAACTTCTTTGCAAAGAATTCCCTCGACGTTAACTACTTTGCGACAAGTAACAAAACAAACAAACCGATTAGATACATTTTTTAAAGAAAAATAACAAAACACCGCGCTTACAGATTAGACGAATACCATTCTCTTATTCTTCTTTCATAACACTTCCCAGTAATCGAATAACGGATTACATTAATTCGACCACCTTCACAATCGAACACATTCACATTAATTGTAAATATACATAAATACAAATAACAAATTCACTTACACGCAATCACCGGAAAACTAAACAAATACACATACGTTCTATTTATTAAAACATTTCTTAGTTCTAGATAATTTGAACCGATACATAACCCTATTTACTTTTTTCGATACTTCGCGCTTCACAATCCTCAGTCAGATTAAATGACGTTATATTTAAACAAAATTACAAAAACACTTATATATATCGCGGGTGGGGGTGGACATGTATTCAATTTACACGTATTTTACATTTTCTTCATCATTACACGTAACTGACATCGACTACATAATAACGTGCCACCCACAAAAACTAAGCCGACGTAATCAAATACGAATTTGTAAACGTCGCTAATTAAATATGATATACTTCTACATACGGATTTAGAACCTTACACGAGAAAAACATTGAATAATTCTGATATTTCATATCATAATAATTAAAAAAACAAAAAAACTCAAACAATTAACAAAACCATTTACGTTTTCCTTACTTACATGAAGTAAAACAACTGTTACTTATACAAACATTGAACCAAACTGTTCAGTTCTTTTATTTTCATTTATTCGGTTACAAAATAACAGATCAGGAATCAATATATTTCAATAATTACACCTTTCAATTAGTTTTAACACACAATTTCGCTTATAAACTAAGCAAATACGTTCTTAATATACAAATTCTTTTACAATAACATTTTATTGTAATAAATAAGGTTACTCCTGCATTACAAACGTCACTAGGACTTAATAATTGAAGAGTTCGATTCATTCCACCGAGTCAACCTGAAATGGCAGACTGAATTATTCATTTTAAATTATAAATGTTCGTTTTAAACGATCACTATTTACTATTGATAGAATTTGAATTCATACAATGAAAAAAATCAATGACTACTCATTT
This sequence comes from Sepiola atlantica, assembly GCA_963556195.1. NCBI lineage: Eukaryota > Metazoa > Mollusca > Cephalopoda > Sepiida > Sepiolidae > Sepiola > Sepiola atlantica. Next base: position 84,879,644 of record OY744527.1, read on the forward strand.
AAATGATACATTTTCACTTCAGAAATCACTGTTGTCTACTTTGAGAAAATCTTCATTCATACAATACGAAAAATCACTGATTTTACATTAAAATGATAAATTTTCGTTTTAAAAATCACTGTTGACTATTCTGGGTTTTTAATTTCATACAATAAAAAAAAATCACTGACTATTCATTAACAAGATAAATTTCAGTTTAAAAAATAACTGTTGACATTTCTGAGGAAGTCTTAATTCATACAAAGTTACTAAGTAAAATAAAATTACTATTGTTGAAATCAATTAACTTCTTTGAGAAAAATCCCTTCAACATTAAATACTTTGATAATAGTAACAAGACAAAAACAAACCTATTAGTCCCCCATCCCCCTGCTACCGTGTTGACAAATGTTTAACATTAAAAAAAATCGTTTTAGACCCTTGCTCTGTCTGTGATAAGGGGCCCTTGGAAAATTAAAGAGGCCTACAGAGCCCCATTAAAATCCCCCCTATTACCTTTACATATAAATTCCATTTTCTTTGGCTGAATAAAAAATAGAAAATGAGCACCACTGAAACACACAAACATAATTATTGTAGGCTGCAGAGCATTACAAATTGTATTCGTATGCGGGTGGGGCAATAAAATTAGGATTATATGCTTATTTTTAATAATGAAGACTATACTCTATTTTATTTAATGACTGCGATTGAGTCACGTGAGCCAAATTCCGATGGCGACCGGGAAAAGTGCTGCCCGTTTTATGTTACGATTCACCTTCTGGCGAGCAAATGTACGGTCCACCATGTGTAAGGGGGGGGCATAACAATAAGTAAAATAAAATATTTCTTAGAAGATTACATGCAGACAATCCTCTTTAATTTGTATTGCTTGCTATTGTTTAATTTGAGTCGGGTAAATCAAATCCTTGATTGTGCTTGGTGGCAGTAAGTGGCGGCGAAAAAAAACTGCAGCCCTTATGTCATAACATGCATGTACACTGTTGAGTGGCAGAAAATAGGATAAAAATTGAGATCCTCTGACATAGATTCAGTTATCAGTGCGGAAATTCCAGATCCAGTGGCAGATCCGGTTTTACATGATATCATTAGGCACCATATGATTAATAGACCATGTGGAAACATAAACAGATGTTCACTCTGTCTCAAAGATGGACACTGCAGTAAGAGATATCCAGACACTCCTTGAGTGAAGCTCAATCGGATACAAATGGCTACCCACAATATCGACGACTATCTCCTTTAGCTGGAGGTTTTGAAACGACAGTTACCCTACCTGGCATCATAAGAGTTCCTGTAGATAACCGATGGGTTGTACCACATAATAAACTGCTTTGTAAGATTTCTGATGCACATATCAATGTTGAATATTGCAACAGCATGAAATAAATAAAATACATTTGTAAATATGTAAATAAAGGTAGTGATCAAGCTATATTCACAATTGAAAGTAATGCTCATGATGAAGTTAAGAGATACGATACGGGACGTTACATATCAACCAATGAAGCCATTTGGAGAATACTTAACTTTCACATACATATACAGCATCCCTCAGTTATTCACCTATCAGTTCATCTAGAAAATAGACAGCATATATACTTTACTGAAAGTAGTGCAGCAGATAGAGTTGCAAATCCACATTCAACCACTCTAACAGCTTTCTTCAAATTGTGTCAAACACATTTTTTTGCACGTACATTTTTGTACTCAGAAGTTCCAGTTTATTATACCTGGGAGACTAAAACTAAGGTCTTCAAGCGACGATTACAGGGTTAGCCAGTTCCAGGCTGTCCGTGCGTTAAAAGAACAGAAGTTTTGGGCAGGGTATACACCTTGCATTCAAATAAATTTGACTGCTTCTGTTTGAAACTGCTTCTACACAATGTTAGAGGTCCACAGAGCTTTAATGACCTGAAAACGATCAATGGTCAAGTTATGACTACATTCAGGGATGCATGTAGTGCACATGGACATCTTGAGGATGATAACCACTATGATGCTACATTACAGGAAGCATATATATCTTAATCTGCAGACAATTTGAGACATTTGTTTGCAATCATGTTGACATCATGTGCAGTGTCTCATCCAACACGAATTTGGGATGCACACAAATAAGCTTTTAGTGAGGATTTCCTTCTTAGGAAAAACAATCAACAGCCTGAAGTTGATATACCATTTTTAGACGACATCTTCAATATGGCTTTAGTTCATATCAAAGATATGACTCATAAGATGAATGGTAAAACACTGACCAAATTGGGTCTTACCTCACATACTCGAGCTAATACACATCCGGTAATTACTGCATGGACGCGTGAAATTAGTTATCAACCTCATGAGCAAGCATCAATTGTTCGAGATGGTATCGCACAACTAAATACTTATCAAATTCATATTTTTCGTAGTGTAGTTAATACTGTAGAAGATCAGCAAAATGGCCTTATATTCTTTGAGGCACCCGGAGGTACAGGAAAGAAATTTGTTAAAAATTAATTCTTGCTAAAGTTAGGTCAGAAGGCAAAATAGCTGTGGCAGTGCCATTATCAGGCATTGCAGCCACTCTTCTTCCTGGTGGTAGGACAGCTCACTCCACATTTAAGTTGCCATTATCTAACAAAAGATGCTAATCCAATTTGTCAAATAGAAAGAGGATCAGATTCAGCCAAAGTCTTACAGAATCCTTGATCGTATGGGATGAATGTACAATCGCACATAAACAAGCGTTCGAGGCTCTAGATAAAACATTGCGTGATCTCAAGAGACGTGATGTTGTTATGGGTGGTATAACACTTTTATTATCAGGTGACTTCCGCCAAACGCTTCCTATTGTTCCACATGGAATCCCACTTATGAGCTTAATGCTTGCATTAAATTGTCATATTTGTGGAAGTACATTAAGACTGTAACCTTATTTACGAACATACGTGTACATCTCAATAGTGACCCAATGGCTGGTGAGTTTGCTTCCCTCCTCCTAAAAATAGGTGATGGCAAGCTTGAAACAACCAACAATGGAAAAATTGTTATTACTCCAGGTATTGCCTCAATTGTTTCATCACTCACAGAACTTAGTAGCAAAGTTTATCTAAATATAGCCGAAAACTATGTGCATCCTGAATGGCTAACGGAGAGAGCAATTGTAGCTCCTAAACATGACATGGTGAATGTCATCAATCAACAACTGCTTGATGAAATTCCCGGTGATGAACAAACTTTCACTTCTGTGGATTCTACTCTCGATGACGACCAGGCTGTACAATACCCTACATAATTTTTAAATTCATTAGAATTGTCTGGTATGTCAACACACAGCTAAAAGCTGGATGCCCAATTATGTTACTCCGGAATCCTGATGCTCCAATGCTATGTAATGGAACGAGACTGTGTGTTAAATGCCTACAACCTCATGTGATAGAAGCTGTAATACTAACTGGTGTGGCAAGGGGCAAACTTACATTCCTTCCCAGAATACCCATTATTTCGTCGGGTTCTGCAATAAAATTTAAAAGGCTTCAGTTACTAGTTAAATTATGTTTTGCCATGACAATTAACAAGTCCCAAGGACAATCATTGCAGTGGTTGGTCTAAACTTGACTTCACCTTGCTTTAGCCATGGGTAGCTTAATGTAGGATGTTCAGGAGCTCTGCACGAATAACTTTTACCACTATAAAGGAGACACTTGTTGGAACAAACACAAGAACGCTACAGCACAGCTCCGTGTTAAATCCTATTTTAATTACCTACATTACTTTCAGTGAAATGATTTATTTTCTGAATCTATTTATTTAACTTAAAAATTAAAATCAGGTTGTTATATTTCCCCGGGCAACACCGGGACACAAGTCCTGCTAGTTTATTATATTTCTAAGTTTTTAAAAATACATTAATGAGACAAAATCTATAAGGTTAAGCGATATGTTGTAAAGACGAAATGTACGCCGATAGTGCGATTAACATTGTTAGGAAGCTATGTCGCACACAAAGAACAAGTTATATGTACAAATATTGAAGGTTACAGAAAATGTATTAGGCCATGACGGAGATGGTTTAAGTATATTTATAGATATCTAGACAAATCGGTTTGTCAAATAAACAATTGAGAGAGAAGACTTACTGGAGATGTGTGAGATGTATTTTTGAATAAACATACACACACAGTTTTATAATGGCATATCTAAAACGCTTCAATATTGTAACAACAGATACAGACAGTATGTAATATCATCTGTTAAAATAACTAGCTAATTTCATAATATAATTTACCGATTTCTTGTAAATCGATAAGACACTACACAAAAATTGGTGTGATTTAATACAATCTTTAAATGATGGTACTAAATATGTCTGCAGATAAATTCGTGAAACGATGACATTTTGTTGTTATTTGTACATGACCATTATGATTGCATGATAGCGTTATTAACTGCACATTCTAGTGATGTTATAAAGGCTGGTTATTTTGTTTTTGCAGCATACATAATTGTCAATCTTCTCTCTCATATCAGATCCCTGGAACTTGAGTTGTACATGCATACTTACAACTAAGTATATATTACACAGTCACTTAATGGTTGTGTGAGTTATGCAATAGATCACTATAATACTTATTGTAAAAGCCAAAATTCAATATTTGAAAAAATATTTTTAAAAATGATGGGTGAAAAAGTTCGTGTAAAAAGATATTGGGTTTGTTCAGGTGGTAATTGTCCGCCGATAAGGTGTCCAATAGAAGAACGTATCGAGGGAGAAGAAAAAGTTTAATGGAGGTATTACAGAAAGGCGTTCGAAATGAAGTAAATCCAATGGTAAAAATTGCGGTCAATCGTAGATGGAACGCACTTAAACGGTATTAAACTGAGGAAATCTGGCCATTTAAAAACAATGCTTCATCGGCCAAGAAATGAGTCGTAAGCGAATGACATAAACAATGGAAATAGAAAGAAAAAAAAAGCAAGGTCATATTACGAGGTGGGAAGGAAAGAAGAAGGTGGGGAAAATGGTAAGAGTGTTAGATGAAAAAGCCATGACTGTTGATGTGAAAGGGGGTAGGGTGATTAGGGGGAGTGAAACGGGGTTCTAGTGATCAAGTTATTTTTGGCATATGCTAAGTCCGATTGCAGTAGAGATAGGCCGTGGTTGAGTATTTAGGTCGATTTAGGTCAATTGAGTGTATTTATTATTTAAAAAGGAAGAAAAGGGGGTGCGTGATTAAAGACGGGTTTAGGGGCAGAGACAATAATAATTTTGAAATTAAAAGAAAAAAGAGTGTCCGATGGAAAAAAACAATTGGACATACGTGCATATTTATAACACTTCGTCCATTTATATATATATTAATATATATATATATATATATATATATATATATATATATATATGTATATGTATGTGGGTATATATATATATATAAATATATATATATATAAATATATATACATATATATGTATATATGTGTGTATTAATATACACATATATATATGTAAATATATATATTTATATATATATATATATTTATTTATATATGTATATCTATACATATACACATATAAACATATATATACATGTATATATATATAAATATATATATGTTTCTATATATATGTATGTAAATATATACATATACATATATATAAATGTGTATACATACATATATATATATATATATATATATATATATATATATATATATATATACATATTGTTCTGTTGTAGACCCGTTTAGGAGTACCAACAACGAAATAAAAGAAGAACAGGTTTAGAGCTAATACTAATGAATTGTATTGAACAGAGAAATTATACATAAGTCAGTGTTGGCAGTGGTAGTGCCTAAATGTGCCTACCAAATGTTCTGCCGGCAAAACCGGTATTTATGGTAGCCGGTTGCTACCATTTAGTTATTATTAAAAGGTAGGTAGGTCACCCACAACAAGTTCTAACGTCTATATACGAAAATTCCACCGACATTTCACGATTAAGGAATCTAAATAAATGTTAAGTTAATTATGTCATTTAGTAATTATAATGGCTAACGAAATATATGCGCAATATGTTGGTATTGAATCTTTTTAACTAAATAATCTAAATATAAGAGTGTAAAAATTGAATTACAGTAATTTATATATATATATATATATATATATACATATATATACATATATATATATATATATATATATATATATATATATATACATAATTGAGAAATAAAAATAAACATTTCTACTATAGATTCAAGTTCATTGTTAATGATCATAAATAATTAATATAACAAACATACTCTTACCCTACTACTATAAACTGATAACAACTTATTCTATTTTCCCAGTAACCTTTGTTAGGCTCATTTCCGTCATCGATTTATGTCTGTGTTCATTTACTTCATTAAAATAAGTCTTGATATACATGAAATATGACATACTATAATCTTTGGTTTCATATAAAAACCCGATAAAAATAAAATTACTGTTTTGCTTGATTAAGTTTTATCTTTGTTTGTTTATTTAATTCCATGAGAATGCATTTCTGGTGAAGGAGTCAGACGTAACAGACTTCTGAACGGACGGAGAATAAAGAAGGCACCACATAAAAAATGGTATAATCGACGCAGTAAGATTACATATTTTAATGAAAACATCAACCGGTAAGCGAGTCGTCCAAACGTATAGAATGGACGACTAAAGTTAGAAAATAAAATGATTTGAGGGTGTTGTACACATTTTAATGTAAGGTAATGACATTCGTTAATATAAAATATATAGCGCACATATTTGAGCCATAAGCTGCGTTTATTAATTACAATTAAAAGCAACTGTAAAACTCACCAAGGAATAGAAACACGACGAGCATGCTTTTTTATCACGAGAATAGAAAAAGCATCATCACTTAACGATCTGCATCAATTTAATGGCTATAGTCACTTTTTAGGCGAGTTTGTGTGGTGGTGTCTCCTTACCATATATGAAGAACATTTTACGTTTAATATATGAAACGGAAAAGAAGAAAACAAATAGTGTATTAATTAAAGTAGGGAACTGGTTTCATATATTCAACGTTAAATACTCCCCATTTCGTTGCAATCCTAACTCTTTAGGTCAGTACCCACTTTTATTTACCACACACTCTATATCGGAGTGGGAACGTAAATGAATCACACGAAATAGCCTAAAAAGATGACCCCACACATAACAATGCAATAGATGTAGCTCTCATTGTAAAGAAAACTTAATTTAACTACCCTAAAACACTACAATGCCAAGGAAATAAGGAATACTTATACAGTGAGTTGATACACTAAACAGATTCCCCAGTTCACATTCTAAATATGTGTTTTTTTTCTTCTTACATCCAAGTTATGTACGTAACGCTTACTTGCTTAACACGTAGAATCACATATTTTTAGCGTGTGTGGAGAATGTAGCGGACCATCATAATTTATAATTAAAACAAAATATGAATATATTCTTTCGTAATTTTGACAGATTAGTGCTACTAATTTTGTTGTGTTCATTTGTAAATGAGAATAGTGAAATCGGATGTATAAAGATGAAACAATAACTTTGTGATAAACTGTAAAAATTACGCATTTAAGTTGACTAAATTTAAATAAAATTATTAATTGAATGTTGTACGGAAACTCCAAAAACTGTTAAAAGATGGCGTCAAATAGAGGAAAGTGGGATAAACAGTGAATGGATAGAGTCAGCGGGCCGAACACACTCTCCCTTACTCTAGTTTCTCTTTCGCTTAGCCTCGTAGTTTAAGCCCTGCCAGTTTAACTAAAGATTGTGTTTTAAGCATTTAGCTTATTTTTTTGTTAAATAACTCTTATTCATTAGTGCTAATATCAGATAAACTATTGCATATATATATATATATATATATATATATATATATATATATATATATATATATATATATATATATACAAGTAAAATTAGAAAATAGAGTTGCAAATTACTACCAAAAATATTTATTGAGTGTGGACTGTTTAAAACATAATTATTCAAATTAAACATTGAGAGGCCTCTTTCTTAATCCTTCATCTGTTCTATATATACATACTCTCAAATGTTATGTTTGTATTAATTATTTAAATTATTTAAATAACTATGATGATAACATAGAAGTGACAAATTAAAAAAAAAAAACCTTGTTCGTGTGTTTGTATGGATATCGATATACACATAATATCAGCAAATGGGATATCGCGTATTGTCATAACATGTTTATTTAATTCACATGAAATGATATCGAATATGGCTTGTGAAACCCGACAGACTGTGATGTCGGCGTCTCAACGAAACACTCTGAGCATTTCTGAACAGTTGGTGCTCATCGACGATGTCAAAGTGAAGAAACTCAAAAAGGCCGCTGCGGCCAAAAAGTACAGAATCGGTTATTCAACAGCAGCAACTATTCTCAAGAAAGAAAACGATACCAGATCTTGCATGCAAATGAACGGAAACACTAATTGCAAACGAAAGCGCAAATTCGTGCACTATGACGTTAACGAAACGCTTACATAATGGTTTATGCAAGAATGTGCTCATGGAGCTACCGTCACCGATCACGTCATTCGACAGAAAGCATCACAACTGGCTGTAACTCTTTAAGTTTATTCTGAACCGAGCAATTGCTGGCTCAGGCTGGAAGCAGGCCAAAAAGTGTTCGTTATTTTGCCGCAACTTTTCGTGGATAGGGTCCAAAAGATGTTTGGAACTGTGATGAAACGGGGCTTTTCTACAAAGCCATGCTGTGTGGATCTTTGCAATTTGCCGGCGACGAACATTTAAATGAGAGAAACGTTCCCAGAGACAGACTCACGATGCTTCAGTTCACAAACATGGAAGGTAGTGAAAAACAAGCTGTAGTTGTTGGTAAGTCGGCAAACCGACGCTGCTCTAAAAATGTCAAAACTCTGCCGTTGTCTTACTTATCTAATCGTAAACCCTGGATGACTAGTTAGCTGTTTACTGACGTTATGAAAACGATTGATCGAACAATAATTGCTCAAAATCAAAATATCATTCTGTTTTAGGACAATGACACTTGTGATAATTAACTGTCGGGTACAAATCTCTCAAACATCAAATTGCCGATCATGCCACCAAACACCACGAGTATTATTCAACTTTGGATCAAGGCATCATTCGTATATTCAAAGCGTATTATCGTCGGGAACTTGTTTAGATGCAAATCGCAGCGATCGATGCTATACCATCAGTGCCATTGTCCGAAGTGGGCAAGCAGATCACTGTTTTAAAGGTCATACACATGATGAAACGAGAACGTTTCATGGTCAAACCGTCAACAATTCAAAATTGTTTTAAATTGAATCACAGGCTGAAGTGTAAGAGATACTCGGCGAAAATGTTCAAGTTTATCAACCATAGGGTATGGATCGAACAGATTCTGACCAATTTATTAGCTTTGACGACAGTATACAAGGTTATGGAGAACTTAGTCATACGGACTTCACACGTGGAATAAAATCGTATGATAAAGATTTTGACGAAGATGATGATGCTGAAAGCGTAAGTTCTGAAGTTTGTAAAAATGCCAAACAATTGCCAAATTCTCTGTCTGCATTAAATGTGCTTGAAACTCTGACAGCCTACTTTGAACCAATAAGCAGTAATCCTGATTGCGCATTCACAATGATTTACGGACTGTATGAAAGTGTGCATGATGTTAACAAAAAGATGTCTGTACAATCAGAAATGACTGACTTTGTTAAGAAAAAAGTAATTTTTGACAGAATTATTTGTGAAAACTAATTACAATGGATGTTTTGTCTGTGTGTTTGTGTGTTTTTATGTCTATCACTGTAAAATACATTGGTGCTCTGTATGTAGAAGTGTTATATAAAGTGTTCACATACCTACCTAAACAAAATAGACCAAACCCGGATATAAGAGAAACCCGGGTATTATATGCTTCTTCTACGACCACGATAGTTCTCTTATATCCGGGTTACACACACACTATATATATATATATATATATATATATATATATATATATATATATATATATAATATGTATATATATATATAAATATGTATATATATATATATGTATACACGTATAAATATATATACATACATGTATATACGTATATATATATATATATATATATATACAGGTAGATATATATATATATATGTATATATATATATATATATATATATACAGTAGTCGCAATGAAGTTATATAGCTCAATAATGCCCGTGTTATAAATAAGCACATACGTTTTTTATATTTACCATTTAAAAATATATAATATCCATGGGGAAAGCCTCGTTGTGTTCTTATTTTTATCAATAATAATTTCAATATAATTTTTAAAAGTTCACAATACTGAGCCAAAGAAGAAAACGTCATGCCTAATAGTACGTATACATTAAATAAATACAACTTGCTTTTTCGGATAGCATTCAAACTCAAGAAAAGACCATGAAAATTACATCATCAAAGTAACTCACTAAAATCGCTTAATGTTCGATAACACATAATGAAACAACAGTACAGAAATATAGAAACCTTTAATAGTGTTTACCATATGTATAGACGTGCCTTACATGCGCGTGTTTCTATGTGTGTGTAAGGTGGCCGGCAATTTGTGTGTGTCTATGTGATATCCAATCAGATGTGGTATTATGTTGTCAGAAGACATCAATTTGACATATTTATTTAGAACACAAATGAGACGGACATTTGTCGAGGAACCAATGGAAGGTAATAATGAGAGAAGGAATTGCTCATGAGTCTGAATTAAAATGTTAGAGCATTACTGTTAGAAACGTTGTTTCGGTTCTCTATACTTCTGCTGGTGAGGTTGTTTCAATTCTATCAGTTCTGAATATTGTTTGTGGAGATGTTTAAATTGCAAACAATTTTAAACAAATTAAATCGTTCCACTGTAAAAAACGGGTTATTACTTATGTTCGATTGAAACAACTAGTCTTTTATAACTTCAGTGTATCGTAACTGTAAAGATAATATGTTATTCTTACTATAATTATGAGCTCATGTATGTTCATGTAGCAATAATCACACTTTATATTAAAATAGTGTTGACCTGAATAAATCCTATTACAATATGTAAGTATATCAGTACATAACAATACTTATCAGTGGTATTTATCATGTGGTGATTGTAAAAAATAACGCATGCCCTTGTTAATAGAAAAGCGCATTGATGTATTGTATTCAATTATTTAAGTATTTCTTTACAAATGCAATTGAATTCGCAATGAGCCGTTAGAGTACTTTTATTACACTGCTGAGGGATTCACAAGATTATACGAACGTTGCCATTAAAATTGAATTCTGCAAGTAAAGTGCGTGTTCTAATTTTTGGTAAATTATAAAGTTGATTTCAATAAGAATTATTTTCTTAAACAATGTTTTTGAATCCTTATACTGGTCTGTTACTTTTCTCTGAAGCATATAAGTATATGCAAGGGTGTACGTATGTGTATACATCATTACGATTGAGAGACATCAATGTATGAGATATGGTTAGTGTCGAATCATCCCCTCTTTGTCGGGGTATTTGAAATATTATTTTAGCTGAGTATTGACTAGCAATCATTTGGAAATGTCTCATTATTCACGAACATCTCTTGCTGATTCGTGAAAAAAGTAAAAAACAATAAAGACCTCGCGTGCGTCAAGATAATCACTAACAAAAATAGTAAAAACGTATGCAGAACTATTCCGTGATAAAATGACATTTTTGATTGTATTTTATTATTTTTTTGTAAAAAAGTATCATTGCGTGTTAGTGTCAATGGATGATCACAGAACTCATCATATAATGGCGGTTTATTATATATCGTAGCAGACATAATATAATTCTTGTCCGTTTTGAATAAAAACATGATCGAACTTGTTAATCGAATTTTGTAATGTGTTCTTATTGCTTACCCAATGCCTGTATTGTGCGTGTTGAATTTTAGAATAAAATGATTAGAATTATATTGGTACAAATATCAAAATGTTTCTGATAATATTATTTTTATTACCCAGTAACTTGTTAGATATTCATTAGAAACAAAAGGGTTTACAGGTTGTTGGCATACTTGAATCGATATATCCTTCTTGCAAATGCAGAGGGAATAAAACAAATGGTGTTGACATTACTGAGAGTCTTATACTAATCCTTGTTGGTACATTCACAACGTTTCAGAAGGTGCAATCACGGACATTATACTGTTGCACCATTTCTGAATGTTAAAATATTCTAGTCGAACTTATATTTATATATATATATATATAAATATATATATATATATATATATATATATATATATATATATATATATATTGATACAAAATGAAACAATAAAATAAGGTTCCATTCAAATTTTATTATAATTCAAAGTTCAAGAAAAGTATCAAAACGTCTTTAACTCATGAGTTTTCAAAGATAATTCTTGAATTGCACCTTATTTTATTGTTTATTTATGTATTATGATATTAATGCTCTATCCAGTATATTGAGCTTCAGTTTTTATCCGGATGTTGCACTAATTATAAGATATTAGTTGACTCATATCTTTTGTTGGATTACATTATATATATATGTTTTTTTGTTTTTTGTCAACATTATTTTGTTCTCTCTTTGGCGCCACTTTTGATGTGTTTTGTTCTTTTCTTTTCTTTTTTATTTCATGTTTTTTGTCATTTTTTATGTTTTTGTTTTGCACCACTTTTGATGTTTTTTTGTGTTTTTTTGTTATTAATCTTTTTTTATATGTGTTTGTTAATTTTTTGTTTCGCTTTTTTGCGCTAATTTTGTTATGTTTTTTATACATTTGTTGGTTTGCATATGTTTTTAAAATTATATCATGTTCTTTGTTATTTTTTTTTACTTTGGCGCCAATTCTTGTGTTTTTCATGTTTTCATCTGTTTTTTAAAAATTGTTTTCATGTTTATGGTCATTTTTTTGTTTGGTGTTTTTGTTAATTTTAAACAGGGCCCAAGATCGATATATAGGCAGTTATAGACGTGTCAGACGATTATCTGTCGAAGTGAAGATGTAGTGTATCATATGTTCTATTGTCGTGATACCATCTTTCCAGTCATTACCCCTCCCTTTCTGAGAGGGGGGATGTAGTGTAGTATATATTCTGTTGTCATTATACTATCTTCCCAGGCATTCCATCCCCCTGTTTTGAAAAGTGTGGAGTTTGTGTAGTATCTGTTCTGTTGTAATGATACCATCTTCTTAGGCATTGCAACTTACTTTTTGAGAGGTGTGGGGGTAATGTAGTATCTGTTCTGCTCCTAACTAGCAGAAATATGCGACCGGAAGCTTGTACAGTATACCGTTCCTATGGAATTCGTTGTTGGGAAGATTGTGCAGTATTGCGCATCTATAGAATACGTTTACTTCTTCATCTTCTTCTTCTTCTTCTTTTTCTTTGTCTTCTTCTCTGTCCGCTTCTTATTCTTCGTCTTCTTCTTCATGAAACGGAGCAGAAAGGTAGAAAATAGGTAATTTGATACACCGGGGGTACATTGATATGAGTTTATTTTTATGATAGTGACGCTACATAAATGAACTTGATTGTGTTATTTTATACGACAGGTGCAAATTAATATTAGTTCTTATGTATGCGCACTTGGGTAGGGGTAGGTACGTATATAGTATGCGCCACATGCGGAGATAGATACATATATAGTATGCACACCACGGCAGAGATATGTATGTGTATAGTATGCACATTGGGGTCGAGATTAGTACGTATATAATATGCTCATCAGGGCAGCGATAGGTACGTATATAGTATGCGTCCTGGGGCCGCGATAAGTACGTATATAGTATGTGCGCCTGGGTGGAGATAGGTATGTCTATAGTATGCGCAAAGGGGCGGGGATAAGTACTACATAGTGTGCGCACTGTGGCGGAGATTGTTACGAATATAATATCCACACTGGGCTGAGATATGTACGCATATAGTATGCACAACGGGGCGGGGATAAGTACGTATACAGAATGCGCGGACATAGGGTGTACTTTTTTAATGGAAATATTTCATATTTTTGCCCTGGGCAATGGAAAAGGAGTGGTGGGAAAAACTGCTTTGTCAAAGGTGGCAACGGGGAGAGGGTGCATCGAAATAGGGCGACCAGGGGGAAAAGGGAGAAAAATAAAGAGACGGCTATAGAGACAGGGAGAGAAATAGAAGTTTGAATATAACGATGTTACACACACTATTTTTCTTCTGTTTTGTTTTTTTATGACTTGGGCAACGCCGGGTAGTCCTGTCTAGCATACACCCCCCCACACACACACACACGCGCATACACAAACACACAAACACACACATATATATATATATATATATATATATATATATATATATATATATATATATATATATATATAAAATACGCGTGTCACTATAGCATTGAAAGCGTCGTTAAGAGTGATATTTAAACATTTGAGAAACCAGTCAAAAGACGCGAGAATTTATATCAATAAATGAAATGTATAATTCATATTTTTAAAATTTTCTTAATCCGAATTTTCCGTTTAACAAACCTGATTCATAGCAGACATTAAGACATTATATATATATATATATATATATATATATATATATATATATATATATATATATATATATATATATATAAGTTTCTTTTTTTCTGAATGGTGAAAGTCCACGGCAGCGCCGAAGATTTACGATTATTTCCGATGTTATGTAACTGTTTAATTTATATGTCCGGTGTAAGTAATTGAAGCGTGCTAACCATTTGTTAGAAAAATATGAGTGTAACTAAAGCATTGAAAGTGTCGCAAGAAATATATCATAAAATTGAGAAACCAGTCAACAGGCGCGTGAATTTATATAAATATACGAAATGTATCAATCATTTTTAAAAAATATTTGAATGGAAATTAAGAAAAACACGGACGAAACAATATTATTTACGTATTGATCAAGGGTTCGTTCTTATCATGACATTTTCTCAGGATGATTGTTTTAAGAAAACATAACACGGGTACAAAATGTGTTGAATTAATGGTTGTGACGACAGTCGGCTCAGACCCCGCAGTCGCTTCAGCAAATACATACATTATGGGATGCGAGTAGACGCTGGCAGTGGCAAGCGGCTGTTGGAGTACAAAAGCATTTGTATGCTCATACATGCATGTGTGGGTGTAGGATGTAAACGCCTATTCCACGCCTAGCTAAGTATTTCTCCCTCTTTCCCCCCTCCCCATCGTCTCTTACGCCGCCTTGTCGTGCGACTTTAAAATAGTAATCTCCCGTTTTCTCAGCTGAAGTTTATACACATATCTCGTCTCCCATCCCACCACTTTCGTAATTTCAGCCGATACTAACGTTCGCCATCACTCCGTCCGTATTGATGTTATACCTGCCTTACTTCATAATTATTTTTAATCCAACTAACGCTGGCCACAACCACCATCTATTCGAATATCATCATTTTATTTTTTGCGTAAGTGACCATAGGTTCTAAGCCGGCTGCCGCCGCCTCCATCAATTATTGAGATCATGTGTGATGTATTCTTAATCAATCACCCTGAGTTGTCTTATAATACAGATGTAACGTTGATGAATACATAAATAACATCATGTAGTTTTAATTTTTTAATTTCAATTAAGTCGAAACACTTTATTCCTTTCTTTATTATATATATATATATATATATATATATAGATATTATTGTCATATATATTTTCATTGCTTACTATATATATATATATATATATATATATAATAATAAGTAGATCACTCTAATGGTAGTACACACACAGCATGACGTCACTTGCTTTATAATGCATCATTCCTTCTTTAATAGAAGTGGAATGCCTGGGCATCAAGCCGCTTTTAAATGTGTTAAATTATCATTGTTTATCGGTTATTCAAATATTGGCCGCGTGGTTAGCCACGTTGGATTTGAGTTGAAACATACTTGTAATCCAGGGTTTCGAATCGTACGATCGGTAATGAATAGTCATATCTATATGCTGATGAGTCTCGATTGAAAAGGGACGAAATGTATGCGTACATAGATAACAAACAATAACAAACATTATATATATATATATATATATATATATATATATATATATATATATATATATTACAACAAAATCAGACACCCAACAAAGACACCTTTGCATCCGCTTTTTAGGATGCCATTCACACATATCCGGGGACTTAGAACGTGCATCAACGACGTAGAAACCTTTTTTTCCTGGCAAACTTCCCGGATATCCTAGCACTAAGTGAAAAAACCAATCAACCCTTTATACTCCTTCACCACTTTGACATGACTGGCCACATCTCACTATATCGTAGAGACTCTGATAAACATATGCACGGGCTAGGAGTTTATGTTCAAAACACCCTCCCCCTGACCAGAGAACATAGGTAAGAATCGGATGACCAATACATGTGCTTTAGATTTACTTTACATAATAGTGTTAGTTACTTATATTTCTTATACTGTCCCTCTTCGACACAGGACTGCACCCTGCTAAACTCTGTCTCTGAAAGCATAAATAGAGCACTCTCACTTGACTCAAATGTCATATACATGTGTTTGTGGATGTTAATGCACATCAACGTGACTGGTTGGGATTCTCCAGGCTTAATGACGTAGCCGGCAACTCTAAGTATAATTTATCCTTAGCTCACTCCCTTTCTCAGACTGTCGATTTCTCGACCCGCATTCCCGATCGAGTAAACCAGCAATCCTCACTTCTAGACCTTTTCTTGACCTCAACGCCCGAGGCTTGTGTGATGAAAGCTCATAGTCAACTCGGGAATGCTGATCACATTGTGCTAATAATTTATACGACTCTAAAATGTCGTCCAAAAGCTGATCAGTCGTTGCTCAAAATAGGGAGATACTACGAGCAGGCTGATTTTGAGTCACTCAAGGATCACATAGGCGACACCCTATGGAGGGGCACCTTATCATTCACTGCTGACCAGTGGTCAAATGAATTAACTGAATGGTTCAAAGCAGGCATAGAAGTGTTTGTCCCATGAAGACATTCTTTAGCAAGACCCCACTCTCCCCAATTGTTCACCTCGGAATGTGCAGCTGCCATTACTGAGAGGCAACAAACATTCCGTAAATCAAGCCGCTATACATTAGCTACCAATAAGCATTCATTTAGAGAGTCAATAAATAATTGTAAGGGCGTTATAAATGAAGCGAAGAGAAGGTATTTTGAGTTAACAAAAAAAAAACGCATCTAGTCACAAGAACTGGGTACTTGCGATTTCTGAAAAATCTTTACGATAGCTGGAAAAGTGCCTCTGTGGCACCAGCCTACAATAATTCTGGGAAAAGAACCGATCCTCAGAACTATCGCCCAATCAGTCTACTTCTGATCTTTGCTAATGTCTTTGAATCCTAAATCAGTCTAGCGATAGTCCGGTACTTAGTTAATTCTTAAACTTTTTTCTGACCTCCAGTATCAATTTAGACAAGCACGATCTACTGCAGACATTCTAACGGACATCTCCAAACGCATGTAGCATACACTCGCACGACAGGTGAAGCTAGGGCAGTAGCGATTAATATATGCAAGGATTTTGACAAGGTATGGTATAAAAGGTTTCTCCTTAAAATAGGCTCATACGGTATTACTGCCCAATTACTCCATATAATTAGATCTTTCCTTAAAAAAGAATGATCCGGGTTGTCCTCGATTGCCGTTCGTCTAAGTGACATTACATTAATGCGGTGTACCCCAGGAATCTATCCTTGGACCATTATTGTTTCTGATCTTCGTAAACGATCCCACTGATGACATTGAGTCTGAGATCGGTTGATTTGCTGACGACACCACATTTTATTCTGGTTATGTGGGCAAAGCGGACGCGATCATATCCGAGGCAATAGCTAAAACCTTAGAAAATGGCCTCCAGGCTGTAGTGGATTGGGGTCATGAATGTTTGGTGACTTCTAATGCAACAAAGACTAATCTCCTTTCCTTCAATACCTACAAAAACATCTCAAACCACCTACTGTCATAGCAAATAACACCCTACCTGAGAGTTCAACATTCAAACTATTCGGCCTAACATTCACAAGTAACATGAATTGGGACAAATACATTGAAGACAATTCTAAAGCTGCAGCAAAGAAAGTGGGTTCCTTCTACTAAACTTCTCACAACTGACATTATCACGCAGTATTGTTGCCACATCTGGGCTGTTGTCATCTACTAGTATACCTCTAGTTGAAAGTCCGAATAAGAGTCGCCAACTTAATAGCTCCGTCACTGTCAACCAAGATCCACCCCTTGTCCCATCGCCGCAATGTAGCATGCGTGTGCTTGTTTTACAA
The DNA here is from genome assembly GCA_963556195.1 of Sepiola atlantica. Classification (NCBI taxonomy): domain Eukaryota; kingdom Metazoa; phylum Mollusca; class Cephalopoda; order Sepiida; family Sepiolidae; genus Sepiola; species Sepiola atlantica. The sequence continues at coordinate 84,898,005 of OY744527.1, forward strand.
ATACTACAATGTCTTATGCAGATTTCTAGAATAGGTCGTTTTTGTAGTCTATTAAGGGATATAGCGCTATCGCGCCTCCCTTGATATATATATATATATATATATATATATATATATATATATATATATATATATATATATATATGTATATATATATATATAATGCATGTTTTTACGCGGCATTTTTTTATTTATAAACATTGTTAAAAATAACAGAAGTCGTCTGTTTAATTATGCGTTTTTCCATTACTCTAATCTTTTCGATGGTCTTTCTTGTATTAACATTTAAAAAAAAAAGTGTTCCATATGTTTCACAGGCTTCACAGGTTTCACAGGTTTCACGTACGATTTCGATCATTCGTCGAATCATCCTCAGGTGTCAAAGACAATTGAACAAAAAAGCTGGAGAATGAAGTGAATTAAAAAAAAACAGCAGAGAAACATACAGAGTACATACAAACACAACAACCTAAAATTAATAACATCTCATATGTAACCAGTTGTAACATTTTAAATTTTTTTACGTAATGCGATGTTGTGTTTAAATCGTCAGCGGCTTCCTGTAACAATGCGAAACATTCTTTGCGCTTTTCTCTGCTGTCTTTTAAAATGTTTTTATTTCTCCAGCTTTACATTAGCTTTACCCACGAACATTATTCGATGAAGAATCGAAAACGTTCGTGAAACTCGTGAAACCTGTGACACCTATGCAACATTTTTTAAATTTTTTTTGGACTTTAATACAAACATGACTGTCGAAGGGATTGAAGGGATGGAGGAAGATATAATTAAACAGAGGAATTCCGTTATTTTTAACAATGTTTGCAGAAATAAATGTATACATATATACATATGTATATGCATTTTAGTTAGGTTATCATAAATCTACATATTTACGAAGTTTTGTTATGAATAAATGTTAGAGTAAATTGAATTGTTCGGACTTCTCTTCTCAACTTTGATGGTATTCTTACAAGGTGGTTGACCAATGTAAACATTAGTTAAGTGCATCTGGTCTAACTTAGAAATCAATATATCGAACTCTGGATTCTAAACGAAATTTCTAAGCTAACCGTACATTTGATCGAGGAGCGAACATTACTTCCATAGCATCATTTATGGTTAGGTGTTGTTTACTAGTTATTTATTATATTTGTAATACGGCGTGTACAGATTATGTGTCCATTCAACTTGTCAGACGATTATCACTTATAGGTGATTGTTACTTAGCACCATATCCGATGAAATATGGATCCAAATGTTGCGAAAATAAAATAAAAAATGAGAATAGTTTCTCGAATAATGATAAAAATACAAATTAGAAATCCTCATCTAAAACAAACTCCGAAACATGTTAGATAAATTGTATATATTTACTTGAGTTTTTCTCTATTTAGAACTAGAAACTACATGGATTGTCTCCACCGATGCTGATTTATAGCATTTTAAGAACTCGCAGCTCTTTTCAACCTTTATCAATTCAAGCATTATTGCTGATGGACTATAATGTATGTTCAAATCATGTAACCTTTCATAAGGTAGTGATTAGCCGCGTGTATTTAGCTTGATTTTATTGCGATGTGAACATGGAGACTATTGGGTGTCTGAACTGATGCAACCCCCATTTCAATGCATATAACACAAAGTAATAGACTTTGCAAAAGGCCAAAGCGAAGAATCGATAGATTATGCACCATGCCCTTTAGATCTGATTAAATGATGTTCGCTCGTAGATTCAGGACTTAATAAGTATTATTATTCTGATTTAAACCAGAACGCCCGCCATACATTCATGTTTTCGCCTCAAGAGAATATATGCATCTGCGCATGCTCACTGTCGTGCCCTGGCGTCATTGTCGTCTTCATTATATTTGAATTAGCACAACCGAAGCTTCTACAATACCGGTCAAAACTGTATTGCCCTTTGTGACATTCAATAAAGACAATAAAGGGAACGAGATAAGATGAGAGAATCTTCGGAGTTGCTTTAAATCGTGTACGAAATCTATTCAATAAAAATATGGCACATTATGTGAAACTGTTTGATACATATAAATACACTTAAACTACCAATACTATTGATGTAGAATTCTTCAAACACATGCAAATACAAACCCGTATATATATTTTTATTCCCTTTTTATTCCCTTTAATCTTGAATTCTCTTTCTTCTCCCGTGTTTTAAATCTCAACGGTCTTATTACACTAAATTCAAATTTAAACAAACACACACAACACACTGAGCAAATAACGCGTCCCAACAAGAGTGTCATGTGACCTCACATTTCCAAAACAGATGACAACAGAAGCTGAAGAGAGCCGGATGGGTAAGACCTTCCGTGCTTGAAACCGACGGTACGAATGTTGTACTAATTTTTCTGTACCAGAATAAATATATATATATATATATATATATATATATATAGATAGATAGATAGATAGATAAATATTAGTTTTCTTTTCGTAAGATATATATATATATATATATATATATATATATATATATACATTTATATATGTATAGGTTAAACGAATGTACATATCTAGTATATAAATCCCAGTTTTCTGTCTGTATGTAGGTATGTATGTATGTATGCATTTGTGTATGTAACGTATCTCCTCCGAGTATTCCCAACAAACAGTCACATCGTTGATATCATACGAACCGGCCTGCCTTCGAACAAATGATATGTACAAAATGGAAAAAATGTTTTATATTTTCGTAGAGACATGTCTTGAAACGTTGAGGAGAGGCTACAGCATTAAGACAGATAAAGAAAACACGCTGTGCACACGCGCGTAGATGTTTTCAACTTCCTTTTTCTCACATCAGGGTTGTCATATCGTCCTTTTTAATGTAAACTTTTATAAAGTTGGCTTTGTCAAAGCAGTGTTGCTGTCGAAAATTGTGTTTGGCTTTTTTTTAATTTGACCTTAATTTTGGCTTTTTTCCGATTATTTATATAAATATTTACTTAGTAGTAATTATTAAAGAAAATGCAAGTTTAAAGCAGTTTGTATTTCAAAACTTTTACTTCTTTTTAAATGTGGTCTTTTCTTTTTCGATTCATGGATTTGCAGGAGTAAAAAAGCACCAGGACCCGGAATTTACATAAATATCTGAACATTTGTTATTTAAGGTAGACGAACTAATATTTATTTTGTTCTAAGGGGCACACTGACGGGAATGCACTCTCAGATTTGCTATTTCTTTGTAAACTATGACAAGGGTGAATATTTCAGAGTTCATGTATGTTTGAAATGTTTAAATTTGTGTTTACATATATTTGCTAAACGTCTATAAAGCACTTCTCAGAGACTTCAAGGTTTAGTATTAAACTGCTTAGGGACAACTTTTTTTCTATTACTGGCACCTTGGCCCTGTCCAGTCCGGTAACCTGGTTACTATGTATATCTCCACTGAAATAATTAATGTTTGAAATTTTTAAGTCTTAGTGCTTTGAAATTAATAGAATAAATTTTCAATTTATTGAAGATTTGAAAACTTATGACTGCTAAACTATCTCTCACAAAGCAACAGTTGTATTTGTAAAGATATATTTAAAAATGATTATATTCATTTTCCTGGATAAGTCTCTTAAATTTCATTAAACATCGATCATTATATCTGATATATTTGAAAGATTTTCCAAATATCTCTGATTAATAGACCGACCTGTCTTAATAATGACACATAGATTGTTCTTGTCCCTCAAGCTGGAATCAACGTCTAGATTTAGAGTTGTGAATAAAATTAAATTTATTAACATTTAAGGGATATTTTAAGTAAATGTTCCCTAGAGTCAATCTGGTACTGTGGGGACTGCAATGATTCTTCTCTAAGAGTACGATAGATAAAAAAAAATTAGACCATGACATGCCCAACGACCCCCACACTTGATAGCCTAGTGCCTCATTTGTGAAAATATATATTTTACATGTCTTCACAGAAAAATTATTCAAAGTGTAGTATTCCATTGAAATTGTTGAATGATCGTACAGACACCTTTGTTTATGTTAACTTATTGGATTCTTGGAAAATACGGAAATAAATATGCAAAACATTCGTTTACCTCTCAAATATAATATATATATATATATATATATATATATATATATATATATATAGTGTATATATATGTTACTATTTCATGTATCTACATACAAATTTACAAGAGGATATCATGTTTTATGTATCAATTTTCAGTATTTACTTCAACAGTGCTCGATACGTAAGTAACGCTAGGTAGTAAGCTATGAAAAACTATATATACATGTATATATGTGTGTGCATTCATATATGTATACAGGTGTGTATGTGTATGTGTGTATGTATATATGTATATATTTGTGTGTGTATATGTGTGTATGTATATATATATATATATATATATATATATATATGCGTTTATATATATATATATATATATATATATATATATATATATATATATATATATATACATATATATGCTAATATCCTAATAATATCCTCCCAGGCATTACCTCCGTCTTTTTGGAGATGTGTAGCGGTAGTTAAATATATGTTGGTTTGTCATACTATCCTCCCACGCATTACACATTAATATTTTTAGAGGTGTGGAGGTAATTAGTATATGTTGTGCTGTTATTATGCCGTGTTCTCAGACATTACCTCATCATTATTTAAGTGTAGAGGTAGTGTAGTATCTGTTGTATTGTCATGCGCACCGCGGCGGCGATAGGTACGTATATAGTATGCGCACCGGGGCAGAGATATGTACTTATATTGTATTCGCAGATGGGGCGGAGATAGTTATGTATATAATATGCGCACCGGGCGGAGATAGGTACGCTTATAGTATTTGCACAGGACAACGATATGTACGTATATATTATGCACACCGGGGTAGCGATAGTTACTTATATAATACGCGCAGCGGGGCGGCGATATGTACGTATATAGTATGCACACCGAGGAGGCGATAAGTACGTATAGAGTATGCGCACCGGGGAGGCGATGGTTACGTATATATTATGCGCACCGTGGCGGCGATAAGCATTTATATAGTGTGCGCACCGGGCGGCAATAAGTACTCATATAGTATGCGCACCGGAGAGGTGATAGATACGTAAATAGTATGCAAACTATGGTGTTGTATGGACGTATAGAGTATGCGAACCGGGGAGGCGATAAGTACGTATATAGTATGCGCACCGGCGCGACGATATTGAAGTATATTGTATACGCACCATAGCGGCGAGACACATGTATATAGTATGCGCACCGAACCGGCGATAGGTACATATATAATATGCGCACCAGCGTTGCGATATGGATGTATATAGTATGCGAACCGGGCGACGATAGGCGTGTATAAAGTATGTGCCCCAGGGCGCAGATAGGTACTTATATAGCATGCGCACCAGAGCGAGGAATGGGTACGTATTTAGCATTCGCACCAGGACGGAGATATGTACGTATTTAGCATTCGCACCTTGGCGGCGAGAGGCACTTATTTAGTATGCACACCGGGGCGGCGATAGAAACTTATATAGTATATGCACCGGAGCGGCGATAGGTAGGTATATAGTATGCGCACTGATGCTGCGATACGTGCGTATATATTAGGCGCTACGGGGCGGCGATAGGTAGGTATATAGTATGCACATTGGGGCGGCGATAGGTACGTATATAGTATGCACACCGGGGCGCAGATAGGTGCGTATATTATGTGTACTGGGACGGCGATAGATACGTATATAGAAGGTGCAGGCAGAGGTGGCATTTTAATATAAATATGCTATATTTTTGCCCTGGATAACGGAAGAGGAATGGTGCGAAAGAGACAGCTTTCCCAAAAGGCAAAGAGATAACGTAGCTGTGAAATGGGGCGACCTGGGAAGAGAAAGGTAGAAAGATCAAGAGACGGCTATACGGAGAGAAATAGAAGTTTGAATATAATGATGTTACGCACGCGGTTTTACTTCTCTTTTGTGTCTTCATGACTCCGAGCAACGCCGGGTAGTCTTGCCAGTACATACTAACTGAAAGTTAAGTGTTCCCTATTTTCCTAGCTATACTAGCGTATGCACCAAACCCGTTACCAACTAATAATTACCGCTAACCACTTCTGATGCGCGTTTTCAGAAAACATACATTCGTTTTTGTGTTTAATTGGATCTACATAAAATCTAGTCGAATCTGTTATGTTCACGTATCATTTGTACGTTTGCTGAAGTAACAAACAAATCCTTCATTAACGTGTTGAATACACACTCTATGCCAATTACTCCACGTTAACTAAGTTAGATATGTCTATTTTAAATAAGCTACAGCGCGATGAAAAAAAAACGACCAATACTTTATATATCAACAACACTCTTGTAATCTTGTAGAAATGCTCTGAAGCAGACATTCATCACAGCGCCAACCTTTTATTTAACGACCATTTTAACATAGTACGATGCATATATAATTGGCCATGACATAGTTTGAGGGTACAATTCTATCATACACAATTATTTGATGAAATAATATTAAACCAATATAACATAAACTCATGATAGATTATCTCTAAGATAACAATAGTAACTTCGCTCGAAAGGTTAAACGTACTAATCGAAGGCATTATAATAGGTAAACTAATACATGAGATAGGCTTATATAAGGTAGTAAAGTAAGACACGATGATTGCAAATCTTAAATATTAGTATACCAAGCACATCAATCAGGGCGTGCTAATGTAAAAAAAGAATGTTATTGTAAAACCAACTATTTTCACCCGCTAAAATAAGAGACCACATTCTTATGGAATATATAATATCTACCTGTCTTGTTGTTTTTTGTTGATTAGACACACTCGACACAATTACACTAGATTTGCGATTAAGTTATCTTAAGATTCTGGGGTTGTAATAGATTGACTATATTTAAGATGCCATAAAAATATAGCTTCACATATGGAATGTGTGTGGAGGGAAACACCTGATTGCATCTGGAATGTAATATGATATTTTTTTTGTAAAGTTATTATTATTAAAATTTCGATGTTTAAAATTAGTTTTTTTAGAATGTTTTTGTTGTTGTTTAGGAAATGAATGCGTAAAAATAAAACACATTTTGTTAAGAACAATTATCTAATAAGGAAACAATTTAAAGCTGAATTAACTTCATAAGTAAGTACGTCTTGGAATTTAAACGCCCAGTCTGGATATGTAAAACGAACATAGAGTAAGTAATGTGAAATTAAACAATAAAGTGAGACAAGTTCAAACAAGGTGTGTCCTAGTATTTGTGTGTGGCTGGGAAAAACGCTGTCTAAAATAACTAAATAATTAACTGCCTAGAGATTTTAAGTAAGTGTAGATATTAAATTTTATATTCATACCTGACATATTGACGAATTAAAAGCGAATTCACCAACCGAAGATAATAGATACGTGAAACATCATTATGAGAACAAGCATTACGCATTGCAATTTCAAGCACGATTAATACATACATATGTGTATTAATAAAGTTGTTATGCAACATGTATTATTTTGTGACGCAACGTTAAATTGGTGGTGTTATTGCCAATAAGAATAATGTCACCACACTAATATTACTAATTCTGCAAATCACTATATTAATACAAACAAAATAAAGATATATACAAACCCAACAATTTTAATTCCACAGAATTCACTTTGAAATAATATTGTAAATATAGGTACATGGTAGAGCACTTAAACAATACATAGTTTCTTCTGTTGACAGTTTTGCTGGTCATACTATCGATGAAATATATTTCAAAGAAAAATGTCTAATTATACTTTCGAAACAAGTACAGCAACATTGATATGGAAATTTGAATATTATCCTTTTGAAATCTAATAGTGTGCTTTTATTCGTATCATTCCTTATTTCTATAGTGTCCATACATATATCAATTATACGTTCTGATTGCTTCAATTCAAGTAAATCATGGGTAATTATCAATCAATTTGCATGCCCGTTTGTATCGAATGACCTAACACTGATATAGTATGTTCAACCGTTAAACGGGGTAGCTTTAGAACCATACGTAGTTGCAGTAAAACTAATATTTCAAATTCGTTGTTCGCAATCAGTAATTGAAAGCATTGGACACACAATACTCATCTACAGTCTACTAGTGATGGAACTAAGAATACACTGGCCGCACCTATTTGGAGAATCTCCATATTCTACAGTAAAAATATAGGGCCACAGTAAGTTGTAATATATATCCAGAGTACCCTATTAAACAATATAAATAGACTAATTAATCAAAAGCATGAGTGGAGTTAATTATGCCCTCCAAAACAATTTGTATACACATAGACGCATTATCTACTGGGGTTGTTTAATTACAAACTGCATAGTTCGAATTACCTATAGCAGAATCGTAATTACGTACAAGACACCATCCTCAGGTGTATACGGTATACAAGCACAAGGGTTTGTCAGGACCACCTGACATGGGGATACTTTATCCAACATGAAAACCCTGAACAAATATAAAAAATAACATGGTATTCAAAAGCCTAATACTTCCCCTCGACACAGATATACAATGGCTCATTCGATAATGGTCTATCTTCTCCAAGTGATGATTTTAAAGTAACATCACCTAGCTGGATAATCCACCAGACTAGATGAATTATTGTCTTTGAATTAGGTAAAACCAGTAGACTACAACGCGATGATACACTATACCATAGTAAACTTGTCAGTAAGCTGGAAAGTAATGTTCTCAATCTCTGTACTAGCTAAACCTTTTACAGGTAAAAGATAATATTCTAATATATTTGTACCTGATATAAAGATCAAGTGTTGCTCCCAGGATCGAGTCTCTATACTTTGGATTATATCGACTGAAGTAAAATGAAACTAATATATATATATATATATATATATATATATATATATATATATATATATATATATATGTGTGTACATATATATATATATATATATATATATATATATATATATATATATATGTATATATATAGTCCATGTAGAAGTAAACTACGCTAGTAATCCGTCTACCATCGCTTGTTTTACGGATGGACATATCTATACAAGAAAATTAGAAAGGCATCATAAAATATGCCGCCATTAAGGAGGCAGACCGGGATTACTTTCCTATCACAGAAATTGAAACGAGACGGAGACAAGAAGCTAAATAGGAGTGATTCAAACGTAGAAACTGTTATGGACCATGGTATATGCTCAAGGTCAACATATAAAACAAAGAAATAGGACAGAATACATCACGAAAATATTATTCTTCGTCTATCCAGGCAATATAAATTTCTCACTACGGAAAATAAAATGCCAAATGTATACACGCATCAACATGTTTAATGAGGCTGAGCTAGAAATCATAAATCGTAGTCGTAATATTAACAGAAAACTCCACTAGAAAGTTTTATCAGTATTACCAAAATAACCATCATTGATCAAAACACTACAAGACAAGTACAGCACTAACCCCATCACAATGCATCCGTGGATCAGTTAAAGATGTGCGGCCCATGACTCCCCACCATAACTATACTTCACCACCAACATTCACTTCATCAAGTTGTTACCCGACATATCTCCCACGATAATAAGCTGTCTATATAAACACATCCGATAGCCCTCCAACTGAGCCCTTGTTCTTTATCACTGTTATAAGAAAACAAACTGCCATCACCCTAACTACCAAAATCACCTAAGTACTTGCCGGAACCAGATAATGAACAATTGACCCTACAGGAAAGACTTATACACACCATTAAGGTAATTTACATCCTGATCCTGGTGGAAAATTTTTAACTGCCAAAAATCCAAACCCCAAAAGTTATCAGAAACATAATAAAAAGGACAAATATGTATCTCCAAATACTTTCTCCATGAACCACATCCCTCAGAACTGCACTAGGTTGTGTATGCTGCAGCAAACTATATTCCCACCACATTTGCAAACCAATTGAAGTCAAGAGCACCAACCACAGCACTACGTTGAAACCTGAAGCCTCAAAAGCAACTAAACTTACGCAGAAAGTAAATTGTCTCAGATAAGTGCAGTGGCGGCGAAATAACATTATCTGCAGGTTCAGTTAAAACAACTAAGACCACTATAGAGAGATGAAAAAGGTTGCGAAGAATCTTGAGAGAAATATGCTATCACTCGTTAAAAAGAATATCATCTTAGGACAACAAGATACGGCGAAAGTCGACTAACCCAATTACAAAAAAGAATGCAGGAATGTTTTACAAGAATCTCACTAAATAAGCAAAAACTAGAAGACTACGTAGGATTTCTGTTTGAGTATGATTATGCAATCAATAGGATCTTTATATACCTCAGAGTAATTAAAACCAGACAGAGATAACGCTTGGAATGCAAAATACACGTTGGATCGATTCGAGACACGACCAAAATGAATAACTGAAAAGTTGCCTTTATAGTTACTATAAGAGCTGCTTCGCAGAAGTTGTAAGGACAGGAGATTACATTAGCATAGGTAGTGAAAAGCGTAACATACCTTATACCCAAAACGACCGTGACGCAACACCCTACAACAATATAGATGTATTTGCTGTCTCACTACGACATACGAGCTATTTACTGGCCTGTTTAAAGACACCATCTAAGAATACCTTTTTTTCTGGAGTGTACACCGACAAAAAACAGGTTGCAGAAGAAAGTGCTTTCGTGTCAATTGCCAGTTATTTATTATTGAGTCCGTCTTTGACGAATGTCGGAAGACTAAACAAATCTTTCTATGGTTTGGATCGACTGCTAAAAGTAACATGATATTTATTTACATGTGGTTACTGTAGTACACTGAATTATATAAGATTAATCAAGTAATCCAGAAAAATAAAGATGTTTATATAAAGGTCTGGGAAACGAATATGGATATAAGCCTCACTCATGAAAGTGTAACAAATCTTTAAATTAAGTATCCGAAGAAAAATCTCTCAACGAGATAGCTTAACTTTTACTATTTTGCCTGCTTATCAGGCCGTTGGGTAAGCTACTTAACAAATGCACGCGTGCCTACAGCCTGAAATAGAGTAGCCAACACGATTCAAGCAAGAGTCAACCACCAGATCTTCATGGATGACCTCAAGCTGTATGCCACCTCAGACGCTTGCTTAGGTCAACTCTTACAGATTATACGTACAACTCTATTGTGATCAACTTTGGCCTGGATAAATGTGCTAAGTTCTTTTCGCAGAGCTACGAAGACTCTCCAAACGGAAAACATACATATTAATCAAGAGACTGGCATGAAATATTTAGAAATGCAGGAACAATACAAATGCTTTGAAGGAAACTATTTAATTCAACATGCTAAGATGAGCGAAAAAGTTGGCAGAGCAGATGAACGCAGTGTAAGAAGAATTGGCAAACACAACTTACAAAGAAAAACAAAGTAATTGTCATTAACCAATTTACAACGCCAGTAGTTGCATACAAAGTTGGAATAATTGTCCACAATAAAAACAACATAAACGAGCAAGACACTAAAGCAAGCAAAATATTGACACTGTATAGAGTAATGTACATACACCATTGACTACTAAACTGCATTAGCTCAGACATAAACATCGAGCTATTAGTGTTAACGGTTAATTAAAACAAATATAGATGCAATTATATGTTTGATTAAGCTGGTGACTAAGACACTCCGTGTTGCATAGAAGCAATACCTTTAAATTAATACTCAGGTGAATGACTTGCATTATTATTATCAATCCATTAAAACAGCAGAGATGAAAAAGAGACGTGTGAGATGGATTTAGAAAGCGGACAGGGTGGCAGAGAGAAAGATCGAGATACAGACGGAGATAAGTAGACATATAAGAGTGTTAATATAAAGATGGTATACATACTTTTTTAATATCTTCTATTTTGTGTCTAAGGCCGGGTAGAACCGATACTATATTTATATATATATATATATATATATATATATATATATATATAAAATATGTAACTAAAATTATACTTTTAGAGAACAGACTCTGTAGTGAAATGGTTTTAGCTCAATATACGAGATAAAGCATTTATATAGATAAATGAAGGAAGAGAGATAAAGATGTACGAATGACAGATCCATTTTAACTTCGATTGTTCAATGTAAGGTGTACTCGATGAAAACATGTTTATTTTCCTTTTCAAGGTTTTTCAAATATTAAAATATTATCATCATTTTCATTAGATGTGTTACTCCACTTTTCTAACTTTGAGTAGTAGTAGTAAAACAATAGCACCTTCTTTTGTGCAACAGTACATGGTTGGACTTTTAAGCCACTTATGTTTCTTTTTTGTTGCTGCCTTTGATATATATAGGGGGCCAGGACCTTTTGTGTCGAAGCCTCATGGCTGACCCTGACGTGTGTGTCATAGAGGGGTAGAACGATCATAACAGCTATTACTATTATTACTTATAAGCTCTTATAAGCTCCCAAAACTACTCAAACAATTGCTGGAATTCTGACATGAAGAACCCTAAGTGTATTTTAGAACATTTAATTTAAATATGGGTAAAGTCGAAATTGTTTACCTTAGAAACATTAGATTAATCACCAATCCCCGATGATCTCATTTTTTTAATGTGTGTTGAAAGTGATAACGTATCCACGAATACGAAATGTTTCAAATTGATGAGACTTGCACCAAATTTGGTTTTACAAGATCTTGAAATTTCAGTTGTAATAAAATTAATTGGAGCACCATTTCCAGAGGCAGAAAGATCTACACGGGTTGATGGGCACTTTTCAACCTGGGTGCCGGCCTTCCAGTGTTTATTTTCTTTTTATTCATATTTTTATCATTTGTTTCCTCATTGTCAACGGCTTCTAATTCATTATTCATAGCTGTCCTCTATTAATATAGGCGGTGCTCCCGTCTTCAATTCGGGAGACGTGCTGGATGGCTTGAGAAGACAGCACACCATTTTTTCAATATTTGGTCAAGGTTTACTTCAAATAAAAAGTATCGTCATCGCCGAGAATGAGAGTAGTCTTTCGGAAGTTGAAGTTGAACCAACCCCATATCTTTTTACACACACATTCTCACTCTCCATTACTTAATATATTTACAAATTTTGAATTTGCTTTTCCACTGTCAACTTATCTATCTATGTAATTCCTCTCATGATGAGATGTTAATATTTGAAAAGCCTTGGCTTAAGGAAAGAATAATAAACATATTTTTTTACCGAGTACACCTTGCATTGAACAATCGAAGTTGAAATATATTTGCCATTCGTACGTGTTTTTCACTCTTCTTTCTTTCCAAATATGATTTAAGGTTAAGATCGGATTCTAACTCTGACTGATGAGATCCCAGTTTATAATAACTGTTGATCGATAACATCGACATGCCAGTGTCGCAGATTTTGTACATGGCTGTGTAAATAAAAATAATCATATATACAAGCTCTATTTGATATTGAGCACTTTTTGTGAACCCGGTTCTTTGGATTTGTATCCTGAGGATGTTTTACCTGGATTATTATATATATATATATATATGTATATATATATATATATATATATATATATATATACACCAATCTGCGTACTTATTTATGAATCTATCCATCTATTTATTGTTTCTCTTTCTATTTAGTCATCTTTCTTTCTTTCTTATTCTTTCTTTTAATGTTATTGTATTTTATTTTATTTAATATTTTAGTTCATATTATTTTTCATTTTGATTCTTTACGGTCCCAACAACGTGACTTTCCATTATTTTTAAATATGATCAAAGGTTAGGAGTTTAACTCTGCCTGATGAGATCTCTTTTTATAACAAGTGTTGGTCGAAAACATCGATATGACAGTGTCGCAGATTTGGTGCATGTCTGTGTAAATAAAAATAATCATATATCAAAGCTCTTTTGATATTGGACACTTAAATTCTTTGGATTACTATCCTGGGGATGTTTACCTTGCCTGGATGATATATATATATATATATATATATATATATATATATATATATATATATATATATATATATATATAAACCCTGTGTATCGCTTTATTGCAGGTCAATATTTTTTTAATTTTGAAATAGCTATGAAACACAGAGAAGTGAAATTTGGTACAATGGAAGAGCATAACAAAGTGCCTTATTTCCCTGATTTTTGTGGAATTTGAACAAATATTTTGAAAGTTATGCTAATTTTTCTATTTTCTGGTAATTTTAAGTGTGTATCACTTTATTGCAAGTGTCTAAAAATGTATATTTTCGGTAATAAAACAATATTCTAACTTCATATTTCTATTTATATGAAATAAAGAACATATCCAGTAACAATATTAACCAAAAACAAGAACGAATTTCACATTATTTTGTTTAAGGAAATATTTATTTATCAACATAACTCCCATGCTTCAAAATCACTTTGAATAGCCTCTTGTCAACGGATGATGTCAATCGGCGGATTTGAGATGATGTGATGCTATAGGAAACTTCCAAAATCTTCCTCCAAAGTTCATCCTTCGACGAAAATTGAACACCTCCTTCATAAACTTTCATCTTTATTATTGACCAGAGCTGCTCAATTGGATTTATATCTGGAGAACAAGGTGGCCATGTCATCAAATTTTCTCCACTAATGACTAATGACTTAAGGTAGGATGCCGTAGCCTTGGCTGAGTGGGATGGCGCATTGTCGTGCATAAAAATCAATTTGCGGTGACGCGCCAATGGAAGGGCATCAAGCCATGGTGACAAATGCTCATTTAAAAATAAAATATAAGACTGGCTTGTCAGTTTGACACCTTCTGGCACTCGAAATGGTCCAATTAGTTCATCGCAGATTATTCCAGCCCAAAACATGACACCTCCACCTCCCTGTTGACGACGGAATCGATGAGGGGTAGGGAATCCAAGAGGACTCCAAACTTTGGCCCACCCATCTGGTCCATCAAGGGTTGCCCTGGCCTCATCGGTGAAAAGAACATTTTCAAAGCTGGTTTTCATGTATTTCTGAGCCCAAGCCAAACGTTTTTCCTTATGAGTTTGGTTTAAAACCGGTCTTGCTATGGGCTTAATGCTTCTTGCAATTTCGTTTAAGACATTGCAGCGTGTCTTTCTGGACAAGGAAGATATTCCAGCCTTGTCAAATATAGCAGCACTGTTGCTGCCCGGCTGCTTGATAAGTTGACGGCGAATCTTTCTAACATCACGAGCAGAAACTGACTTTCTTGTGTTTTTGTCCTTCCTTGGTTTGATGTTTGGATTTTCAACGAATGAAGACAATGTTCTTCAATCTCTTCCAAGCTCCTTGGCTAGATCTACGAGAGATAAACCTTCTGCAAGGCCTGCAACAACACGTCCTTTTCACTAGCTGTCAATCGACCCTTTCTAGGCATTTTGGGAGACCTGCAATAAAGTGATAGACACTTTAAATTAACAGAAAATAGAAAAATTAGCATAATTTTCAAAATATTTGTTCAAATTCCACAAAAATCAGGGAAATAAGGCACCTTGTTATGCTCTTCCAGTGTACCAAATTTCACTTCTCTGCGTTTCATAGCAATTTCAAAATTAAAAAAATATTGACCTGCAATAAAGCGATACACAGGGTTTATATATATGCATGCGTTAAAATAACAACACGCGGCTAGTTGTTTATTTAAGCTCTTTGTTTGTAAAAATATATTATTGTGTATTTGTTATAGATTAGGCGTTTGTTTTAAAATGTTGTTTGTATGTTTTTACATATTAGTAGATTATGTTAACATATAAGCGAATACACAACACTACTACTTTTGATAAGTTCCAAACTGATCATGTTTTCAAAACTTATCTTCAATACGGAACAATGTATATCAACACAATTCGATATTACAAATCTCTTCGCGTAAATAAACAAATAAGTGTTAATTAAAGCATTAAATCTCGATCCAAACACATAAGTTGGTGTTTCCTTAACTTGAAACTGCCCTTCATCAAATATACTATCGCTTTTTCTTTAAACACACATCATAGGGTAACAAATCACACCCGGAAGAACATCATAAGTACCGATGCGACCATAAGATAGTGCGGGTACCTGCACCCTCAGCAGGTAATTTTATCATGTTTTACTCAAATTAGACGAAGAATTAAGAGTATCTCATGCCGTATACCACTCTCGTAATTGCAGCGGAGATACTATTTAGATGTACTGTAAAGAGCTAAAACATATCTTCAGGAATTAGGTGTTAATATTATCATCGACCAAGACTTTCTAGATGCTACACTTTATCTAAAAAATGATTACACTTGCCCTTTTTTATAAATCCACAAAACAACTTCAAATAACAAATACTCAATGGTGCCTCCGATTTACTTGTATCTCTTACGCCACAGATCATGCTAAGTAATAATTAGTCAGTGACAGTATTTTGGTTGTTGCAGGGTTACTCCCTAGTGCTGGCTATTCTTTATATAGTTGTTTCTTCTCATCTAATGTGTGGTTACATTTTATTACAATAGTATAGGTTACTATGGCTTGAGTTGTAATGCTGGGTATGATTATTTGTAGGCGTATTTTCAAGATAAAGTCATACATTTTATTTCTTCATCAACGAAATAATAAGGTTATTGGTTATTAAACATCACACCCGGAAGAGCCATCATAAGTGCCGATGCGGCCATAAGATAGTGCAGGTGTTTGATTGTGAAAGCCACTGAATAGTGTTACTTTAGTAGAGGAGATTAGTTATGTACGGGTTTGTAAGTTTTTCATATTTACTAGAACCCAGTGACCTACAATTCATTTACCTATCAAAACATTTACTATATTTTAAAATGCTTAAGGTAATACAATTGTCTCATAGGACGATAATTATTGCGTGCCGGTATTTACATTGTTTACATCTTAGCTGGAACTGTGCGAGTCCTTATTTTTGGGGCGTCTTACATACATCACATTCGCGTTCATAGCTGCTTATTAAAGTCTTCTTTTCTCCAAAATGTGTGTTCATTCACCTGACGATCATTCGACGAAGAATCGAAAAAGTGCGTAATACATATAAAACTTACATTATTTCGAACACAAAAGGATAATTGGAAAACATTGAATTTTTTTTAAACACCAAGAAAGATTCTGTTATTTTTAACAAATGTTATTTAAATGAAAGAATTCTGTCTAAATACACTCTCCCTCTCAGACTCAGGAACAACCGTGTCTTACGACGCATAAGGCAGTCAAAATAACCAATTGTTATCTGTCTGAAGCCAGATCAACAGCGCCTCTCAAGCTTCTCCCAGTTGCAATCAAATCTTTATCGATTGTTTACTTCCAGTTTATTTTGCGTCTTCCCCTTCTACTTGTTTTCGATCAGGGTTTCACTGAAACACTTGGTTTACAAACATCTCTAGGGTAAACCTATGGGCATGTCCGAGCCATCCTAGACGTAGGTTTCAGATTATTGACGATGTCACTTGATTATTGGTGCGGACTCTGGCTTCATTGGTTGTTTAATATATTACTCCATTTGATCACTTGAATATTTCTAAGACATTGACAATCGAACGCGTTTAATTATCTATTTTTTATTTTGAGATGCCAAGTTTAATTTCCAGATAGCAGTGTCGATATAACGTTGCTGTTATAACATCTTAATTTAGGGTGAATAATTTATTATTTCAGATCTTGAAGAGCTGATTAAACCATGCTTGCACTGTTCCTGTTATATGTATAACCATCACGATGATAATGAGTCTCGGCGGCTATGAACAAGAAACTATTTGCTTACATGTATTTAAATGCAAGCGAAATGTGTATCGAACTCCACGTTGCTGCTGTTGTCATTAGTGTTTTGCTTTTTCAAATACAACTGTCAAAATGACAACATAATTAGGTTGCTATAACAAAAAAAAATTTTCACAGTCTCTAAAGGCAATGAATGAATAAAGAAAGCTACATATATACCAATGACAATACACACACACAATATATATATATATATATATATATATATATATATATATATATATATATATATATGTTGGTGTGTGCGTATATATATATAATATGAAAAGGTACGGACGCCCACCCAGTAGTAGCCATTATTTTATTTTATTTTTCCTCCCAATATGTCTACCCTACATGTATCTGTACTTGCATGAAATTTTTTCTCTATATTATTATCCTGATGAAGTCTTATAAATAAAGACGAAACGTTGATGTACACATAAAAAACATCCATTTTTTTGGTTTTCCTTTTTCATTTTCCCATCACGTCGGATTACCTTCATCCTTCTCTTCCCATATATAATATATATATATATGATATATATATATATATATATTTATATGTATTTATATATATACTTATTATTTAATAATAGAATATTTAGATCCGCATGAATTATTTGATAATTGAATATGTATCTACACACACATATATATGCATATATATATACATGTATATATATATATATGTATATAGTGTATATATATATATATATATATACATATATATGTATGTGTGTGTGTGTGTATGTGTGTGTGTGTATAATATCCATCAAATAATTAGATAAATGATTAGGAGAAAAAAGAGAAGTATTTTATTTACATATCTGTTGTTTCTATGAAGTAAAACACTGCAATTAATCTTTTTTCGAACAAAACATAACGGTAAAAATTAACAATATGTGGGTGCGTTTATCGGTTTGGATGCATCTTTCTTATTAAGATTGATGTTATATACACAGTGTTGTTATTCAAATCGGATGTACGTTGGTAAATCTCAACGCACACTCAAGAAAACACTTTCGCGTTCATAGCTGCCTATTAAAGTCTTCTTTTCTCCAAAATGTGTGTTCATTCACCTGACGATCATTCGACGAAGAATCGAAAAAGTGCGTAATACATATATAACATTACAATTCTCTAACTGCGCTATTCGCCTATTCATAAATGCATGATCATCCGATCGATGTCAACAAGTAAGACACATTAATTCATGTAAACCTCTGGAATCAGCACTCATCCTAAACATTGACACAATGAAATAATATAACGCCTTATAACATGTATTTACTTCAATTAACAAACTTATATATCCATGAACATTACTTTCAATGAAATCAAAGCGGGCTGTTTTACACTACATTTTCTAACAAAACCGTGGACATTAAAACGATATAAATTAGAAAAGAAAGGAAACAAAAAATAAAATAAAATTAATACATTTGATTAATACATTTGATAAACCTCATATTTTGAATGTTACCGTCTATTTTACATTCGAAAAAAAATATGTTCATCTTATAATAAACTATCATGGCTACCCGGCGTTGCCCGGGGCGATAACAACACAAAGTAATAGAAATTAAATAATGTGTGTAACATCTTTATATAAAAAGTTCAACTCTCTTCCTTTCTCATGTCGTCTCTCTTTCCCTGGCCCACCATTATTTCCCTCCCTCCTTCAACCCTCTATTTCCCTTTTACCCACATTATTCTTCTCTTGTTTAAGTGTGTTAAAAACTAATAATAATGTAATTCACGCCCCCCCCCCATCTGCTTTAAATGTAATAGTGTAATGTTACATTTATTGCTACGGGACATAAAAAATAGAAGTTTAATAATATGTATAACATTTTGATGTTAAAACTTCTATCTCCTCCCCCGCTCTCTCCCTCTAACCGTCTCTTTATCTTTCTCTCTTTATCTTTTAATACTGTAATGTTAGTAAGGAGCTGTACACAGAACTGCCAAAAGTATCGGTAAAATCAAAGTATTAAGAAAAATAATCGAGTAGAACAAATAGCATCGGTCTATACCTAATTTCTGCCCCCTCCCCTATTTCAGAATATGATGCAATACATACATACCAGTTTCCAAAAGTAATGCTTTTATCTTTAAATTATTGATTCCGGACAACACCAAGTAGACCAAATGGTTCTGTCAATACCTAATTTCTTACCCCACTCCATTGTAACATATTAAGAAAATACGTAATGTTGATGAAGTCAATAGTCTTAAAAGCGTTTAACATAGGTGATGTAAACTGCAGAAGCACCTGAAAAGCGTTTTTTATAGGGGAATCAAAAAGCAATGTTGATATACTCAATTAGTGGGCAGATTGAATTATCACTTTGATCACTGTTCTCACATCACTTGCTCTTATACTCTTACAAAATGTAATCACCTAATATTTGCAATAGTGGAGGTAGTGAACACATGAAAAAGTAGATTACAATCACATATCTCAATAGTAAGATCAGCATAGGATCGGTCTATGTACAGGTGGGTGGGTGGGGGTGCTCATGCATGGTTTCCCAAGATTAATAAAACCAGGTAAAATAAAAATAAAAATTAGCTCTTTTTCGTTAACTAAAAAAAAAAATCACAAAAATCATAATTATCGATAAGGGTATTTGATTTTTTATCACATGCATTACCGTTTTACGACTTCAGAAGATAATTGCTATAACTTTGTTTTATTTTAGTGTACATTTTTAAAACATGCTTCAAGTAAACAAAACCAAATACACAAGTGAATAAAAAGAAATAATGATCATATGCTGTTTATGTAAACAATTAATTTATAAGTCAATAATTGAAACAGAAATAATGATCATATGCTGTTTATGAAAACAATTAACTGATAAGTCAAAGTTTGAAACTGATGTGGAAAGTTTCAAAATTGAAAGAAAGTTTAATTAAATACACACTGCAATCATTTAATAATAATAATTTAAAAAATCATGTTGCATTAAGATTGAAAATCTCTTTATAAACTATGTTTTTTGTTTTATTTTGATGTGCATACACCAAACAGATTTGTTTTAACTCCCACACGTGATGCTCCTACATAAAACTGATCATGTGAAAAGCATGGTTGTTCAAGTTGCAATCCGGCAATTTTTAGTGTTTGGCCTTGGCTTTTATTCATGGGATTAGCAAAACAAATGTGTACAGGAAACTGCAACCGCTTAAATTTAAGGTGTATATTTGATGGTACAATTAGAATCCTCGGAATAAAAACAAGCTCACCTTTGCCACAACGAGTGAGAATAATTGCCTCGATACAATTTATCATCAATTTGTGTCCAATAAGTTTTGTACCATTGCACAATTTCGGCTGGGATAAATTGCGTAATAACATTATAGGAACCCGTTTTTCAACTTAAGACAATGAGAAGGTGCTCCTGGTGAGTGTAATGAGTTCAAAAACTCTATTGGATAATTAACAGATTCATGTTCATCAATAACTCTGTCAATTAAATTATAGGTAAATGCTTCCCTCGGCAAGGCATCCAAGAGCTTAGTGTTAATGCTCTTTGCTGTAAGATTTTTTTGAGTCATTATAGCCTGTTCACTGATCCATTCGTTATTCGTATAGTTAAAAAGTAGGTCAGGGAATACTTTATTTACTAATTCATCTATAGAATCTACTAAATAACAAATTGGATTAACTTGAATATAATCGTCTTCATCAGTGATACGTTTCCCTTCACCGAGTTCTAAGTGTTTATCAGCAAATTGTTTAGCTGATTAGTCTCTTGAAAGTGGTGCTCGTATATTAGTAGATAGTTTTAGAGATTTTACATCGTGCCACAATACAGAGGACTTTATTGAAGCATTTAGTTCATCAGGTAGGTTTTGCTAGAAGGCTCCTGACATTAGTACTCTGATATTTCCCATCAGTGTATTACTATTCCGGATATCCTTTAAAGTTCTATCTAAAGCTCCAAAAGCTTTTTTGTGGATTATCGTACATTCATCCCAGACAATTAAATAACAGCGCTTTAGTAATTCACCAATTCCTACATTTTTTGAGATATTACACACTGACTCGTCTTTGATAGTTAAATCTAAAGGCAACTTAAATGTTGAATAGGCGGTTCGACCTCCAGGTAGTAATGTTGCAGCAATCCCAGAAGAAGCAGCAGCCAATGCTATTTTACGTTGTTGACGGACTTTTGACAAAATAAGTATTGTGACAAATGTCTTTTCAGTGCCGTCTGGTGCATCTAAGAAGTAAGTTCCACCTCTGTTATTGTTGATACTTTCTATAATAGTGGAATACACATGATGTTGATCTGGTAGTAGCTTTGAAAGATGTTCATCTATATAACTTGTCAGTTCCATCAAGTCGTACGAGGTTACCCTCATTAATTCAGTTTGCAAACAATTAAGATATCCTCCATGAGTTTTGGGAAGTCCTAAAATGTCTATAGGCTCACCTCCCATTGAAATTATTTGATCTTCTATTTCAATCAATGCTGAATTGTATATGGCATCGGTGAAATCTATGTTTTGTTCAGGATCTCTTAACTGAGCTTGGTGTTTAAAATCTTCAGAAAGATCATCTCGAAACTTATTCCATATTTCAACGGAATTGTTTACTTCACAAATGTTAAGGATAATAGCAAAAATACCTCTTAACATCTTCGGTTTTCTTGATATTGAAGCTTCGGCTAATGTTGCTTCCCATTGGCCATCATTTTCAAGTAAACCCAACTTTAAACATGCTTCTCGATATGTTCTGCAAACTTCACCATTGACTTCTTTCAAGCTCTGAAATTAGATTTTTTTTTGTTTCTCATGAAGAAGAATTCTAAGTAAAAATCATTTATTTTGGTTAGGATGTACAGTATATACTCTTCCAATTGTTGAATCAAGTTTAATTCCAGGATAGCCTTCGACGTCTACACGAATGTTGCGTCTGTTTCAACAGTTTTGATTCCATGTATAGTAGGAAGGCACCTCATGATAGTAGTGTTCTGGCAAAGTCATCCTGCTGACAAAGATGAAAAAGGATGTCAGAGTTGTTTCTCTTGGATTCAAAACTTGATTTGGTGCCGTCTCAGCAGTAAGATATATGCTCTGGCCATTTTCTAAATGTACAGAAAGTTGTTGAATGGCTGGGTGTCATTCATATATTGGGAATCCAAAGATACGCCAGAAAGCTTCATTGCTACTTATATACTTTCCTACTTGGTATTGTCCAACTTCATGATGACTGATATCTTTAATGGCAAACGCAGCAGCATCACCCCCTTTATTGATTTATTTGCACACATATGTTATGCTCTTCACAGAGTTGCAAAACTCTACATTGATGTGAACATTAACAGTTTGTGATAGTAGTGGACAGTAAGGAACTATCCAGCGATTGTCAATCTCATGAATTCCAACATTGGCTTGATTTCCTCCGTCCTCTGGGTTTCTTCTTTTGTATGCAGGATATCAATCTTTGCTAAATTGAGTATCGAGAATAAATTATTTCGGTAACTTTTTTGTACACATCCCTTCCTTCGTGCATAGTGACTGCAGGTTTTGATAACCACAAGAGCCATGAACCATATGAGTTTTCACAATATCATAGAGGGGCCGATCAATGTCAGGATCAGGAATGTAAGCCGAAATTATACAATCAAGTTTATTTGAGTTGATTTTTGTCACCAACCAAATTAATAGATGGGCATGAGGTAATTCTTTTTTTCTGCCGTTTTACAGTATACATTGAATGGGACTTAGTAATAAGGTGCAAACCCGTGCTAAAAGATCATGTCTATGGTGTGGCTTTTGTTAAAGTAGAAGTTCCTCTTCGTCTGAAGACCACTTCGGGTTGCATGTGAAAGTTATAAATAAATCAGGTCTGCCATATTTGCGTACATAAGTCATGGCATCCTGTGTTCTCTCATGCATATAGTGTTGTTCCTCTGTGAAGCTTGATGGAAGAATACTGTTATGGTGCCGTACCTACCTACAAAGAACTAATGGACTCGTCCACCTTATAAATACGGGAAGCACGTGACACTTGTTCTCTTCTTCCCAGGCAAACCAGCAATGGTGGTTGAGAGCAACATCTCCTTGTAATATCTTTCTTTCTATTATATAATATATACCTTTGTTCATTTAAACCATGTGTTCCTGTGTCATTCATTCAGCTTTACCCAGGTCCACAACAAATAGCGACGAGACAATTCGAACTCTTGGGTCAAAAAACTGAAAATACCACGTAAAAATGCACTCACACAGTTAATGCAGGAAACCGCACGCAAAAAAAACAAAAAAAAAAACAACAAAATAAAAACAAAGGTTTTTGCCGTACGGTCGAGAGAAGAAAAGAGAACTCAACTAAAAAAAAAAACACGTTGAATTCTTAAGTGCGAGAAAATTGTTTTCTTTTAAGAAAAAGAAAACTGAAATAGACATGTGCTCTAAGTTTTAAAACTGCTTATCGAAAAAAAAACAGCTTGAAATTGGGTGCGCGTTCCTCTAGTTTGGGAAAACTAGTTAAAAAAAACAAAAACAACAAATAACAAAAACAACTGAAATTGAATGCGCGTTTTTTCTCTGGGTTGGAAAACTAACAAAAAAAAAAAAAAAAAAAAGAAAAAAAAAGAAATACCGAACACCAAGATTAAGCGAGTATTGTTTTTTTTTAGACGAACGTCACAGCGAGTTTTTTTTGACGAACACACACAAAAAAAAAAAATGAAACCGACACCACGTGCTTCATTTTAAAAACAGATAAGAAACAAAAACATGAAATGAACACACGTGCGTTACTCCATAAAAAAAATGACGCACGATAAAAAAAAGGTTAGTTTTATTTTCTCTCTCTCTTTTCCGACTTGTACTGAAATATTTTAAAATGCAGAAAGAATTAATTGTGAAACAGATTTTTTTTTCTCTTCGTTAAAATTACAAACGTGTATAAGAAAAGAACATTACATAATCTTTTCATAACTAAAAGGGCGTCTTGCAAACGCTAATTTAAAGAAAAGAACTTCTTATGAATTCATTAAATAACGAGAAAATATTAATTTTCAAAATAAAAAAAAATAAAAATAAGTGAATATACGCGTATATAGAGAAAAGGAAAAGTTTCATAATCTTTTCATAATTTAAACGGCGCCTAGCAAACGCTAATTTAAAGAAAAGAACTCTTATAAAATCATAAGATAATAAGAAAATATTAATTTTCTAAATAAAATCAGAAACTAAATGGTTGAATATGGAAGATATTAAGTCTATAATCGCCGAACTAACGAAATTCCAAATCTCCCAGCAACAACAAACTGAGGAAAGATTTCAAAAGCTTTTATTACAACAGAACCAAAATATTTTATTACACAAAAAGGAGTATGATGAAAGATTGGAATTTCTGATACAAACAATATCGCGCAGTGATCAAAAAAATGAAAAAGACGACACGTTTTCGCAGAACGCAATTTGGAACAGTATTGATAATTACTCATACACGGAAAAGAATACATTTGAAGAATATTTCCGAAGATATGAAGACCTATATAAAATTGACTGCGGTGGTTGGAGTGATGCGAAGAAGCTACGCCTCCTTCTTAGAAAACTAAATACCACAGAACATACCAAATTCGTGGATTTCATTTTGCCTCGGAAAACCAGTGAGCTAACTTTCATAGAAGCGGTTGGTTTATCGACAGAACTGTTTAGTCCAAGAACTACACTATTCCACAAACGATGGAAGTGCATGAACCTGGTAAAGAAAGACGAGGATGATTACGCTACTTTTGCATCGATAGTGAACAAGCATTGTGACGATTTTAGACTAGCTGAATTAAGTGCAGATAATTTCAAGTGTCTAATTTTTGTACAAGGTTTAATCTCAGGAAATGACACGGAGATAAGACGTAGAGTTCTAAATAAATTAGAGAATGAACCAAGCCTTACGCTGCAAAAGTTGGCTGAGGACTGTCAAAGATTTGTAAATGTAAAACAGGACTCAAAAGACATTGAATTGTCCGGCATTGCGCACATAAAAAAGGTACATCAAAAAACAAAAGCTCAACCTTATAGAAAAATAAGAAATAATAATTTTGATGTAACAAAGACAAACCAAACCAGTAAAAAAATAAATAAATCGCTACCAAGCCCTTGTTCACGCTGTGGTAATCCACATTGGTACAATGATTGCCCATTCCGTTTTAAAACCTGTATGAAATGCAAAAAAGTTGGACATAAAAGTTCGCACTGCAGAACGGGCAGAGGAAATAAAATGCTGATTCAAGCCACTAGGACAAAGAAGGAAACTTGCAGGAACATAAGAAAATATGTACAGGTGAAAATCCTGGATAAAAATATAAAATTACAATTGGATTCTGGTTCAGACGTTTCCATTATGAATTTACATACATGGAGGAGATTAAATAAACCTTCTCTATCAAGAACAAACAGGCTGGCAAGCACAGTTACTGGTGAAAGAATTACATTTGAAGGAGAATTAATCACAAATGTGTCCCTAATGGGAAATACTAAAAAACTCAAACTACTGGTACTGAAGGATTCGAATAATCTTTTTGGTTCAGATTTTATGCAGGCATTTGATTTATGGAGATTGCCGATAAATACATTTTGTAAAAAAATAAATAGTCGCGCAACAGAATCGGAAAAACTACAACGAGAATTAAAAAACTCGTTTCCAGAGGTTTTTTCTGGCGGTCTTGGATGCTGCACTAAAATGACTGCAAAATTCCGTCTAAAAGAAAATGTATTGCCGGTATTTAGGAAAGAAAGGAAAGTACCCTTCGCCTCGATTGAAAAAATAAACGCTGAATTAGACCGACTGGTAAAGATGGGTATTTTATCAAAAGTACAACACAGCCAGTGGGCAGCACCCACGGTTTATGTAAAGAAAAAATCTAATGAGATTCGTGTATGTGCAGATTTTTCAACAGGACTGAATCCTCGCGGACTATCACTACCCACTCGATACCCCGGAAGAAGTGTTTGCAAGCTTAAATGGAGGAAGATTTTTTTCAAAAATAGACCTAAGTGAGGCATACCTACAACTACCGGTGGATAAAGATTGTTCTAAGCTGTTATGTATAAACACACATCGTGGTTTATATAAATTCGAAAGATTAGCGTTCGGAGTTAAGGTCGCGCCAGCCATTTTCCAACAAGTAATGGACACAATGCTGGGCGGACTCGATTTCGCAATAGCGTATCTCGATGACATCTTGATTAACAGCAACGATATCGAACAACACCAAAAACATGTAAATCAAGTGTTTGCGAGAATCCAAGATTATGGGTTCAAAGTAAAAGAAGAAAAATGTGATTTTTTCCTGGAGGAAATAAAATATCTGGGTCATGTGATCGACAAGGACGGCAGAAGACCAGACCCAGAAAGGGCTACCACAATAAAAAACATGCCGGCGCCAGAAAACGTCATGACATTACAGAGTTTTCTGGGCCTAGCAAATTACTACCAGGCTTTTATCCCAGAAATGCATAATTTGCGTGCTCCATTAAATGAGCTATTAAAAAAAGGTAAAGCCTGGGTATGGACACCTGAATGTCAGGATGCATTCAATAAAATCATAGAAAGACTTACGTCAGAGTTATTTCTAACACATTACAACCCAGAATTAGACATAATCGTAGCTAGCGACGCTAGTTCATATGGTTTAGGAGCATGTATCCTACACAAAATGCCTGATGGAACCCATAAACCCATTGCACATGCATCAAGGACCTTGCTCCCAGCGGAAAAACAGTATTCTCAAATCGAGAAAGAAGCCCTAGCAATAATATTTGCAGTAACAAAGTTTCACCGATACATACATGGTAGACAATTTACCTTACAGACAGACCATAAGCCGCTAATTACAATTTATGGATCTAAAAAAGGCCTACCTGTATATACAGCTAATAGACTACAAAGATGGGGAAGTATCTTATTAAACTACAACTTTAAAATGCAACATTTGCATTCAAATAAAATCTATCATGCAGATGGATTGTCGAGATTAGTGCCAAAACAGAGAGAGACTCTAGAAGACACAGTGATTGCGTCTCTTCAAACAGAAGGAGATTTTAAAGAGATTTTGTGCAACGCAGTGAGAGAGCTCCCGGTGACACTATACGAGATAAAAAAAAAGAAGCTCAAGGGGATGAATTTATCACCAGAACAAAAAATTAAATTGGTAGATAAGGATTTAGATGCGGCAAAGAGTTTCTTACTCTGTGATGACGTACTCATGCATAACGAAAGGGTGGTCATCCCAGAAAAACTACGAAAGCAAATTCTGAAAGAATTTCATGTTGGCCATCCAGGGATAACCAGGATAAAGGGGTTAATGAGGAGTTTTGTGTACTGGCCAGGTATGGACAATGACATTGAAAAAGCAGTAAAGCTTTGTAAAGGCTGTGCCTTAGCGGCAAAAGCACCGCATATAAAGCATAGCCCATGGCCAAAGACCGACCGTCCGTGGGAAAGAATTCACGTGGATTTCGCAGGACTATTAGAAGGATTTTACTACTTAATCGTAGTCAACAGTTTTTCAAAGTGGCCCGAGGTACTACGTTACAAGAGTCCCACGTCAGAGGTTACGATAAGATTCCTACATGAACTATTTGCCCGTTTTGGGGTAGTGGATTGTTTGGTGAGTGATAATGGGACACAGTTCACGTCATCAGATTTTGATGAGTTCTGTGCGACGTTTCAAATCAGACATATAACGACGCCCCCGTATCATCCTAGGTCAAACGGCCAGGCGGAACGCTTCGTAGACACATTAAAAAGAGCATTAAAAAAGGCCGGTGATACTCCTAAGGAGAAGGCTTTACAACAATTCTTACAGGTATATAGAATTACAAAATACATGAACATAGCATCATCATTATCCCCCGCAGAGATGATGTTTGCGCGGAATGTGAAGTCCGTGTTTGATAAATTATTACCTAAACATAATAATTATGACCGAATCTCTACGGTACCGAAGAAAAAATACAACCCAGGAGATAGGGTATATGTTAAGATGTTCAAAAACAATGCATCGTTCTGGGAACCCGGTACAATTGAAAAGAGGATCGGATCGATGGTCTATATCATAAAAGGACCACGGTTCTCGCATAAGAGACATCTAAATCAGATCAGAAAAAGACTGTCAGATGACACTGACAGCGCCCCACAAGGAGAAGACGTGATGGACGTGATATATGACACCTTCAACTTACCAGCACCCCAGGTAGTCACACGTAAACGACAACCAAAAAGAAAACGAATGGCTCCGGACTACCTAGAGATAGATCCGAAAAGGAAATGTTATTAAGACTCCTGAGGACGTAATGCTTGGAAGGGGGGTGTTATGGTGCCGTACCTACCTACAAAGAACTAATGGACTCGTCCACCTTATAAATACGGGAAGCACGTGACACTTGTTCTCTTTTCCCAGGCAAACCAGCAATGGCGGTTGAGAGCAACATCTCCTTGTAATATCTTTCTTTCTATTATATAATATATACCTTTGTTCATTTAAACCATGTGTTCCTGTGTCATTCATTCAGCTTTACCCAGGTCCACAACAAATACACAACTTTCCTATGTTATCCTGATAGCCATTATTCTGTATGCTATCACGTAAATGAATATAAGAATCAACCCGAAGCTCTTTTGGTGTGTTTTTTATATAAAGTAGTCTTTCTGATTCTGTTTTGACCCACATGTCAACAACAAACTGGTGAAATAAATTTCGACTTCGATGCAACAAATTAAAATTGCCCGTCCGAAACATTAGGTAAAATGCATAAAAATCTATACATGATACAGATTTCCTTAAATGTTCTCCTCCATGCCGAATACCGAAATGATAGCCATCTCGGCCATATGGAAACAGAAGTGGATATTGCAAAGCATCGTAAGATCGATGTGTATCACTCACACGTTTAACAGTAGAGTATCTGAACTTTATGATTATGTCTCTCTTTCCACATTAGTCACCCGCTAAAAACATAGCAACTTAATTACTCTCTGGTACATTGAAACGACGCGCATGCTCATTTGGGGGCCTTTTATCAGCACTTATCACAAACTGATAATTTGAGTTTGGAATATTTTCAAGGGCACATTTTAAACTTCTAACGTAACTATTGTTGACGTGAAGCATTTGTTGCAGTTGTTGTACAATGTCACAGTTAACCCCTTGATTATAAGTACACCTTGTTTCAGCCTGTTTTTTCATATCGCTTATAAAATAAACTTGCAAAAATGTATGTCTGTCATTGTTCATTGGATAAATACTATTAATATGGTGATATATTTGTCCTTGGATTTTGAAAGTAGGCATAAATCCCCCCCTCATTCGCAAATTTTGCTCCACATGAAGTCATTTGTAAAGAATTATTATATAGTTGTATGTTTTTCAGAAAATGATTCGAATGGGGTGATGTTCCATCTAGAAGGGTTTTCAGATGTTCAGGAGGTTCAGCTAACAAAGGCAAATTTATTTTCCCTTTACTACAACACAATCCAGGAGGTTCATTCTTCCATTTCTGATCATCACAATGATTACATTTTTGTTTCATCAAGCCAATTTTTACTATTTCTTCTGTTTCATAGTTGTGTCTTGGATCATAGGTGAATGCAGCTAGACGCAATTGATCTGCATTAAATGGACGCGCTCTAACTCTTGCACGTCTGACTCTATCAATGTGCCGACTATTCTCAGCTTCTTCCTGTGTTTCTTGGTTTCTATGAACAATGATTCTTTGTCTAACCGACAAGTCGAATTATTCTTTGATTGCTAGTTTCTTGAATTCTTATGGCTTCTATTATCTGATAATTATTTTGAAGGCGGGAATTACTTTTGTCTTCGTTCTCTGCTTCACGTCTCGCTGTCATTCTGTTGGAATTAGTTTCCCTACTTAAATTCATTTGATCTTCATCCTCTGTCTCACGTCTAGCTGACATTGTTCTAGCATTGGTTTCTCTTCTTAAATATATTTGACCTTAATCCTCTGTCTCACGTCTAGCTGATATTTTCTTGCATTGGTTTCCCTTCTTAAATTTCTTTGATCTTCATTATCTGTCTCACGTCGAGCTGCCATTGTTCAAGCATTGATTTCTCTTCTTAAATATATTTGATCTTCATCCTCTGTCTCACGTCTAGCTGTCATTCTTCTTCCATTGGTTTCCTTTCTTAAGTTTCTTTGATCTTCATCCTCTGTATCACGTCTAGCTGCCATTCTTCTTGCATTGGTGTCTCTCCGGAAATTCTTCTCCTACTCTGTTTCCCGCTCTCTGCTTCTGTTCAGCGAATTTGCTCTGTTTGATTTCCCGAGTAAGAATCTTTATTTTTGTGGCATCTTTAATAAAGAAATCTGAAAAATAGGTATAAGGACGAATTAGGAATTTAGTGATTTCAGGAAATATGTTAGTGATGTACTAAATGTTCACATGTAGTGAAGGAACTACTCCTAATTATTGGTATCGAGATGTTATGTTTCTATCTAAAATAAATGAAATCAGTCAATTCAATAGTGTTCAGAAAGTAAGAGTGCATTACCAAGAGAACACTAACAGAGGTTAAAACTGTCAAAATATTAGAAACTTTGGGGGTTTTGCATTCGTGGGAGGAAGCAAAACGTATAAAAGATAACTAAACTCTATAGAATTTATTATGTGTGCTTATCTGCCTATACCCAGATTTCACACAAAAATTGCCTATGTGCAAACAATCTCTATGTAAAATTTAGTTGCAAGGAGTCTGTAAATATGGGGCCGATAGGCACCGGAATAATCTTGATCAAAATGAAAATTGCGTAATTAGCCTTGTTGAAAATATTTACTCGATATTTAATCAAAAAATATTCTGTAAGTGGTACTACAAAGTTAGGAAAAACAAATAACTAAGTTTGGAGGTTGGTACCACCTAGAAACACTTTTTATTTTTTTTTTTTCAAAATGAATATATATATATATATATATATATATATATATATATATATATATATATATAAAATCTCTATTCGAAATTTTATTGAAATCTATTCTTTATTATTGGATTCTTTTTTTTTTGGGAGGGGGGTCTGTAACTAAGCGCCTATTAACCTCCGATATGGATCTTGATCAAAATGAAAAGATATTTTGATGAAATAGTTTGTAAGTTGCACCTACAATTTGTCTATAGAAAACACACACGCACATATATATTACGTAAATTACGTTAACAGTACATATTTAATAAATATTCAATAATTCATTTCAAGGGATTAGTCCTTTGGACTAAAAAGAAAGCTAAAGCTAAGGGGTGGCGTCCAATTCATCATCGATAGAAAATAGCGTGTACAGATGTACAAAACAACAACTTTTTTATCCGTATTAATTTGAGACTTGTTGTGAAAGTCGCTTTTGTTGTTTCACAGACAGTTTTTGGTATTTTAGTGTTTTTCATTCATGAAAAAAGGGTATTTCACAAGATTTTTTCACAGAATAGGACTTAGGTAAAATGAAATTAAACTAACAAATTCAGCGAGATGCTCAGTTGCATTAATTGTATTTATGCGTTCTAAACAAACTTTACTTAAGACTTGTGAAATAATTGTGTTTATCACTAACTACACGTTACTTATTAACACATTTCTGTCAGTATAAATTCAGCGAGATGCTGTGTTGTATTATTTTTTAATTTAATATTAAATAATAATAAACAAATTTTGTGAAATATTTATTTTTTACATGAATGACAAAAAAATCATATACTGCTTAAGTGCCATGCCTCAGTCCATATACTTCACAAGTACTATGCTCGGGTAATATACTGCACAAGTACCATGCCTGAGTCATATACACTTTTATATGTTATGTATATTCTATAACCTTTTTTAAACAAACCTTAATTGTGTTTTTAAACGTGAGTTATCGTTCTTCCTTTGGTATCCTCTAACAAATACATTTCATTCAAAACCATTAATTGTTTCATGAACTTGAGGTATTACGCAATTAAATAACAATATGACTAAGCAATTTCAAATTACTATAAAATATAAGTAAAAAAAACTTACCCCCCCCTTAAGAAATCTGCTTCATGAACCCCTAAGGGTTGGGTTTGTAGATTCGGGAATACGCCCATCAACTTACTCTGTGAATTTCACATAAGAATACATTTTTATATGGTATCTATATGTTCTCTAACATTTTTTCTATAGGGCACACATACCCACACACATACACCAACACACACACATACATACACACACATACAGACATTCAATTTTATATAGAAGATGTACCACCTATTTTTAATTATCACTTTCTACGTTTCGTTTGAAAAAAACTAAAACAGTATTTACACATCATAGACGGATCACATATTTTAAGATATTTACTGCTACGTTTTCCTTCAAGAACAATCTGATTAGGACACTATTGAAAGGAAACGAAACGTCGATGAATATTTAAACAAAGTTCCATATTGTATATATATATGTTATACATATATATATATATATATATATATATATATATATATATATATATATATATATATATATATATATATTATTTACTGCGTTTTTAATCAAACCTCGGTGCGGTGTCTATGATAGAAGGTAGACGTAAAATACATTTCCCGGGGAGCAACTGCATCCATAATTGTATAGATACTGCCATCTAAGTTTCTATGAATCCTTACAAGGAAACACCATATTTTTTCTATAACTCCTTATTTTTAACAACATGAAAAATAAAAACTTTATTGTCACATTAGGTATAAACCCGTTAACTTTTATAAGAATTACTGGTGGATAAGCTGTTTAATATAATCCGATATATTTCGCGAAAATTTTCACTATCTCATTTTTTGTTTTCCTGTCAATTATCTATGTGCTTATATTTTCCGAAAACAAAAAAGTAATCAAATACATCAGGAAAGGAACTTTTCATACAATTTCAACACCTGTCAATATATATATATATATATATATATATATATATATATATATATATATATATATATATATATATATATATATATATAGTAAGCTATGGAAATATTATTTTTGCCGGATGTTTTTATATACACGTCTTGCTAGTTAACTAATAAGATTATTTGTTGTTCTCTCAGCCAATCGTTGGGCTTCCCGCGAACAAAGGCTTTGTTGGTGTCACTCCCTATATCTTGTCCTATTGTTTTGTTATCAATGGATTTGCCTATATCCTGTTTTTGTTGTGTCAATATAATGCGTGCATGTATTTAAACACGTGGTTCCTTGTATTTCTATTTTAGGTTTTAATTTTTAAATTGTTAATTTTTATTTATTTATGTATTACTTTTTTCCATCTTTTTTATTTCTTTGTCAATTTATTTATCCTTAGCCTAAAGTAAAGTTTACTACCTAGCTCTACTTACGTATCGAGGACTGTTTAAGGAAATGCTGAAAATTGATACATACAAAGTTATATCTCCTAATAAAATGTTATGTGGATACATGAAATACTAATATATATATATATATATATATATATATATATATATATATATATATATATATATTATAATATAAAATTTTAATTGAACTTTCTATATTATTTGATTTATTTATCATTAACATTGAATATTGACACATTTCGAGACTGGATAACTTTGTCAGCTCCTTCATTTTCACGTATATGGACTGCTGTTTATAACTTGGAGTAATGTCTTTCCTGATTATGTTTCTCAATTTGTATGACCTGGATGCATGGTATGGATTCAACCAAAAATTATGTTTTTGGGTTGATATGCTTGATGTCATGTATTTTTTATGTATTTGTGTATATACTTTTATATATTTTCAAAGCGTAATTTTATTAACTGTAGTAGTATAACTGCGGTAATGGTCCTCTGAAGATAAGAATTATCTTTGAAAACTCATGAGCTAAGGACTTAAAGATACTTTGCTTGAACTTTGAATTCCAAAAAAATTTGATTGACACCTTATTTTATTACATCATTTTATATTATAATATTAATGATCTATCCAGTATATTGAGCTTCAGTTTTTATCCGGATGTTTCACGAATTATAAGATATTAGTTGACGCTTATATCTTTTGTTGGATTGCTGCATATATATATATATATATATATATATATATATATAGTGTGTGTGTATTTAGGCAGCATATTTTCATCTAGAGAAAACATTATTAATTACACAGAGTGTTTTTTGTTTAATAAGACTTTTTTTTTTCAATTCTCCGGATCTTCTATTTAGTGTTTCGGTCAAATGAATGGATGTGAGTTCCGTGGGTTTCTTCTTCCATTTTCTTACTTCTTTCGCAAGTACTTTCGATTTGATTCGTCAAATCCTCTTCAGACGGTCTTAGTCTCGGTGTCTTTTAAAATATGTATTTACTGTTGATTTTTTCTATTATATATAACTAGTCACACCATTTGAAAGTGTTAGATGTTACCAATTAATTAGCAATTAACCAATTATACGTAGGAATCTTGAACGCGCTTAGAACGTAATCATGCCTTCATATCACATCTCAAAATTATAGACACTCTTTATAAGTTGTAATTTATCAGCCAGTATAGTAATAGTAACAATCTCAACAGTAAATACATTTGAATAACCATAACTTGTTTATTTGAAACAAATATTTATTTATTTTATACCTAAAATTAAGTTTACAGCATAAGTGATCCCAAAATATAGATCTCTCGAAAGAAGTTTAATATTTGCAAATCTTGATTACCTTAAATTGACAAAAATGCAAATTTAAGAACGTTCGTGAAGCCTATTAATTAGACATAACTTTTTAAATTATAAATATAATTTTAAGATGAAATATTAGAAGTATAAAACTCGATGGTCCGATTCTAAATATGTAAGTATTAAAAAGATTGGTGGCATAGGAACAGCGCTGTGTGACTTTTAGTCACAACATGAACACGGACAAATTATTGAGTTTTGGAGCAAATTCTTTTAGAAAAAAGGCAGCGAAAGGCTAAAATGAAACTGACGCCACACTTATACATGAAAGAAAGCATACAAAATGCCAAATTAAAAAAAAATAATGAAGAAAATGAAGAAAAATTGGCTATATTGAACATATAAACTCTTTGCTATGTGGCATATATTAGCCCC
This sequence comes from Sepiola atlantica, assembly GCA_963556195.1. NCBI lineage: Eukaryota > Metazoa > Mollusca > Cephalopoda > Sepiida > Sepiolidae > Sepiola > Sepiola atlantica. Next base: position 84,933,865 of record OY744527.1, read on the forward strand.
TAAATATGTGTACATTTGTTCAATTAGTTTCCTATTGTTTTATTAGCGGTGATAAAGCAAAAATATTCTCTATAAAATTGAAACTGCGTTTTTTTATATATGCTTTTTATGAAAAATTAAAATAAAATATTTATATAATTATTGCTCTAAATAAATAATACGTTCTTACAGTATACAGGATAATTTTATATCATACTTGTTGGCTTTAACGAATATTTGAACATGTTACATTTAAATAATTGTTGATACCTTTGTAGATTGATAACGTAAGCCCCCGTCCTCTAAACACAAATGAGATTATTCTTATTTGAGTAATAATTTTACGTTAAATTTATATGCACAACTCTAAATTCTGAAATAATTTTTTTTATTTTCCACACACATTATGTGTGTGCAACATAAACACAATTATTTCAGAATTTAGAGTTTTTCATATAAATGTAACGTAAAATTATTACTCATTTCTGTCCGATCGCTATCCGGATAGCACATGCTTTTTGCAAAAGGATATAAATACCGTTGTTTACCGTGGGGGATTACAATTTCATTAACTCGACTCTCAACCCTAAGTTCATGTAAAAACAGCCCCCCTCAAATAACTCAACTTTACCAATAATCTAAAGTCCAGGTGGCAACACAGAAATTGAATTAGAACGGTTACATACTTTTATGGCATTTTGGCTACGAATAAATTGTAGTATAAATTGTTGTATAATTTTGTATTTGTTGTGCAAATAAATATTGAAAAGTACGTTATCTCTTCTGATACTAAACTTTATCTTTTCTGTCTTCGGTCAGTGAATGAGAAATCCTAAAGCAATGTTGATTTTTGTTACAATCAGGAATTTCCAGTTTTTGAGATCTGGATTATTTTTACGATTACATTCACAAGTAAAATCAATTTGTTACGATATTATTTGTTTATTAAATTGTTAGGTGAAAGAACACTCCTTCTAACGTTAAAAATGGGTTTCTTAATAATGCTATTAGGCCAACTCGGTCTGTAAACTACAAAAGTGCCATATTTACCAATAATTATGTTAATAAAAAGTAGTAAAGTAAAATCCTATTACGGAAGAAAATCCATCACAATGCATTTGGTGTATTCATAAACAAGTCAGCCATTTTAATATTGTGTAAATAGTTGAAATAATATATCTATCACTTAGTGTTCGACATTTGAAAATAAATCGGAAGTAATCAAACTGTCGAATAGAAAGCCATTTACACTTTCTGTAAAATGCTTAGCAAATATGTATGTATTAAAAGTCCTTTCAAGATAATATTTAGAAATAAATGTTTGAGGGGGATATAGTTGTATAAATATTGTAACCCGCAAAAAAGAGATATTTAAGAATAGTTGTGGTTTCTTAATATTAGAGCGGCAGGCGCAAAATGTGTTTGATGATTTTTCGGCACCACTTGCGACACAATATCGGTAAATATTTAAGTTGAAAACATTTTTTTGGTAATTTCCAAATTATAATTTACTTGTTGTTGACGCATGAATGTGTATTAATTTTGTTAATCGTGAAAGCAAAACAATATTGCAAAAATTGAAAAACAGGAACATACCGAAACACTATTTTAATAGGTGTTCTACATCTTACTAGCAATCTATTTCAAATGAATGGTAGGGTAAAAATATAAGAAACAATTAAACACACGGGATGTTCAGCGTCATCTACTATCCACTATGCGACGCCATCTACATTTTACATATATACAATCATTCAGTTTCCAGTTTCAATTTGGAAAAATAAAATTTAATTTTCACAATCAAAGTTTATGTTTCTTTAGATACAAACAAAATTGAAAAGTTTTAACTGAATCATATTCGTCGATATTTAAAAAATATCATTTTGAAATGCACTAGGGAAATAGAATGTTATTGAAACAAATTAAACTGTAAAAGTAACTTTTTTATGAAGATAGATAAACTGTTTATATTTATTAGCATAGAACTATAAATACATTAGGGAAACTTATATGAAAACCATCTAACAGATGGTTTTCAAATAATGTTCTATTACAAATCCATACCTTCTATATACAATTTAAAAAATACTAGATGGCATGCATAGAATGAACTATTATAGCTGTTATGATATTCCATACATCGTTTTCTGTCGGCAAACTAATAGTTGCAATTTTGATCGCTCGGAATTTTTTGATCGCACGGACATTCTATGAATAATTACTTAATTGCTAGTAAAATTTACGTAATTTGTCTTTTTCAGCGTCTTAAGATCTTTGAAATAGTATCAGAAAAGTGATATTTATATTTCAAAAGATTAGTAAAAAAAATATTTATTAGCATTTTAAATGTTACTGAATGTCTGTATTATTTATCTATAGTGAGGACATTTTTCATTCTAAAAGTATGTTGACACCTAAAAATATTTTTTTAGATAAACTTTAGGCTTTTACAATTCGAATATAATCAAATTGTGTCTTACACAATACAATATATATATATATTTATTTATTTATATATATATATATATATATATGTATATATATAATAGCAATGAGTTAAACATTAATTAAATTATGATAATGTCATTAATTCTGAAATAATTTCAAATTATTTTAACTTTTTTTAAACTCAGAAATGTAAATGTATTTTTATTATTGTGAAACATACGGAACATCAGTTGTTATTTAATTAATATTTAAATTAAAAATATAAAACATACTTTTATCTTATTTGACTTCAATCTAAAATTAAGAATTCTGACTATTTCCGAAGTTTTTGAAATCATTTAATTTGAATTGGGATATGAAGGTAGTATTTTAAAGAAGACCCCAACCTGCCATGTTTAAATATAAGTAATATGCAATGTTGTATTTTATTATTTAAAAATATCATGTATGAATGAAATAAATATGATCATTTTTTCATAATTCTTAACTTAATAATTGAATCTCTATGAATTGAAAAAAAAAGAATGCATTTCATTAAAAAGAAGACGAAAAGAACAACAAACAGAAGAATTAAATAATAAGAATACAATTTTGGGTAATTTCCCAGGGTTTAAAGTGGGGGTATAAGTTCTAAGAAGCTTCATTATTTGTATTGCGTGTTACCTTATTTTAATAACTTCACGCATATGGGTACAATCGTAATTAATCAATAGGATATTGTAATTTGTGACTTTGTCTCTGTGGGCAGTACTGAATATTGTAGTCAGTTGATAATATAAAAATATTTCTTTAAATAAATAACATTAGTAAATATATTTTTATAAAGTTGGTATTAATTACTTCATAATAACTTCATTTTTAAACTCAATCTCTAAATGTATTACTCTAAACAGAACTGAATCATATAGCATTGCTGTACGTAAAGGGATAGTGTTTTAATTGACTATATTCTAATTATGTACTTTTACTTTTTTATGAACTAAAAAGTGAAGTTATTTTTAATTGCAAGTTTAATTAACACATTTATAATACTTTCAATTGTAAAATTACATTCTTTAATATTTGCGGTATAGTCATTTGTGCTTTGAATGACAGTACACATTCATGAATTAGGGATGTCTAGTAAAGGCACATGTTTCATTTGATTTATTCTATTAACAATTTTTATTTCAAAATATAACATGAAGTTATTATTTAAGCAAACTTCATGTTTAAATTTAAATTTGTTACAATATACTTTGGGGTGACTTCTTTTCCGTGGGCAGTATTGAATAATGTAGTAAGGCTGTCTAAAATAGTAAATGTTTTAAATAATACTAAATAATACTAAATATACTAATATATATCTAAATTATTATAATGAAGTTAGTTAGAATGTGTTATTATTGCTTACGAAGGAAGATTTTAATTTAAAAAATAGCGATTAAAAATAATTAATTTAAGGCTAGTTCAGTAATGAATTAGATGGGTTAACTATTGTGATGCCATAATGAGTATTGGTTCAACTCATTAAGCAATTGTTACTAATATTTCTACCAACTAATATTTCTACCAACTCAATGTATAGATGACTCAAGTTAAAGCTTGTCACTGATGATTTCATGTCTTGTTATTTTTTTCTGAGTTTAAATTATATAAAAAAGGAATTTTTCATTCTCAAATGGAGATGCTTTAAAAACGTTGACTAGAATGACGCATGTTTATTGATATTCTTAAATATGAACCTGGAAAAGTACAGAACAAGAACATTTTTGAAACTGAAATTGAGATTTGAAGAATTAAATGTAAAGAAAAATTAGTAATGTAAAGAGAATGATAAACAATAATAAATTAGGTTATTCATTAAATACAGTTTAATTTTCTTAGAACATCATTCTAAACGTGAAAGTTGCACTTCACCACATTAAATGGAATGGAGTTTATTCTGTGACTGACTCTTCTCAGCTATGGAAGTTGATTGTGTTTAACAATGCATACATACTGCACGGGTCAGGCCATTTTTATTTGTTTGTGTTATATGAAACTTACATGATTTTTTTGTTATTTTAATAAACAAGTTAAACCATACTTTGACATAATCGGCTCACATCCAAGTCTTCCTAATTGTTTACTCTCTTGCCATTTTGTTCCAACTTCTTTTTTTCATGTTTAATTTATTGTAGTAATTTTTAGCATTTCTTTAAAGTGACAAATATTTTTTTTTAATTTCAAAATGTTAAAAAGAAATTTCCAACTTTATTTTAAAAATAAAATGTAAACATTTAGTTATGAAGTTATCAAGTGATAAAAGCGCAGTTTAGTCACTAAATCTTTGAGTTACTAAATCACGCCATAAATCAGTTGGCCTAACTTGTTAATTTGCCGAAGTCATCACTTCTTTTTACTTGAGGTGATTATTTAGACATAATCTATTGTATAATTAAAGAAAAGGTGTTTAGGTGATTTATTTCAATCCTGTGTTAATCAAAATACTAATGTCCAAGAAAGAGCAAAGAAAAACTATTGCATATGTATGCCATTAAAGTAACCTTACGATTAAAGTGTGATTAAATGTACGTTTAATTATTACAACCCACAATTCAAGCTTCAATATTTAAAAAGTTAATTCGACTTGTTCTGTACTTTTGCAGGTGTATATTAAAATATATTAATACACATGCGTCCGCATTTTCCAGTCTAGTATATATATATATATATATATATATATATATATATTCGTCCGTTAAGGAGAACTGTCAAAATTGTGATGGTTCAACATTTCGGATATTTTAGTGAAAATTATGACGTCAATAAAATAGTTGTGCTACAAAAGTATTCATGTTTAATAAACTGTCCATGATTTATATATATATATATATATATATATATATATATATATATATATATATATATATATATATATATATATATATATATGCCTGTTTAAGATCATTGTCATAGTATTACTTGTTTATGAGTTTCGTAATTATATTTGAGAGCCTCTCTATGTGACACTGACTTAAAAAAAGCATATGACCTTACTCTTTTTTTTTGAAAAATACCTCATTGATCGTAATAAGTATCAAAACTAGAACGTTTCTATGCCATTTTCTTTTCAGCATTGTCCGTGCTTACTCTTGAGATTTTACAGCGTTGAGTTTCTTCTCGCATAATCAAAGGTGTTCAGTTCGGCTTGCTAAAATGGAAATAATTGAATGTGACTAACACCAGAGCGAGCATTTATATGCGCATTGCTATTCAGGGCATCATATTAAAATGTACTGAATTGGAAAATAAGAGCATTGGGAAATGTGAGCAACAACAAAGGCAGGAAAGCTGGTGCCACATGGATCGTTATCGATTCATTCATTCATGCCTCGAATAAGGTTTTGTAAAAGCCAAGTCGATGTGCAAAAGAATGGCATATTATTGAAAATAGTACCGGAATTGGTCGAGGTGGTCACGCGAAACATATTTCGTCGGAAGATACGAGTTTTATTTTTTGCTTGTCATATAAGCTGACACTTTTATAAGCTCGACATCTTCGAAAGTATAGTCGTCCACGCGTATATCTATCGTAGATTGATTTCATATATAAGACGGTCCGTTCTTTTCGTATGTGGCATTGCTTATTAATAGAATTCTGTATCATCGAGAAAAGTCGTTATTGCATGTATGTTAATGTAACTGGATTTGAAACTATATCCTGCGAATGTTAGGGATGTGCTAGTTTTATCACTCGTTTACGTTTCTAATAGACGGTCATCTAAGCCAATAGTATGACCTTGATTTTAAGACAGCGACGAACATATTTTGAAACAATACTACGAAAGTACCAATTTGAAAGTGTGTTTGTTTGATTGAAAGAGACGGTGATCGTAGGAGTGGTATTTATATGTTCAATTCTCATGACTTCTAAAATGGCTGCCACATGCACTAGTCACGGAATGTTGTGTTTCGTTAGTAATTAATTAGGTATTTGTATTTAAAGCGATAAAGGATGTTTAGCGTATTATGTGAAAATACAAATACTATATAAGTGGAAAATGTATGTCTAAGCACGACGTTAAAAGTGAAAATAAAAGGGTCAGCTTTTATTCTGATGCGTTTTATGTGTAAGGGAATCAGGGCATACAGGAACTTACATATGTTAAGTGAATCTTGCGCCAAAGATAACGTTGTTTAACATGAAATAATACAAACGATACTACTATTTATAGTGAGAACAATGTCATGGGATGTTTGACGAAGTAGTAATCCGAAGCTCTTTATTTAAATAGCCAGATTATGAAGTAAAAACACCATATTTTGTAATTATACAAAACAGTTTATATGGAGAAGTTATTTGCATCGACACTATGCCTTACACGTACTATTAACACAACCGTTATAATGTGTAAGGAGTAAACAATACGTAGGCATTTAGTCTCATATGCTCACGGGCATATATAACACCCGGGATATAATGTGCTTCTACATACTCATAAGCTACACTAAGAAAATATATTTGCCATTTACCGATATATAAATAGTGTTTCAATAAATTAGCAGAACATAGAACCTCGAGACGCATATCATTCTCGCATACTTTCTTTTAAGCATTATTAAGAGAATGTAATACTATCTTGACAAGACGACAAAAGTATATAATAACATTGTCTAGATTGAGAGTTCCTTTATCAACATGTGCACGCTTTTAAAAGCTAATATTTAGGAAATAATGTGTTCTTCCTTTACTGCGAATTCAACAACAATTTGATATTTCTTCGACTTTTAATTGATGAAATAATTGGTACAAAAATAATAAGCATGTCATTTCATGACGCTGATATATGGTTTCTTGTTTAATTACTAGACCCTTTTCCGCACAGGAATGGGGAATGTAACTTTACAATTTCCGTTCCATCATGTAATGAGGTAAAATAAAAATATTTATACAAAAAACATTGTGCATATATATATATATATATATATATATGTATATATAGTATAAATATAAGTTTATGAACGTCCGCAGAAATTGGCGTGTTTTACCCGTAAGCAATTTCTTATTCACATAATAAAAATAAATCATATAATCTAGCGTATTATGCAAATCAGGTATGTGCAGATGACGCCTATCGATCGTAGTTTGGAAATGAATAATTCTCATTGGCTCGACAGTATTGTTTCATTAATCATATAGTTATGGTGACATTTTCCTATTTTGTATTGTCGATTGATTAGGTTTTTCGTTGTATATTTATATTAACAAGAGTGACATGTGTTGATATTGATTTTTACTTTCTGTCATAGCATACCATTGACGTGTCATTCTATTGAATTCGTGGATAATTATGCCTCTATTATTGTGAATACGACAGCATAAGACATACGCTTTGTGTGGACACCTTAATTGGCTGTTTTAGAAGTCGCCTTCAGTTTTCGGTTTTGAATTATCTGTCTTAAATGGAAGTTTTTCTAAGTAATTGTTCATCATCTCATGCAGACAGCATTGTTTAAAGTTTTCTAGTAGATTGGTCATCGCATCATTATCAGAGGCTTTGTACGTCGGCAGGTCGATTAGCCGACGAGTAACAACTCAGTTTGAAATAGCATTTACCCAAAATTGAATAGAAACATTGTATAATAAATGTATATTTTCATCCCTGAGATGGTATATTCGTGTGTACGTCTATTGCGTTTAAGTACGGGTAAAAAGTACAGAGCGATTACCCAACTTTTCTTTGTAATACGAAATACCATTTTTGTCACGTTCACAATTTTAATATCGTGTTTATTCTTCTAATATGTTAATGTAAAATAACGTTCCCATTACAAATGCAACGATCAAGTGTGAAATAACATTGCTGATAATCAACCAACTCAGGTGTTTAATAGCATTTTCATAACAAATCGCTATGATTTAATAGATGCGTTTTTAGACTATCCGTACTTATTTAACTTACTAATGACAGCGAGAGACACTATGACATAATTTAGTGGTGTAGCGTATACTTCCAATTACAGATGATCATACATCCACTAGTGCATTGGACATCAGCATAACTTATTTAAATGGAGAAAAACGAGCGATGGAGAAATGTTAATTAGTTTTTACAAAAATAATACATTTACTGTTAGTTTCAATAATATATGGTACTACTTGAATGAAGAGGTAATACTCTGAATTGCGGCTCTAAGCAAACAAATATATACAGTTTTAATACGGTTTTATGTTTAATACTTTAAAATATGGATATTTAATTGAAACTAGATTTCAATTATACCAGGTCATGGTTCAATCTTTATTGGAAAATAATAATTATCTTAACCGACAACTTTACAAAATATGAAACTTTATAAAGGTATTCTTAATACACGATAGAAATAAAACAAATAGATCTTTAGTTAAATTATTATATCAGTACAATAAATAGAAATTTAAAAAAAAACAGTTAATAAAAATAATATCAAAACAACAGACACCACTTGTCTTAGAGATACTCTTGAAAACACTACAAAATCACTTCGCCGGTGGTCTACTATACAACACTCTTGGAGTATATATGTTCTGTTAAGATGGGGCACTCCTCTAAGATATTGCATTCTCTTTTGAAAGTTTAGTAGTATTGTTGGTTCGTACTGGTACTATCTTCAGAAGTATTAGAGCCTACTTGGAAAAGAGTAGAAAATGCAGAACCATATAGATGAAAAAGGTAAATATGCAAAATGTGACATTACGATTCGGATTTTTGAAGGAACATATATGAAGGAAATATATTTGAGCTATAGCTGAAACTAAGTTAAGGATATTTATTGCACGTTCTTCTCTATAGGAAAACAAACTTAGCTTGCAGAAGCTGGATTAATTCCTTGATAAAGCTGACAATGTGTGCAAATGTTTAGCAAAAAGGTGTGTGTGTGTATACAAATTAATAATCTGTATACTATCTCGATGTCTTTATATATATATATATATATATATATATATATATATATATACATGCATATATTAATCTATATTTTTTCATATTTATATTTGTGTGTGTGAGTATGTAGATATCTGTGTGTGTGTTCTGATTCTCCTGATTCTATTTTTACCCTTGAAATATTAGTACGACAACGACTGATAATTATTTTGACCATTTTGATTAAAGCGGCATAGGCATTTGCAACCCCTAAACGTAATTACTGACAGCAATACGACCAGCAGCCAAACGCCACATATTAACTGTAAAAAAAAAACACTGCAAAAACTTGTTTTCACTAAACTCTTGTCTCTTGAATGTCGTCTTTGCTCTCTGTGCCGATGACTATTTCAACAGGCGGACAATAATATGTAATAACAGCACACATTTTGCTGCCCAACTTCGAACTGAGGATGCCTTGTAGGGATCTGCCCCCAAATCACACTAGCTCCCTACTTATATATGGCAATATGCTTTGTTTTGAGTTATTAAAAGCAAAACTCCACATCTAATTAAGGTTTTAAATCCGAATATATATATTGTTTTTATTTTAATACTGAGTTTAAATGTTTATTTAAACTCACACAGAGAATGAATGTGTTATATATCAGCTAAAACCAAATGCAATAGAATGTTAACTTTTAAAGTAACATACGAATATACGCACTAGAGAATACACGTGCGAAATTGATAAAATATATTGATATCAAGTAGTCAGAGTAGGAATATATATATATATATATATATATATATATATATATATATATATATATATGTATATATATATATATATATATATACTATGGTGAGTGATGAACACCTTATATTAATTTTCTTTTCTCTCGGATATTCAGTCATATTGAACATCGACATTCGCTGTGTTCAAGTTCTCTCTTCGTAAAATAGAGATTGAGTTAAAAGCAGCAATGAAATGAAATGTGTATTTTAGTAATTCGAATAATTCTTTGAGTATACACGAATAGCTGACTTTAAGGTGAATGAAGATAAGAAGGTCGTTTACGTATATTTATAGGCCGGCATTAAATAGAATTTCAAGCAGTTCGAGCATTCAAGCTAAGCGAACTGATAAAGGTAATTTAATTAATATAGATGTCTCTGTAGTGTAATACAAATATATATAAAAATAGAACTATATACTTGTTACTGGCTCAGATGTTCGAAGAAGACAGACAGAAAGAGCGAGCGAAGATTTAAACTCACAGAGATCGATTATTTAGAAATATTTATTGAAGCAACCTAAGGGGCTTTTCGACGGATAAGATCATACGATCTTGAGAAATGTCGGCGTTGGTGATTTATTCACAAGATGCGATTGCTATTAAGATGACAAGTTTTGTAAAAGTTAGGCAACGAAGCGCAAGAATTACCACACACACATATACATAGACACACGTACATGTATCTACATATATATATATATATATATATATATATATATATATATATATATATATATATAAACATATATATATACATATATATTTACGATACACGTATATGTATACGAAGTTGGGTTACAAAGTTCAATATAGTATATTTGAACTGTACTGATAATTTATGTGTTGCCCACGTTTCAACAACACATGTAGTGCACGATAAACAGTGTACAGTTACAAGACACGTATTCGAAGGTTAGATCTAAGCAGTAGGTTAAAAGGTTTATATTCACACTGATACGCCTTTAACCAGCGAAACAGGCTTGTCTGTGAAAAAATATTATATATAAGTATTTATCCTAATGTTATATATATATATATATATATATATATATATATACATGATGGATATATGAATATTAGGTAGTAATAAAACTGTCGCCTCTAAATGTAGGATACCAAATGATAGTAAATTTGATATAGAAATACTGTAAAGTATGTATAATCTATAGATTACAATGAAGGAACAGTTCTGATAATAAACGCTTAACAAATATAGGGGTAAAACACGCACATACACTCACTTTAAGACAAACATGTGTATATATATATATATATATATATATATATATATATATATATGTATATGCATATATATATATACGTACACATGTTGGTACACACATGTATATATATATATATATCTATATATAAGTATATATGTATATATATATATATATATATTTATATGTATATATATATATTTATATATATATACGTACATGTATATATATACATATATATATATATATATATATATATATATATATATATCAACACAAAATTAATTATTTTTGTTTACACAGAAATATGGTCAATTAAAGCTCTCAACTTAAGATCACAATATTCATTAAGATTACCAATTTCGTACGGGTTGCTTTGAAATTTAACTATGGGGCATATAAATAATATATTCAAGGAAACTATGACCCAATACATTGTAATACTAAGTTTAATAAACCTCATTCTATTATTAAACTTATACCAATAGCATGTGGCCATGAAATTAGCAATACCTACTCCATTGAAGATTTTTCTTAGAACAATACTAACACATTCCACACACCTTAAAAAGCAGTAGTTATTTAAACATAGAGTGTAACAGCAGTAAATATAGGAGAATTAGAATAAAAAGTCAAATTAGGAAAATTATTTCGTGTATACGTTTAATCAGTAAGCTACACCTAAATATAAATACTGTTACACTTTGTTAAAGCTACACCGATGAAGTAAAACATCAAGGTTGATATTAAAACGTGAACAATGATAATATTATCAGGCACAATATAATACGGGTAAATGATTAGCGTAGCTGGAGACATACACTTTAATGCCTGCATCAAGAAAAATACGTTTTTTTAAATATAGTTAATTTTGGGACCGTGGCTCAAGAAAAATATGCTAGTCTGGAAAAAAATATATAGAAGGTACATATATTAATTTTTAGGCTAGATTTAGAAACCATAACCAAATATTAATTAACCCAGCTCAGATCGCGGGCACATTACTATCAAAACACATGTTGTCTCTATAGGAGTATATCTTCGTATCTGTATAGACATGTAATGTCATTACGAAAACTGCAACTCTGACGCTACATTTCATAATTGTACTATTTGTTAATTAAAACTGGCTATTATTACTTTACCGGATACAGATAACCTATCCCATCAAAATTATTACATACATATAAACTCTAGGCACTTCAAAAGGTTCACCCTCGAAAAAAATAGCGTACTAATCTATAGTTCAGAGTTCCACATACCTCTTACATAGTATGGTGCATGACATGGGCATGTTTCCATGCACAATTCAGCTTGTTTAGCAGCTTCAACCTCAGGATTATGAGCAAAGACTGTGATTTGCTATGCGTCTACATGTGTTTTTAAATATTGATTTTTAGACACTTTATATATATATATATATATATATATATATATATATATATATATATATATATATATATACATCCAGCTAAGTTTATTTCCACAGTGCATGACTCAATGATTACTTAATGTGTATATATAAACATGCATAATAATGAATAAAGATGTATATTGATTTTTAATAAATTTGTACATTTATAGTAATTTTATTAAGGCATAGGTTTTTGGCCATGTAGTTTCGTCTATATTTAACTATATCCACTACCCAGTTAAACGTCCTGAAGCCACCATTTGAAATTGATTACAATAATAAAATGAGAGAGCAATTATTTCAAAGAGTGTGTAGTCTGTGTCTGCCTATTTATCACTGTGTTTATTTGTTCGGACATTCCAATTTCATTAGTGAGATAAACATTTGCAACAGTAATTATTACGAATGTACATTCCCCTCTGTACTTGGATACATGTGTTCAATTTGGACCAACGAGAATGCATTATCGTTAAGCCTAAGACATCCACAGAAGACAAAATAAAACATGTTACTTTATTCAATTCTATTTATAACATTGAAGTGTAAGAAATGTAATATGTATATAAATGTTACAATCTCGGTAATAGCTTTCTGTGTCTAAAGGCTGTTTTAACAGCTACCCATTCGAAGAACTACCTAGTGTCCTCGCACGTCAAGAGAATATTGTAGAATTCCCCCACACACACACCCATATATATATATATATATATATATATATATATATATATATATATATATAAATAAATATATATATATATATATATATATATATATGTATATATATACATAAAGCAAGGTATATGTATATGATCATACATGTATATGTACATTATTAACTGCTAAACAAATAAAACGATCATTAAGAATATAAATACACAGCTACGAGGCGTAAGTAGTCATCAACTGGGCTATATTTTGTTAATTATTTTAAGTCAATGTTGATAACATTAGTGCAGATGCACCTCCTCAACATTGAATTCCGTTGGTCGATCATGATAAGGTTTGACATGCTTAAGGCGTATACACTACCTTACACCCACAGTTGCGTCCTTGCGAAACACATTGTCGTCGACTTACTGGCCTCGATATGTTAACCTCTGAATTAAAAAAGAAATTGTACATATTTTCCGATGTCAAAAGCGATTATTTTAATTGCTTTCCTTTTGTTCATTTTTGTTTAAAACTAAATTTTCCATTACTGGTACTAAGGATAAGATGATCAATATGTATTTTTGTAACTAGTATTAAAAATCAAAATCTATAGATCACCCACCACAAGTGTATCTTAACGTTTGATTGGCTCCTACGGTAATTCGAAAATTAACAAAAAAAAACTTTATAGTTAAATATTCTGAAGAATTAAAAGAATCGAAATAGACAATTGCATTAGAATCTGGGAAAATATTGGAATCCTTCCATCACTTATATAGACATATACCAATATTACACAATATGATATAAATATACTGTTCAAATTTTCTTTAATTTAAAACCAGATATACCCCAAAAGTGTTCTTGTAAATTCATGCTTAGTATTTCTGGTGTACGTTTTCTATTTTTGTGTTTTTAACTCTTTTAGGCAAATTCTTTTTACAATGTATTACTATATAAAAATATGTAATTGCTTGTAATCTAAGTATAACTCTTTCGTTTTTTGCTTTTTTGTTTCTTAATTGATGTGTCCTCACTGTTGTTAGTTTTTAGTTTCATCTAAGTTATTTTTCATTCATATCTTTCTTTGTTTTACGTATTATCTGTTTCTTTTACTTCTCTTCTATTCTGCGACATCAAGATTGATTCCACGTGTCAATGTTCCATGCTTGATTTTAGTTACACTAAAATGATTCAACTATGAAAGACACGTTTGTAAATAGCCATAGCAAGTGAAAATAAAAAAAAATCCCCAACCTACGCCCAAAATATAAAAACTGCTTGTCCTTTAATATCAATAAATAGAGGTCATTGCATTTATTATATATTCTTTCTTGTGGGAGAAGGTTGGCTCTTCAAAGGATACAGGGATGCAAACCCGGCGTTTTATAACATAGCTAAGTGTACAATGTTTTTTTCCTGCTATTTGTTTTTAATTATTCATGCCCTAACTCTTGTGATTTTTACTTTTACTTAAATTATTTTTAATTCATATCTCTCTATCTTTTACGTATTTTCTATGTTTTCTATTCTGTGATATAATTACACAATCTTATTTGCCCTGACATATACAAACAGAGATAATGCATCTAACCCACCTCACTGGCCTGTTAAATGAATCCACAGTTGATTTTACTTATCAGAAGTGGAGTTATGTTTAATTTTCTGTTATTTCTGAAGAGTGAAATTTTAAATGATACTATCTACATATGTATATATATATGGATATATTTTTCCGGCGAGATCTCTAACATACGTGAGAAGTGCAAGGGCGCAAGATTACTCCTCTCGGTGTTATGAACTTGTAGACGTTGCCAGGTCATTAATCTCGGAGAAGCACAACTCTGATACAAAAGCTGTCCTACTGTCTACACACGTCTTGGAAGCAAACCACTATCGGAAGGAGGCCTTTTTAGTCTTGGTCGACATTCCCTGAGCATGTGTCTCGAAAAAACTATCCGGATTGCTTAAGAAGTAGATACCCTTTGACTATTGCCCGGCCTTATCATTTCTTCTTTGTCTATTAACAAGCAGCATAGGCACTAGCGTCAGGGACACCTCAAAGTCACCCAGTACGTCACCCAGTATATATATATATATATAATTTATTAATTTATTTATCCACATACGTAATACTTCTTTTTCACAATAATTTAGTGCTGCTAGACTAAAACCTCTCACTTGGCGTGGAACGGATCTTCAACCACCGAGTAGATAGTCGTCAGCTCTACCTATTAGGCCAGCGGGGGAAGCGGTTGTAAATGGTACTTACAATGTATATTCATGCAAATATTTGTTGTCCGCTTCCAGCGAGTTCAATTAGTTATTCACTAACAAAGAAGTGTGCATAACGCTTGAGAAGCAGCAGGATACATCATCGAACATCAGTGTTCAACCCGAACGGGGAGCTTAGAGGTAGGAAGACAAAAGGAATTCCCACTATTCAGTGTTGTAACGAATATTGCACTGCGTGCGCGTGTGTGTGAGAGAGAGAGAAGGGCAGATACAGAAGGAGAGAGAGATATATAGAGAGAGATAGAGTGAGAGAGATTATTTCTCGGTGAGTTACTCGGTAACGTGTCGTAATTAGAGGAATATATTTGGAGTTTGGATCTCACCCATGATTAAGCATTATTCTCAAATATTGTTGTAAGATGAACATTCAACACATTTACTCTAATAATTTTTGTGAGATTGTTTCGGTTTTGTTTTACTTTTATTCTTTCTGTACTCAACACATTAACGGAAATTAGGAACCTGTGCGAATCCGGTTAACCTTGCTAACGAATGTATACCGATATTCTTTTAGTAGAGAGCCTGACATTTAGTGAATCAAAACAGTTTTAATTATTAATAAGGTTTCGTCTTGTGTTATTTTTTTTAGAATTAAATTCTGTATTTATGATATTTTAAACTGATCGTGATTTAGTATACATATTTGAATGTTGAGAGTTTGTGGTATGTATTAATTAAAAAAATATGTACTATTTTATTAGAATGTCAACTAAACTATTATTAGGTTTACTTTTTGTTTAAATAGTAAGATTTATTTTTAAGGCACACCTCAAGTAAATAAATACTAATAATAAATATCGATTACATTTGATTAGAGAATTTGATTTTTTTTTCACCTAGTATTGCAAGCAACTATTTTGGTTATATTTCAAGTGTATTCCCTCTAAACATTTTGATTATTCTTTAACCGCAAGCAGAACAAGTGATACCGATGCATTAAAACACTTCAAAATAAAGATAATGTATCCAAATAAGTAAAATAAAACTGATCAAATACAGGTAATCATTACTATTGTCGCTTTTAATTATCAATCTCAGTTCTATTATTCTAATCTTACTAATTTTATCAGCTCGGTTATGCCCATGTATTTAAAAGTATTCCCCTAAGTTTTTTTCTGTTGGATATTATAAATATTTTCATTACAAAAATAGGCAATAATTTCTTTTGTATTGGTAGAAGTAGCCAGAGGTATTGCAGAAAAATATGGTGCGCAATTAATCATCTTTGCAATTCAATTCACCCATCATGCATACATAGTCCCTGTGGGCAGTTTTATCTATAATAGTTGGCGTTTTATCGTATACATTTATATCTCAATCATTTGAGTGTGTTGATGTTGTGAATATAATTGTGCAAATATTAGCTTAGAGGTAACTTTGCATTCTCTGAGGTGAAAATCTATCGGATATTAGATTATATTCATCAACTGTCGCGATCTATTTTTTATTCATAAGAAAGCTTACGTTATTTAGGCGAGCAGTTTCATTCCCCGAAAAGAACATTTCGTGGGATTTATTACCTTCTCTCCTTTTTTCCGCAACAAATATGCCCTGATGCGTTAAGAAGGTGGAACGCTTATCTCGAAACTATAAACCAGAACATTCTCGGTGATAATGGAAATATCATTCCAATACTGAGCGATTTATTTATGAATGGTGGTCTAGGAATAACAATAAAATGAGTGTGTGATAGAAAACGATACCCCTGAAGAATGTTTATTTTTCTCCAATAGTAACATGTACAAGTATTATACCTAAGATGGATACTTAAAATGCATAAAAGCCTAGGTATTGACAATTAATTATTCATTGCATTTTTGAATGGGCGATGTGCCTCACATAAAATGTAATCTCTCGTTGAAACGCAATTCTTCATTAATAAACGATTATTTCTAAGTTTCAAACACACAATATACTCTATTAAAAAATAAGAACATGTTGATAGTGTGCAGGACCTTAGTTTTTCTATCAATAAGATTCAATAGAATTATCCATGAAAAAAATAAAAAAGCACGCAGAATATCGCGTGTTAAGTTCTGTTTTTAGAATTTCAGAAACATTGTTCAGCTAAATAATCCATTCGAGATAACTGTCTTGGAAACAATTGCTAAATGAGATGCACTAATCTGTAGTATTAAGACAATGTTAATATGTAGGTTACACTAATCTAGGTTCGAAAATATAATGAGGTCAGTGTGATATTCTCGCACCTTGAGTACTATGTTAGAGTATTTTAACAGCTTGATATTTAGATAGCTGTACGGTTATTAGTCAACCACATATTTGGTGTTATTGTTTAGAATAAAATCTGCACATATAAACACATATTTTGATGTCTACACAGATTATCGAGAGAGACAACCTGATTTGGTGTTATTGTTTAGAATAAAATCTGCACATATAAACACATATTTTGATGTCTACACAGATTATCGAGAGAGACAACCTGATTTGGTGTTATTGTTTAGAATAAAATCTGCACATATAAACACATATTTTGATGTCTACACAGATTATCGAGAGAGACAACCTGATTTGGTGTTATTGTTTAGAATAAAATCTGCACATATAAACACATATTTTGATGTCTACACAGATTATCGAGAGAGACAACCTGATTTGGTGTTATTGTTTAGAATAAAATCTGCACATATAAACACATATTTTGATGTCTACACAGATTATCGAGAGAGACAACCTGATTTCGACAAACAATTATGTTCTGTGCTTTGTTCGCACACTTCACTCGGGCAGGTTACCCGCTTATCAAAGATAAATAAATGTTAAAGAAGGCAACACAAGTGTAAAGCTGTTGTGAATATTTATTGATAAAAAAACCTGTACAAAATTGCTAGACACTCGAGTGCCGAGGAATGTTATGAGAGAGACGATTTTGTATTCATTTAATATACGTTGCATCTCGAGTTACAAATAATCATCCCAATTGAAAGTATGCTTACGTATGACATAAGCATTAAAAGCAACACAATCGATAACAATTTGAAATTCATTACGGCCATTCATATTTTGAAAAAAGATTTAGCACGTAACGGAATGCACAGAACACGATGTATGTTGATCATAACTACCAATTGCATATTTGTGTTAATGCGGTATTATGCTCCGTTGAATGAATTACAGTTACGAAATAATTTATACTAGTTATCCTTTAAAAAGTTTTTTTTCTATTTATAAATTACTAACTATTTTTAAATATTTTAACATGTGGAAAAGCAAGTCTAGGTCTGCACTCACAGGTAACCTTAATTCATGGCGGGTAACTATATCCGATCGATGCAGAGCATGTGGTTAAGCTGCAAACCTCAAATATATTATATCTGGATTCAAGCATGCTATGGGAAGCTACACGTGGGTGTGGAATTGTTGCAAACACTGTCCACATGTTTTGAGACTGCCAATACAACTCTCACCGACACAAGTATTACCATTCATTTCGTGAAATGAGTAAATAATTAAAAGTTTTTATTTAAAAATAGGACGAGATTGGCCCTGTTAGATGGCTTCACAGACTGCCACGTTTTATTCGACTTAGAACGCCGCCTTCTGTTTCATGTTAACCAATACGTGTCCGGATATTTCCATTCATATTTTCATTTGGTCCGTTAATTTAAAAAAAAAGTTCATCATTGAATTAACTGTCATAATTGAAGAAAGGTGTTGACTGCGCACCCAAGCGCAAGTTGGAAATATATGAAGAACTACGAGAACACTGTGTTACAGATGACTTGAACACACTTGCATTTTTGGTCGGATACCGAAATGCTTTTGCAAACTCAACCTCCGCGTTCTTGAATACTCTTTATATGTTTTCGATTTTATTTCAGTAATACTACATATTAAATGCGTACACGTAGCAAATGAAAACAGATGTAATACGGGCAGTGTTATAGTTGGAATGTAATCGGTATGCTCCTTAATTATTTGCTTTAAATAGTAAAACTCATTCAAATGTGGTTATCGTTCTTGATGTTTCAACCTGTAAAAGCAAAACTGAAATGTGTATGCAATTTTTGTTTGTTTTATATTCTTTAGTGCAAAAATAATTCACAATGTTGTTACCGAATCATAGATTTTTTATTCAGAGTTCGGTTCTTGATAAAAAGTGATTAGGCTTTGAACAAATCGAGGAAACTAAACACATACACATGGGTCAGTCCAATACTTTATAAGGCGAGACGGTAATGAGTCGTACTTGGATGATGCAGGTTGGTCAACATAAACGTAGCTTAATCTCTACTCTATGATACTTACTGTGTAAGATACTAAAAAGTGACAGTAAGACAATGCAAAAATGTCTATGGGTGAGTAAGTAAAACATTCTTTGTGAAAACAAGTCTACAAAAAAGCCTATATCACTGTATCATTATTACAAACATTTTTTTTCAGTCGACTAGTGTTCAGTCAGAAGTGTGGTTTGTGTTATAATACATTAATACTTACGTATGGTAATGTTGAATCAAACACGAACAAATATCAGATGTGCCTGTTTAATAAAGTAAATTATAGTTGAATCTTAATTGTGACAGATTGTGGAAAAGACATAGCGACACATGAATGATGTAGACTAGAATAATGTTTTAATATTTAGTAGGCAAACAGATCATTTAATATTAATCGGTATGCTCATCTAAAATCAAACACACTAACGCAATGTTAAGATGTACTGATCATGAACATATAATAGAATATGACAGATTAGTTCCATAACATATTCTAGAGATGCGTGGATGTATCTCAGATACGTTATAATTGCATAATTCAATTTCTATACATATATTAGAGTATGTGTCCCTGGGCTAGTTCGTCTCTCGCTTTACGATACTTACGTTTGGAATAGATTTAAGTTAGTGTATTCGTCGAGTACATTGAACACTACATTTTAATCGCATAATGTAGAGAATGAATGGACGCATCTGAAGAATATCTTTCCATGTTGTACTAATAAGCCTAGGCTGTCTAAATTACGGGCACTTAGTTGTTTTGAACCTACATCAGTTGTATTGCACCTTACTTGGACGTAGGTGTCTCGGCGAGTGTGGCAGAAAGAGTGTGTATGCATACACAAGCGATGAATGCGTTTTCGTAAAGCTGCATTACATTTATCTTCATATAGACAGTGGATTAGTTTTTTTTGTCTGACTGATTGAAGTGTGTCTATCTAAATTGATACCTGCTACCATTACAGAACGAAATTGTTGCAATCATTTAACATAGACAGTCGTTTTGCTCGGAATGAACAATTGATTTCGCGTTCGATGGTAGATTCAAATAAGAAAAAAACATAAATTCATGAGATGAAATGAGATGATTCAGACTGTTAATTTTGAAGAGCGGTTGAGACAAATTGATCTACTTAAAAAACATGTGAAGGAATAAAGACAAGATGCGTCCACATATTCCCCGTGGTGTGGTCATATTTGACAGGGAATCAAGAACATAGTGAACACAAAAAGATAATTAAATGGCATTTTGTTTTTAAAGAGTTACTCACTCCAGTGTATTTTCTAAATAGTATAGTTATTTATTAATGTATATACATATATATATATATATATATATATATATATATATGGTGTAAGGTACACGATAATTCATGAAAATGAAATGTCGTGGTGGACAAAATATGTGAGAAAATGACAAACGGACAAAAAGTTACAGTGCAAGAGAAAATGAAGATATGGAAATAATTTTATTTTCAAGGCATACGAAACCGGTCATAGAATCTCTTGTTTTTGTTTTTCTCCTGCACTTATATATATAAATATATATATATATATATATATATATATATATATACATTTCTAAAGAAATCAAATAATCTTTGAACACATAGTTACATGTGACAGGTAGCTTAGCATATGACCTATGTGTTGTGTTGTGTTGTCGTCAAGTAATTGTCTAACTTTTGTTGTCTTTGGATTAAATAGAATAAACTCAGCTGATATGCCCTCAAACACCCAGTTTAATCAATTAGCACACACATACACACACACATATATATATATATATATACATATATATATATATATATATATATATATATATATATAGTAAGCTATGAAAATATATTGATGGCAATTAAGCTACACAGAGGTTCCGCGTTAACTCCCCGGGGGAATGTTAAAGCTAAAGCCTGAATATTCCACCCAGGGATTAAACGCGGAAGTTTCTGTTTAGCTTCATCGTCATAATCATATTTTCATAGCTGACTACCTAGCTCTAATTACGTAGTGAGCACTGTTAAAGTGAATACTGAAAATTGACACATAAAGAAGTATATCTCCTTATAAAATTCTATGTGGGTACATGAAATAGTAATATATATATATATATATATATATATATATATAAGCTCCAAATACGTATATGACACGCCGCTAAACTAAGCCTTTTTAAGAGATAATATATTGTGAATTTTAAGATTAGACATGTTGCAAGTCTCACTCTTTTTAGGGAATCGGAACTCTATTTTCCCTCACCGTTCTTGTGTTTACGTTAACTATACAAAGCAGCCAGAATCAGACTATTTTACTGTGTCACATTTTTCCGGGTGCTAGACATGCGAGTGAATCAGGCTCAGATTGAGACCCGGTCATTTATACTAGACTCTGATTTGTATACACACCGCGATCGTTACAAGCTATGAAAGGCACATTTCAATGTTCAAATACAATTTTAGCAGTAGAATGCGTTCTTAACTTCCTTTACAAAGACCTTAGCACCATTGCTTATAACAGCCGGGTATATATATATATATATATATATATATATATATATATATATATATATATATATATATATATATATATATATATATATATATATATATATAAAGAGGTGTACTAAAAGCGAACTTTTAGGAAAGGTAAAACCCTATTGTGAAGAGTATACAGCTCAATATCCAGGATAGAGCAGGTAGAAATGAAGGAGAATGAAAAGGAATTAGAGAAAGCAAAAGCCAAATCAAAATTCAATTCAAAAGTTCAAAGCAAGGTATATTCCGCAAAAAGGCAATTTATTCAAGTTAAATTTTCCTTAAGCCAGGCTTTTCAAAGATCAAAATCTTATCATCAGAGGAAGTCGCTGGGATAGATAAGTTGGCAATGGCCAAGATTTAAAATTTGAAAAAATAAAATAAAAGTTGTAGGGAAAGAAACGCAGGGCAAAACTGTGCCAAGGTGCAAGCAAATGTCCGATTGCCAAAAAGTCCGGTGTCGAAGAGTCCAGCGGAGAGAATAAGATGTAGATAGGTAGGTCGTTAGAGGCACGAGAAAAATGAAGGTTTCAAAGTTAAATTCCAAGAAGCAACAACTTCAGGTACGGCGAAAATAGAAAATCCAAAAAAGGGTAAAAAGTCCAATAAGAGGTACATTCGATGATGCAGGCAGGCGTCAGAGGAGATTAAGATGGAAAATATTCGCCATTAAAGATACTTCCCGGGCAGAGATGACAATGGAAAGTATTCAAAAGTGGGGAAAAGGGGCAGCGAGAATATTTAAAGTCTGCCCAGTTAAGAAAGCCGGCTATAAATGAAGAAAAGCAAAGACAGTGTAAACAAGGATATAATATGCGACCAGTAGGCAAGGGAGGAAACGGGTAAGGGGTGTGTGTGTGTGAGGAGAGAGGGACGGGTACGAGGAAAGAGAGGGGGGAGGAGAAAGGGAACGATGCGGTGAAGGAATGCGGATAAAACTAAGAGTGTGAAAGTGGGGGGGGGGTGAAACATAAAGTTGAAATTGGAAGTTAGCGCGAAATAGGATTCAACTAGAAAAGGGGAAGAAAGGAGTGGGGGTAAGTTAACGAATGTTAGGATAAGGGGTTAAAATATCAGAATATGTATAAGAACAGAGTTTTTCTGAAGAAGCATTTACCTAAATACGCTCATACGATATTACTGTGAGATTACTTAGATCATTCTTAACCAAAAGAAATATCCAGGTTTTCCTCGATGCCCGTTCATTTACGAAACATGAAATAAATACTGGTGTACCCTAAGGATCTATCTTTGGACCTTTATTGTTTTTGATCTTCATAAAAGATATCCGTGATTACATTGAAGCTAACTGTGATATTATTGCTGACGGAACCACACTTTACTCTCATCATGTGTGCTAAACAGACACGATCATATCCAATACAATGGCTGACTCTTTAGAATATAATCTCCAGGTTTTATTAGATTGGGGTCATAAACGGTTAGTACTTTTTTATGCCGCAACGACAAAGCTCCTTTACTTCGATAACTACAAGAAATCTCTCCAACCACCGATTGTCATGGCGAATAACACCTTACCTGAGAGTTCAACACTTAAACTCATCGCCCTAACGTTCACAGGAAACATGAATTGAAACAAATGCATTGAAGACATAACCAACTCTGTACAAAAGAAAGTGGTCTTCCTCTAGTCAACTCCTCACACCTGGCATTATCCTGCATCTCTACAATCGAACAATTCGCTCATGCATGAAGTATTGTTGCCACATCTGGGCTGGTGCTTTATCCACTAGTCTCTCCCTCCTAGACAAGGCCCCAAAAAAGAGTCACCGACTTAATAGGTCCTTCACTAACAACCAAGCTCCAGCCCCTGCCCCATCGCCATAATGTAGCATCTTTGTGCTTGTTTTACAAATACTTCAATGGATTGTACTCCGATGAGCTAACTACTCTGGTGCCACCTCGACGTTAATTCACTAGACGAACTCGACAATCAGCTTAATCCCATCCGTTCACTGTAGAGGTCCCCTGATGCCAGGGACCTTCTACTCCAATAGCTTATTTTCTCGTGCTGCTGACATCTTGAGCTTCCTCCCTGCTCCCTGTTTCCCCGACAGTACCGACATGCAGAGGTTTAAAACTAATGTAAACATACATCTCGCTTCACTGCTCCCAACTTGGGTGGACACCCAATCCCTACACTCTAATTCTAAGTAACCTATTTACGTCTACAGTAGTGGCTGGCCTTGTTTGGGGTAAAATATGTTTTTTTTTAAATAAACGTCCCTAATGTATTGCGGTCTGACAACCACATATTCCTTTAATGTATGAACTCTTTCAGTGACAAAGTCTCTAGAAACTCTCTGTGCAGTTGTTTTACACTAGCAGCATATTATATAATATATATATATATATATATATATATATATATATACATATACATACACATATATTTATATACATATATATATATATATATATGTATATATATATACGTATATGCATGTCTATGTATCATAAGACATTTAATTCATGAAGTTTTGCTTAGCACTATAGATCAAATTAAATTGATCTATTTGAACTTCAAATGAGAGACTGTATCAATATTCTCCTGAAACATCTTAAAATACTCCATAGGAACTGAAATTTTTCGAATATTTATTAACTAATTGCAAATAATTATTGTTAACATATTTCCTAAATCTGATGTCTCGTAATTGTTTTGAAAACACTTAAATTTGTGTTCTACTTTTTTACATAAAAAATTAATTACACTGAATAATGTAAACATGATAACCTCTTAATCGTAGAATCAGTGTTGCAACATATATAATGATCAGTTACTGAGTTTCGATACTAGCAGCGCTACCCGACGTTGCTTGGGGTCATAAAAAAACATAATTGAAGAGAAATCGCGTGTGTATCATCTTTATATTAAAACTTCTATTTCTCTCGCTCTCTCTTTAGCTGTATCTTTATCAATCTGCCTTTCTCTTCCCTGGCCGCCCCATTTAACCGCTACTTTCTTGATGCGCCTTTTGCGAATACTGTCACTTCCCCACCATTCCTCTTCCGTTGCCCAAGACAAACGTATGACCTATTTCTATAAAAACTACTACAAGTGATGTGCCTTCTTTATAGGAACTTATCTCCGCCCAGGTGTTCATACTATATATGTACTTATCGCCGCCCCGGTGCGCATACTATATACATATATATCGCCGCTCTCGACTGAAAACTACATATGCACCTACCGCCGGCCATTGCGCATACGATATGCATACTTATCGCCACCCCGGTGCACATAATATATACATACCTATCGCCGCCCCTGGGCGCATACCATATATGTATGTATTGCAGTCTCAGGGCGCATACCAGAAACGTACCTACTGCTGCCACAGTGCACATACTACATAAGTACCTATCGTACTCTGCTGCGAATGCAAAGTACATACATATCTCTGCTCCGGTACGTACCTATCGCCAGTCCGGTGCGCATGCTAAACACGTTCCTATCGCCACTCCGGTGCGCATGCTGTATGCGTACCTGCCCCGGTTCGCATACTATATACTTACCTATCGCCGACCCGGTGCAATACTATATACGTACCTATCGCCGGCCAAGTGCAGATAATATATACGCACCTATCGCCGGCCCGGTGTACATACTAGATATGTACCTGTCGCCGGCCCGGTGCACATACTGTACACGTACCTATCGGCGTTGCACGAAGATCACTCTTCTCCAGTCGCTCTCCTTCACCCCATTGGACACTACACCCGTCGCCCTCGGCGAAAGCTGTATCGTCTGCGTTGCTGTCGTCAGGTTCACCTCCTTCTACAGTTGCCAGGAGCAAAAGATGTTACGTACCTGGTTGCCAATTCACCCTGGCTACACTGTCTCTGGCCTCCCCTAAACTCTGCACCACCTCTCAATCCCCTGGAGCAAAACTGTAACATTTCTGTTAAAAGTACCATATTTGTCTTCATAATTAATGTTAATAAGGGTGTTTATTTACTTCTTCATGTCTATGTATGTTAGATAAAATAACCTAGGTCGATCAGTAACCTCTGACAGCAGTGTTAATTGTTAATGATAATAATGGTGTCTATTTACTTATTTGATGTGTGTGTATGTTAGATGTACTAAGCCAATCACTTATTAAATATTTTATATGAATATAAAAAATGTTAATACTACTAATGGGAAATAATCATTTTTTTCTTTAAATTCACCGATCGAGATGTTATTTTATATGAATATAAATACTAGTGCTAACAATGGGGACCCTCCCCATATAATTCTACTCAGACTTCGCAATATACCATTAGCGTTGAACTCCAGGCCTTGGCTCCTTCCTGAACATCAGGTTCTGACTCCTTCTCAGAACCTCCGGCTCTGACTCCTACCCGAACCATTAGGACCTGACTACTTCTTGAAGAGTCGGATCCGACTCATTCTTGAACCTGACTCTTTCACGTACTGCAAGTTCTGACTCTTTCCCGAACATCCAGCTTTGACTGTTTTTTCTCGAAACTCTGACTCTTTTCCCAACAGCGTTTTTTTTTTCATCCCGGGCAATGCTGCAGCAAAACACACCTCCTCTCTCTCTAGGATAGTAAGCTTGAGGTCTTGCTTCCTACGTTAACATCAAGACCTGACTCCTTCCTCAACTGTCTGCTCTGACTCCTTCTGAGAACCTCAGGATGACTCTTTCCCAAACATCAAACTCTGATTGTTTACCGTACCTCCAGCTTTGACTGTTTCCCAAAAATTTGCCCATAACTGCTCCCCGAACATTAGCTTTTTTATCCTGTGCAAAACACACATGCTAACCACACATGCTCTATCTAGGATATTGAACACTATTTGATTAAACACCCGCTCTATGTAGGATAATGAGCACTTTAATATTAAGGAGGCCTAGAGAGCACTATCACAATCAAGTGGCTAGAACTTGTTAAATTACAATGATTTGCTAATCTCTTTTTACTGGATAACATTAAAAGTAGTGTTAATTATTGATACAATTAAAGAGAAAATGCCCATTTTACCATACCTGTAAAGAAATTACTTTTTTATGTTAACCTTCCACTAACCTTGCTCAGCAACATATGTCTTAGCTGGGTTATATTACCGTATATATTAAATTTTTGTCATACTTTAGAACAATGATTACAGGGGACACCCATTCTCCACACTTTTGATGGACTTGTTCCTAATTTGTGTTATAAGTAAGTGTAGTATCGTTGTTACTGAATATTCTAGTTAATAGTAGGATAGACATTTGTATTACTTTCGAACACTTTTGAAGACCTCATGGCTAATTGATTGTGAATGTAACTTTTCATATTTTCTGCAAGTAAATAATGCAAAGTGTAATATTCATTTTCATGACATATTTGTTCACTTATTTTTCAATCAGGATAAAACGTGCGCGATAAAAAATAGAGTATTCTAGGTAAACATTTAAAATAAACCTCTCTCGTTCAATACGTCTAATTTAACTGTAACTTCTATTTACATATGTTAACGCACGTGTAAATGCAGATTCCCAAAAGAAAAAGTGATTGTCATTTACATGCAGACATTTCAGAATATGTGGTATTGTCCAGAATGTAAATTACAATAAAAACTGTATTTAAATCGCAATATACGAACGGCATAATAGATAAGCGTTTGGTTGCCTTATTAAAACACATAAATAAATGAAGTTATATTTATTAAACCATAAATGGTCATGGGTATGACCTTAAAATACATCCACTAGTGAGCCTTCCATTTGGGAGCTGTCGGTATGTGAAGTTCATCATTAGTTTTCATTGCTCTTACGTCCACTCTGACCCGAGTCGTAATGTCTGTAAATACCCCATCTATGAGTAAAATTAAACTTACTGGCCCTACCAGCTCAGGTTGTCTGAAGTTATTTATTTCCTGACTCAAAATGCACAAAACATTGATATTTTATTGTTTTTTCTGTGAAAAACTCAAGCATTTTCTTCAAAATCAAACACAAAACACAAATATCTGATCCCTTTCATATTTTCCCCTCAACATCTCTTTCCACCCTTTCACTCAACATAACACCATTAGCAAATATTTGAACATGCACAGAAATTAAAGTATAAATCGTTCACCCAAAATACCAAATTCAGCATTGCATAACCTGAAAAACGTTGATATGCCGTAAAACAAAACAACTTAACAAAACACCATGAATAAACACGTGAACAAATAAAGAACTTGAAGCATATAAACTTAAACCTAAATTACCGAATTTTGCATTAAATAACCCGAAAAGGTTGATATGGTGTAAAACAAAACAACACAACGAAACTAAACACCCTGGATGAATACTTGAACATATAAAGAACTTGCAGCATAAACACTTTCACCATAATTACCTGATTTGTCATTTAATGACTCAAAAAGTTGTTGGATGCTATACAACAAAACAATCAAACCAAACACAATGAATGAATATTAGAACATATTAACTTAAGCATAAAAAAGTGTCACCAAAATGACCATATTTAAACCCGAAAATGGTTGGTATGCCGTAACACAACACAACTAAAAAAACAAACCTATAAGCGTAAAAATCTCCCGACATCAAACAAGTTACACAAAATATTGTCAAAAGCACACATTTAGATAATACTACACAAACAGGTAAAAAATAATACAAAAGCAAAGGAAACTCTGTATAACACAATGAAAGCATAAGAAATAATCTAATGGTCTTTTAACATATGAGGGCAATAAACTCTAAATATCTACTAACAAACAACGTATCGAGAACCAACTAAATAATTCGAGAAAATATAAAACATATACACATCTTAATTATCGAAACGTTCGTCTCATAAAAGAAACCCTGCACAATACCATACATGTAGATATATTGTGCATACTTCTCGAATTCTTCGATGATTGTATTTGTATAACTCATTGGCAATCAGAAGACTTACTTAAGCGAGTATGCTTTTATACTGAAGATACTCACTGGTGATATTATTAATGAAAGTGTGTCTGGTTATCTAATACTTCGTTATCCGCAATGACTCAAATCGAATACTATTTTACCCAGAGTATATATATATATATATATATAGTATGTTACATTAATGTATTATGCACGCATTGGGTAGAAAGGAATAACATGGCTTGTTTCACAATTGACAGGCTTGAATACGTAAATTTCTTATGTATATTTTATTTTTCTCCCTTACAAAAACTGTCTAGTAAAACACATCGAAATATTCACAATGACATGTGAACATATTATTCCCGGTTCCGGCAATACGTATTCTCATTAATATACCATTTCAACTGTGATCGCAGTTATAGTCATATCGGGGTTAGTCAGTCTTGTCAGGTGTGAGGCGGATAAATACTTTCATAATAAAAAAGAGTACATAATTTCACTAAAAGTAATATAGAAACATTAGCTAAATATGCATTGATAACTGTTTACAGAACAAAATATTGATAATTAGTAAGCGGTAGAGATTCCTCATGAAAAAAAATAATCACAGCTTATATCTAAATTAAGATGTGGAAAGAATTCTTACAAATCCATCTAATAACGAAAAATACGGAATACTGATTAAGTCCATCAATTATAATAATGCTATATAAAAAGTAAAACGGAAATTAACAGGAAATACATTATAAAATAAAGAAATAAAAAAGATCATACTTAACAAAGAGAGATGAAATACACCTGATATAAACTAATGCCACGCACAAGTCTGGGTAAAATGATAAGCCATATAGTAGATAAAATAGCCCCCAAATAGCGAATGTCCTTTATTAATGTCACAACTCATATTGTACGAAGAATAAATATCGACAAATGTGTTATTTAACGTAATATTATAAACCTGGATATTCATTTCATATGCATACATGTACAAATGTACCTATACAGACATACACACATATATGCATATATATATATATATATATATATATATATATATATATATATATATATATATATATATATATATATGTATATATAGTATAAAGACGCTTTGCGTTATTTAAAAAAAAGAAAAAGGAAAAAAAGAAAAGAAAATGCAGTTTAAATTCCCAGAGAAACTAAATCCGAAATATTGCAGACTGAACATTCGTTGGAAAATTCATAAATACAAATTATAATAGTAAGTAAATAAAATAAAAACGGGGGATTAAGTATCTAACAGTGAAACAAAAACAAGAGACCTTAACGTAAGTGTATTATATTAACACGGGGATCATCAGCTGTTTACCATGTAACTGTTTCGGAGATTTAAAAACATGACAGTTATAATATTCATGGCTCTCTAATGGTACTGATCCAACTACCATTTCCACAATAATCAAGTGTAGAAATAATTCAGCTTACAATTTCACTAATATATACATTAATAAATAATAATAATAATAATAATAATAATAATATATATGTGTGTGTGCTTGTGTGTGTATGCATATATACATATGTTATATATATATATATATATATATATATATATATATATCAATAAACATTAGTACTGTGTCGTAAAACTTCTTTTTTTAGACATACTTATGTTTGATTTGATTTACAATATAAGGCATTGTTTCCCTTTCATTTGAACTGTTATGTTCCATGAACAGTAAAGGATTCTGCTTATATTGACATAGCTTCAACAGATATTCTGTATGAATTATGTATCTTTTTTGGCACATATTCAACATCAAAATGGCCTGCAGATCAATACATAAACTTTTCCTATGTAAAAACAAAAATATGTTTCCTGAATAATTCGGAGATGAAATGATATACGTAGCGTATTTTCTTGTTTCTCCATTGTGTAAACTTTAGCTGGTATTATTATGGATGTCAGTCCGCTTTCGAAATCGGAACATTGATATACAATATGGTTGGCATATAATAAATATAGGGTATACCACGTTCAATAGAACGCTGTATGACGTAAACAGTGACTACTTACAAAAATTACAGAACCAAAGTATTGTCATATTCGTTTCTTTAATTATTGAAGAGATCGAACAACGAATTTCTTCAACACAATAAAATATAGTGCCGTTATTAAATTTCAATGAACAATCCATGCCACACAAGTAAAAATATAAATGTAGAAAACCATGTTTTAGTAAAATCAGTTAAGGGTCGATATTTAGATAATTTAAGTGGAGTTACAGATGTGTATTTGCGTAACAATATGTGTTTCTAGAATAAGTGTGAGGTTATGTATTTTAATATTTATTTACGAAACACCGAATAGTTACACCGAAAAACAGTGGAAAAATGCAGCTTGCATATCAGTAGTTATCGGCTTCGATGAATATAATTGAGTTTAGTGAACACTTCAACTTGTGTTGAAGTTGTTCAGAGCTCAACTACTGTAACACATTTCATAGCAGAGGCCAACACGTGTATGCATTTCAATGTGTATAATGGATTTACTTTCGAAGAGATTGCTATCAGACTTATGATTTTTTTTTCTGAAGATGATTCACTCGGTAATACTAAAATTACGCTTTAATTGAACAAATCATGTATGTGATCATTAAATTCAGACCGTTTGGGAAGTATTTAATTAAATCGGACATGTGGAAAATGTCGGCTAAACCATATCAAAATAATCAGAAACGGATACTAGTATCCTATTTTTAATTTTTTAGTTATGTGGACATTTATATATTTATATATTTTAATTCTATAATATTTCTTAAAATAGTTAATAAACCCTATAATTTATTTATAAACACTCGAATTCTCTTGAGGGTAATTTTTTTACTTTCCTACAGTTTCATCAATTTGCCTTTAAATTCCTATTAAAGTCATTTAAATACGAACCTAAACTGGTGTTTTTTATGTTCATCGGTTGAGAGCTAGTAATATGCAGCCATCCATTCAAACACTATTATTAAAGTTGTTATAAATCGGTCACGTTGTGGAAGATGTATGGTATTTATGTAAAAATATTTTTAATATACACTACAAAAATCGTCTGGGTAGCATATATATATATATATATATATATATATATATATATATATATATATATATATATATATGTAGTTTTATTTTTGTATTTATTTCACACTATATTTAGCATTTATTTTCCACTAGCAGAGCTACCCGGCGTTGCTCGGGGGCATAGCACCATAAACTAGAAGACACATCGTGTGTGTAGCATATTTATATTCACCCTTCTATTTATCTGCGTTTCTCTATAGTCGTCTATTTATCTTTCTACTTTTATTTTCCCTGATTGCCCCATTTAACCGCTTTCTTAATGTGCCTTTTTCGAAAGCTTTTTCTTCCCCATAAATCCTAATC
The DNA here is from genome assembly GCA_963556195.1 of Sepiola atlantica. Taxonomy (NCBI): domain Eukaryota; kingdom Metazoa; phylum Mollusca; class Cephalopoda; order Sepiida; family Sepiolidae; genus Sepiola; species Sepiola atlantica. Next base: position 84,966,620 of record OY744527.1, read on the forward strand.
CGTTGCCCAGAGCAAAAGTATGACATATTTCTATAAAAAGTACAACCTATGTCTGCGCCTTCTATATAGGTACTTATATCCGCCCTGGTGCGCATGCTATACACGTATCTATCACCGCGGCGGTGCGAATACTATATACGTACCTATCACCCCCTAGGTGCGCATACTATATATGTACCTATCGCTGCACCGGTGCGCATCCAATATACATATTAATCACTGCCACGGTGCGCATACTATAACGCACGTATCGCAGCCTCAGTGTGCATACTATATAGTACCTATCGCCGCCCCGGTGCATATACTATATAAGTACCTATCGCCGCCCCGGTGAGCATACTAAATACGTACCCATCTCCGCTCGGTGCGCATGCTATATACGTCGCTATCGCCACCACAGTGCGCAGCTATATACGTACCTATCGCCGCCCCAGAGCGTATGATAAATACGTACCTATCCCCGCCCCGGTGCGCATGCTATATAGGTACCTATTGCTGTCACTGTGTGCATGGTATTTAGGTACCTATCGCCACCCCTATGACCATACTATATACATACCCATCGCCGTCCCGTTGCACATGCTAAATACGCATCTTTCGCCGCCCCGGTGCGCAAGCTATATAGTAACCTATCACCGCCCTTGTGCGCGTGCTATATACGTACATATCGCCAACCAAGAGCCCATGCTAAATACGTACTTATCGCCGCTCCAGTACGCATGCTATATACATACCTATCCCCACCCCTATGCACATACTATATACGTACTTATTGACGCCCTGGTGTGAATACTATATACGTACCTATCGATGCCTTGTGCGCATACTATATTCGCACCTATCGCCGCCCGGTGCGCATACTATCTACTTACTTATATTGGCAAGGGTGCGCATACTATATATGTACCTATCTCCAGCCCAGTTCGCATGCTTAAGAAGTCATATTAATGCGCCTCTGTAGTATCAAAGAACCCCAATTGTGTTTGTTCATGTGTTGTCACTATCATAAAAAATAACTCATGTTAATGCGCCCACTCGACAAAAAGAATACGAAACCTGTATATTCAGAGACCCCACGCGTTTTTAGTCTATAGTGACGAAAACTTTCACGATGGAACCATTCAGAGAGGTGGCCATCTTGTGAGCTTGCCTGTTGGTGTTGGTCTAGTGGGAAATGCGGCCGTTACTTCTGCAATCAGATGTGAGGAACAGTGTTTCAAAGCTCCGTTTGGGTCGTCATGGCCTCGTGTGCAAAAGCTGAATCTTGCTGGAAAAAGTACGCGGCGTCGAGCGGCGCTCTCGACCATGAATGCGTGTACAGGCTTCTTAGAAAATGTTCATAGATGTCAGCGATCATTTTAAAATGGAAATGATGCCACGGAATGACGAATGGGACGACGCTTCGTATTCTTCACGGTAGAAACCTCCGTGCTTTCTTGCAGATATTCTCGTCGTTTTTCTGTTCGAATTTTTTTATCAGGAATTAACTTCAGAATCCCGACGCACCCGTGCTTGCGATCATTAAGTAAATTCACGGCTTTTACGCGATGAGCATGCTGTCAAAAGTGTAAGAGGATTAACGATATTCCTTCTTAATCATTCTGCAGACCGACGACATGTGACAACCTGCCATCAGCGATGTTTACGTAGCCCTGTTTAAATATTTTGTTTCAACATTCTATGTATATATATATAAAAGTATAAGGGTATACTCAAGAGAGGAGGAAAGGGAAATACCAGTAGTGCTCACTTAAATTAAATTAAGAGCGTAATGTTTTTTTTATTTATAAATACAGATTTAATACAGGACGAGTGGTTACATCACTTGTCTTTGGGCTGGACGACCCGGGTTCGATCCCACTCACGGCATGCGAATTTTCGGGTCTGAAAACACCCTCTGTCCACCCAGCAGTAAACGGGTACTTCACTAAAACTCAGGAAAGGTTCAAGGCAGCGGAATGGGAGGGATGGGCTCCGCCTTCCATATGCTGTACCTTAGACACGGTGATTCTTAACAAATCACCGCCGCTACGGTCATGGGCAGTGTACGATGTCGGCGACTCGTGCGCGCCCAGGTTATGCGACCTTTACCTTTTTTTACAGATGTTTTATTTATAGAAACCGCCGGTCCACATGTCTGATTAAAATCTGTATTTATAAATAATAATATAAATATATATATATATATATATATATATATATATATATATATATTCTTTTTCAAATGTAAATTTTATTGTGTGTTCTACTTTGTTTAATTTGTAAGTTATATGTTCTATTGAAGTAGTTTAAGGGAGAAACTTTACAATATCCAATGTACTTTATACATAACTCTTAAAGAAAAGCTCTCCGGATGCACGCAAATAAAAACATGATAACACATTAACTAGCCCAATGATAAACATACAGCTTACTTTTCCTACTAACTATAATAACAACACAATTCATACTAAACCAAACAAACTAGGAATAAACATAGCTCAAATAACTTCAGCTACTATTAATACTATAATCCAAACACCTCAATCCAGCATTATGCCCAACATCAAAGCTAGCATATACTCCATCCCTTGTCAAGACTGTAAAAAATTCTACTTTGGAGAAACGCAACGTAACCTTGACATCCGTATTTATGAACATAAGAGAGCAATCAAAACAAACAAAATTATGTATGCCTAAGTGGGCTCATACTATGGAGTATGAGCACAGCTTTGACTTTAAAAAAATCTACTCTAATCAAGGTGGTACATAAAAAGCCCTCTCTACAAACAAAATCAGACAAAGAATGGGTTTCTACTGTATCTCCCCCAACCTCTCTAAAATAATCTTAAAGGAAAATAAGATACGTCTATATGACGCTGGATGATTCCCTGAATATTATTATTTTTTCTTTGTTCTTTTCTTTTTTCTTTTTGCCCCCTATCCTCTTTCTAGTTCTTCCTTCTCATTTTTATGTTACTATGTATATTTGAAATTACAGTTTTATTAATGCATACATGTGTATATTTAATAAGTTAAATATATATATATATATATATATATATATATATATAAATAAGTATATGCTGACATTTTGCACACTTATTTCTGATATTTGCATATATTCCCTCCATTGAAACCCCATATATATTTCCTCAATTACATGACCTTCACGTATTTTATCATTTTTAGAACACTTTACATCCGCTCTTGAAAAAACCCACATCACGTCGGGCGAAACGGTGAGCTTATGGGTCTTCCACTGTTCGATTTTTAATTTCATCCCGACGGCTTTTATCCTTTTATCAATATATATATATATATATATATATATATATATATATATATATATATATATATATATATACACATACATATCGAAATTGACAACATGTTTGAGGCACGCATGAAAATGTATTTAATTGAAAGCTTTTGAAAATACACAAAAAGTGCAATTTAAATGAAAAATTCATTTACTTAATCTTCTTAATTTTTTTTCTTGTTCTGTTCTTTCTTCCTCATTTTGATGGTATTAACCCTGAGGTGTCGAATCACGATAGAAGCAGAAATGCACGTCAACTTCTGAAAGATGTAAGAATAAGTATAGTCCGGTCGATGCTATGCGCAGATTGACGCTTATTAAGTAAGACCATTGGCATCTTTGAGGCACTCATGTAAATGTATTTAAGTGATTGAAAATCAACATAACGTTCAATTTAAATGAAAAAATGATTAATCTAACTTTGTCATGTGAGACTATTAGTATAAAATACACAATATATCCACGTATAATATAACGAGCACCTTCTCTGTCAGTCATTATGTCTGTCAGTCGGTCTGTCCGTCCTGTAGAATTTTTGTAAACGTAATTCCAAAGTCAGAAATAAACAATAAATAATTTCGAACTCGCAACCTCGGCGCTAACAGCCGGACGCTCTATCGTTTGATCTATAGGGCAAGTGATAAAATCCTATCAAATTTTAATACAAAAATAAATCGTTTTTCTTTCCACTTCTTCCAGTTACTAATGAATGATCGTATAACTGTTCTTCGAAAATACATTGGGATCTGCGTTCGCTCTCGATTTTTTTAGGGGCGGGGGGTGTCCAGGGGGGATCCGAAGGATCCGGGGGGGGGATCCCACCCATCTTTTTTCTTTTATCGGGAAAAAAAATTATGGCGGGAAATTTTCTTTTTTTTCCCTTTTCAAACAAAAAAGTATTCGGAGGCACTTTTTGTGGTTGTTTGTCCTAGCACTAAGAACGCGGCAGCCTAGCAAAAAAGACGACCGTTAAGATGTCTAATTTCGCTAGTCATTAAAATATTCCGCGATAGAACACCATGTGTGAAAAAGACAGACATAAAAAAATAAAAGAATAAATCATCAAGAAACGAGACATTTTATTGTTTTCATTCGGATCAAAAACGTCTTCAGGAAAGATGAAGGTGTGAAATTTATTCAATACCGGTAAAAACATAAGAAAATTAAGAACACCCCACGGGATGTTATTGGCACAGGTTAACCTATTTGAAACAGGAAATTATAATTGAACGCGTTCAGAGATTCGTTATAATACGAGAGGGGGAGTACGTAAAAGGAGACGAAAAATTGAAAGGAAAGGAAGTATGGATCAAATGCAGTAAAATAGAAAAGTTACTTTCAGCCTTCGTAAAAGTCACATAGTTGCTTTTATCACAAAAAAATACAGACATGGCGACTCCGACTTTGAAAAAGCTATATCTTAGGCCTGATTACACTATCACTTGGTCTAACAAATTATACAACTTTACCACGGAGATACTAAACGCGATAAATGGCTTGCCCATAACATGGGCACCCACACAACTCCAGCTGATTAATGAGGCCGTTCTGTTATCATGAACGCAGATGAATACAAACATAACATCAAGCTCGTACTGAATAATTAGAACGTATACACAAAGATAACCCCCTAGCATATAATCAGGGGCACATACTACTTAAAACGCGAACTCAGAACGGTTTTAGCGAATTACCCTTCCTGGATCAATATTCTGGAACACCGCCGTAACGCTCCAAGACATTATGGCTTACCAAAACACATAAAGCTAACCCCCTTTTGAGTCCGATCATATTAAGCATTCCCAGCACACCACATTCATTAGCAAGAAAATTAGCATAAATACTCACTCTCTCTCCTCAGTGCGATTTGTCATGTCCATATAAAAAAAAACTCCGGAAGTCTGCAACAAAGACTCAACACATCAATGTAAATAACCTCACCAAATCTAAACTCTCTTTATACTAACATACCTTTAGCCAGATGCCTTAGATTTCATAGAATGCATCCTATTAAGCCCAAAATTAAGCTCCCTGTCCTTACCATTCAAATAATTAAAGTGTACCATTTAAGCAGACGATAATGCTATTTTACTATAACCGACAAATTGTATAAACAAAAACATAGTTTACACATCGGCTCCCTTTCTCAGCAGAGTCATTGTTTTGTATTTTCATGCAGTTTTTAAATCTAACCGTACCTCTTAAACTCCCACAACTTTAGATATATCGAGGATGCACTCCTTGATTACCCACATCATGTTAAAATTCCTTACATAGTCGAAAAGTCAATGAAATTGAAGACACTATTTTCTTGAAGTTCGAATGATAAAATAACCACAGTCTCAACTTGATTTCACTCTGGATAACCCCCTAAAGGGCCTAAACGTTTAAGTCTTTAGAAAACCAACGAATACAAATGAACTTATACATTTTTACCCAGACTACAAAAACAAAGAAACATACAGAATGGTCATAGGCTCGTTCCTCAAAGCTCTTAGAATTTCCAGCCATGATTACATCAGCAATAAAGCAAACTATACCCAGAATATTTACCAAGATTTAAAATATCCTTATTTTTATCAAAAACGCTAAAACCTAACTATTTAACATCCACCACAAAACACAGACGAACACTGCAAATAGTTCACCTCATAACATCATCAGCACAAATAACACTGATACCGATAATACATTTTTATCCCCAATAATCCGATATCTATTTCCTTACAAAAGCAATTCAATTTGACAAATAATTTTAGCTTAGAACCTCTAAAACAATTAAGGATTTACGTTGACTAAATCCTTAATTGTTTTAGAGGTTCAAGTTAAAATTGTTTGGTGTTTAGCGTTGAACAAACACCATATTTAATTAACCCCGTAATTATACTTCTTTTGAAGAAGACATTTAAAAATATAATGTGTCACATGTTACATAATTGTGAAACGGCCAGAAATATAAAATCCAGCATTTGCTAACAGAAACAGGGCATCAAATACAACAATCCCACTCACGTACGAGTAATACACGAAACCAATTTTACCCACAATTTTGACTTTACAAAGTGCACTCTCCTCAAAACCGAATACTCAATGCACGTTGCAATTGCATCGAAAGCGCTACAATACTCATCTCATCACCATCTAATGTAAACCTTTGACTCTGATCTATTCCTTAAGCAAACATCAGGAAAACAACGCACAGAAACAATGCAATGTATTACGTCACTGCTTAAATAAATATGATCAGTTTGAAATAACATTTTTTGTTTTCTACATTTCATCCATATTTCCATTTATTTTCATTTTCTTCGTTGGTCCTAACGATACCGGTGCAATGTTTTGATTTTTGATTATATATATATATATATATATATATATATATATATATATATATATATATATATATATATATATATATATATATATATATCAAGGGAGACGCGAGAGCGCTCTATCCCTTAATAAACTCCACGAATGGCCTATGCTGGAAATCTAATTTATTTGGCCAATCATAACTTAAAAACCAATAAACCAAATTAGTTAACACTTTGCACAACATTTTTTATTTGATAGGTTCTATAAGTGTGTAGAATTTCAGCATCATTAGTCAAGGACATCCAGAGATCCAGAAAGTTCAATCATGAAATATTTGTTATCTGTGTGTACGTACGCACGTACGTACGTATGTACCACCCTGTATCTCATTAACTATTTGATAATTCAGCTGATTTTGGGCGGAGATAGAGGTTCTAGGGTAAAGTTGATGGCATTTTAGTTTCAGTTTACCATATACCTTAGTTTTCCAGAAAATTCGAAAAAACTTTTAAAATAGCCAGCATTACTACACGTTATTCTATATCTTATCGACCATTTGATAGATTCAGCTGATGTTTGGCAAAGATAGAGGTTTTAGTACATAGTTTATGGCATTTAAATTTCAGTTTACTATATACCTTAGTTTTCCAGAAAATTAAAAAAAAACTAAAAAGATTACTAGTCTACATGCCGTTTATTCTGTATCTCACAACCTTTTGATTGATTAAGCTGATTTTTGGCAGAGATAGAGGCTCTGGGCTCTAGTTGATAGGTTTCTATTTCAGTTTACCAATATACCGTAGTTTCTCAGAAATGTTCAACACCCCTTAAAAAATGACTAGTACACATACACTTTCTTCTATGGTGATTGCGCAACTCTTGCAATTACAAATTCACGCGCGCGGGCACCCCAGGCGGTGCACTCATACGTCTAAATCGATGGGAGAGTCCATCATATATATATATATATATACATATATATATATATATATATATATATATATATATATATATATATTTATACGTATGTGTATATCAGACGCAGACATCAATACTTATACAAAGAATGGCATCATATTATGACATTTTATCATTTCATAAAGAATTGAAAATACATTATCTGTTTCTCTAATATGTTTCTGAGCAACAATATCGAGAATGCCATAACAAGAGAGATACAATACAATATATTTGTATTAAGTGAAAACAGATAATTTATGTACATCATACATTCAGCTAAACTTAATTTCAATACCTATACGGTATTAGGTATCGTATCGCTGTGGCAATGTTACTTTTCTGCACAACACGACGATGGTGCTGTGTTATGTAGGAGAGTTTAGTTAATTTCCGGTTGGAAGCTATTATATTTGTAAAGAAATGTATGAAATAGTAGGGCTTTATTTCGTTTTAAACAATACTAAGTAGGCGTCAAATATTATCCCTCAGATCTTGATAGATATGAAAATAATGAATAATGGAATCATTGTGGTAAGCTAGATGTAAAGTAACATCAAGCGACAAGTGTTATGAAGCTACTTTTAATGAGTATGGAGGAAATAGTTAGTTTCGTGAATGTAAATATATTTTAGTTCGCTATAAAAATATTTTCTATCGTTTCAATGCTTGACTGATTTGTCTGAAAAATATAATATTTACATTGTACAGAACAGACAGTGTAGAAGTAGATGTGGACTCGCAGTGACGATATGGCGATCTTCGAGATCATTACATCATGTTACTTGATATATTAGGAAACTTTAAATGCTCATCATATGATTTGATAAGTTTAAAACGATATTAACGTAGTTGTTAATAGGGCAGATGTGTGAAGCACATAGTGACAATGCTGACGTGTATCTCGGATTTATGCTAGGCCCAACCCTCCCTCTAGGGCATTACCAATGATCTCCCAAATAACAGTTTAGGTTAACTCGTTGAAATGTATGCAGATAACATAACAGTCTATATCAACACTACAAAGGGCATTAATGATAAAGATCTCTGTGTTTCTCTCTCTTCCGACCTGGATCGCTTAGTGTAATGGGAAAAGAGGTGGCTGGTAACTTTCCATAGATCAAAAAGAACTCTTCGATCGATTTATAAACAAAGGCTCGGATCCTCACTTTGACCCAATTAAAATGAATAGCTCTTTCCTTGAAAAAGTCTCTTGCTAAACAACCTTGTAGGACTGACCGTCACTCCAGACCTTTAATGGTTGACTTTCATCAAATATGTTCCTAAGTTCGCTGGAAAAATACTTGGATCATTCTACAACTACAGAATGTATCACCCTCGTTATGCAATCCGTTACGTGTATACACCTCAAATATATCCTAAGACGGTATACTGATTCGACATCTGATAAGGTCCGAAGTCAAGGATCACTTTCGTGTTGGAAAGGGTACAACACCAACTTGTAATATAGTGAGAGTTTAATCTTTGTCTTCCTTACACAGAAAATGAGTTGCTAGTTTTTCTTACTTTATTATTATTTTATTCGTAAGTACTCGACTGAGACCCAATCTATGGTTGCCCCTTGCAAAATATTTACAAAAAAATATCTCTGGCAACAACCACTGCAAATACTTTATCCTTTCTCCCTCTGTGTACCTACACTGAAGATTTCCACCATCGGCAATAATAATAATAATAATAATAATAATAATAATAATAATAATAATAATAATAATAATAATAATAATAATAATAATAATAATAATAATAATAATAATAGGGCAATATTCGCAATACAATACATCACATACCACACTACTACTCAAAACAGGAGGTATAATGTCTGGGAAGCTGGAATTATGACAAGCGACATCATACTAAACTTTCCCCCTCCCTATTAGAAAGTAGGATTCCTGTGATGGTTACTCTCATGACAACAGAGAGTCATTTAAAAAAATTACAAGGTAATCAATGTGAAGATGGAGTCATGAAAACATATACATAGTACAGTTAGCCTTTTCGAAAGGAGAAGTATATGCTTAGGATTATGGAACCATAACGAACTGACATATACTACACTGTCATATCCCAATAATTAAGGTTAGATCCTATACAACCGTTCTCTATGAAAACGAAAAGTGTATTCATTGCAGGATTTTGCAATGATAATAAAGAGGGGGATATAATATATGTGTTGGTGGTAAATATACGAACAATATATTAAACAATACATCCTACTTCCAAAGACAGGGATGTCATGCATGGGATAATTGTATGTTGACGAATTGAGTAGACGACTACTTTTTATTCCATACTATAGTAGGAATGCGATCTTTAATGACTAATATACATTGTTTTCCAGGGGGTTATAAAGTACCCTGCATATTCGATGTTAGATTTCTTTTCGCATCTAGAGAAAAACAATACATTAAAATTAGTCAGCTAGTGTACAATCTTAATTACTTGACGTAGAATCGATTTGAATATGAGAATTAAATGAAGCAGTTGAATAATTGTACAGCATGTGGTTCCTGAGAAGAACAAATGTACTTGGACCTGTAGTAATTCCATCGAGATTATTTACATCCATAGCTTAATTAAGAAGGTAAATCTCAATTTCGTAAATTAAGCCCCCCACGATGAATCAAAGGTAAACAGACTTTATAAACGATTACATCATTCTTATCAAATTTTTTGAATATCACAAAAAAACATTCACCCGAAAAAATCTATGCATACAAATTATACCATTTCTCATTCCTCTTACAGTGAACATGCTTATCAGCTAAAAATGTGAAATAAAGAATATAAAAACCTAAATCCTTCAACTTATTTATTTATTGTGAGAATTTAAATCTTTATAAGAAAAAGCGGCTCATTCTGCCCTCTTCCTATATAGATATTTTGTCCGTTTGTCTGTCCGTTAGTCACAATTTTCAATGAATACATTGCGCTGTTTGTCTTATTTCGAGGTGGGAACAATATTTAAAAATAAGGCATGTTGCATTAATAGTAAATAATACATTCCCAACAAATAAAGGGAATGCCATTACCAGAAATCGAAACACAAACCTTAATATGTTTAGTTTGATGCTGTACCAACTCACCTATTTAGAGTTTCTTTATAAATAAAGCTTACATGTTATCATAATAAAAAATGTAGTTTTGGTGTGACGTCATAGATTTATGCGGTACGTAAGGTTTCAAAACATGAATTCAAACAAGAGATAATAAAAAAATAAATGAATGGGTAAACATCATTAATACCGAGGAAAATTATTTTAACAGTATGACACAAAGTATTTTCCTTACCTACATTATGTATGTAGTTTGATTACAAATATGTAAAAAAACATAATATGCGAATGAATGGAGCATATATTATTAATGTGAATAAATAAATACACAACTTTTTATTCGAAGGGTACGTCTTATTCGCTACTGAAATAATTAATTTAAAAAACGTAATCAGATATTTATCAATTCGTCATTTCAACCATAGCGATCGGGTTATTTTTATTTTTGGAAGATGGTGCGAAAATGTATAAATGTACGGACATATCACTTCAAGCGTAATCTTGCCGGACTGAACTATATGACATTGATGAATATGCGTATCTGCAAATAACTCTCGAATATTAAATGCGGCTAATCTAATGTAAAAGTGACATCGTAAGAAAACAATCAGGTGTAGAAAGACTAGCCAAACGCCTATAGAAACAGAGAAAAATGTATATAATATGTAAAATACAGACAGAAAATACAGAAAACAATGCAAGGTTTTTGTAATTAGCCAAACAAATAGAAATAACATGACCACACACATAGCAATAAACTGAGGGCATTACAGGGCACCAAAATAAGAACACATTTATCTGGTGTTGGAAAGGTTGACTGGCCCTAAACTGAGGGAGTATTTAACATTAAATTTATATTCAAAACTTAATCCCGCATGTAAATTCTAAAAATGATTTTGGGATGTTTACGGCAGTTTAGTATCATAAGTTGTGTTGAATGATTTACCCGGTGTTATTACTACACACCTCTAAAAATGTGCCTGACAAAAACCATCATTATATATTATTTTGATATGTGTATAAACGTTGTTTATAGCTCTGAATACGAGTTTAAATGAGTAAAACACAAGAACTAATACATAATAATGAAACAATTTCTAAACGCAATGAAACTATTCGTTTTTCACATCATTAACTACTAATGCTGAATCCATCAAATAAATAATAGCGCATACAACGTCATATATTCAGTATTCGGGAATTAAGCTCTCATCGCGCAAGTCCTAACTTAACAACACATAGCAATAGTAAGATAAACACATGTACATAGTTGTTTAATGGTAACTTATTTCTATTAAAGTGATGTTTAATTGAAAATTATTAATGACCTACATTTCTTAAATGTATAGTATGTTTAGTTCGATAGCAATAGCTGCATAGCACTTCCAATGATATATTATTTGTGCCCATAAATTTCAGCCGATTTAAATAATAATTTTTATAGATTTTGCTCTCGACCATTTCGATTATAATTCAGTGATACTGAAGATGCGATTATAGGTGTAGAATATAAAATGTAAATTATAACATGTCAAAACTTAATTTATTTCGACTAACAGACATGTAATGTCAAAAATAAGCAATGTGAGAAGACATTTAGAAAACAAAATTAGAAATATATTAGGAGTATACGAAGAATTAGTAGCAATCGGTGTTTTGGTTTTATTACACTTAACTAAATTCATGGGATCTGAAAGAATGTATAACATCGACTTGTGTAATATGAGAATATTAGATTGTTTTAATATATAGCCTTTTGTGTATCGCTATACATCAATCGGTTACCCCAGCGGGAGTATTCTATTCCATCTTAATCCAACATCCTTGTCAGAAGCCATGTCAAACATCACATGAAAAACGAATACATGGATACGTCTTCATCGACATCGATTGATTATTTTTAATTAACATTACACATAAAACCTTTACAATCAAAACTAATATATATAGTTTTTTTATGAAAGATAACACGAGAAAACGGATTTAATATCATGAAATCGGGAAGCTACTATTCTATTTCAATTCTTTTTGTCCGAGACGATTATGCAGCGTTCTTGTCTACTCTGATAACATGGAGATTCTCTAGCGTGGCTTAGATGACAGGATTAAAAGTAATACTCACAAAATCTAATAAATTGTTCGTTGATGATATAAGGAAACCTCACAGAAAGCTATAATGTCTACATTTGATCGATGAATAAGGAAACAACTATTCCCCTGTAGTATAATAAAGATTTTATATAAGGTTTCACGGTCGATGTAATAAACACGTGAAGCAAAACTCATCAACTGATGTGAGTGTGACCATCGTCGGAGAACAGTGTAATTTTTTTTACGATGTGTGAATCACAAAGGGAACTACTGCGCATGGGATAAGTTAGCAGTTATCCGTGAACTTACCTTTCGATAGCAAATGTAAACATATGTCTACAATATGGTGGATATATATACACACACAATATATATATATATATATATATATATATATATATATATATATATATATATATATATATATATATATATATATATGTATACATTCATATATAGCAAGTTATGAACACATATTTATAACAACTAAGCTACACAGAGCCTGCCGCGTTCTATCCCCGGGGGGATCTTCAGGCTAAAATGCATAGAGTCAGTTTTGCCGTGTTTATTATATAGCCAACTGTATAGTTAAATAATAATAGTCTTTGTTGTTCACTTAGCCAATTTTTGGGCCTCTTACAAACAAAGATCCGGTTAGTTTTACATTCTTTTCCTATTAGACGAGGTAAATATTCACAGGATAGAAATAACAAAAATGAACTCATAGAATATGGTCAATACCAAGAAGCCAGTATATATATATATATATATATATATATATATATATATATATATATATATATATATATATATATATATATATATATGATTGTTGTGATTTATACATACACTGATTTTTCTTATTATTTTAAGTATTAATATTATTATTATTTTTATTCTTATTCATATTTTTATTACGGGGTGATAGTATCATCCTTTTGTCATGTTAGACAACAAGAGTAAATGTGTAATTAATCTACCTTGCAATTGTCAGCTGTGCTAGACCTAAATAGATTAATAACATAAATGTATTAATAACAATCAGATAAAATAAAAAGTAAACCTTAGAATAAAAAAACAAAAACAACTGAGAAAAATAAAAAGTAAAAAAAGATTAGAGCTTAATGTATTAACATCTCACCACCATTGCCGACCTCAATTAAAATAAGACGAGAATACGTGTCTCGCTACACATCGAAGCATCGAGCTGATATCGACGAGTCTTTGACAGCCAGCACCCATTCAGACATTTGCATTTTCCCTTTCCCCGTTATATTCTCCTTCTCACACCTCTCTCACCCACGTATCCTTGTTTTATTTTCTCTATCCTCAATAAATTAAATATTCATATTTTTTAAAAACTTTTTTTTTAAATTTCATGTTATTTTGAATTAGTTTCATCTTATTTTATTTCCTTTTATATTTGATTCTCACCGGTTTTAAATCTAATCACGTGATTTCAAAAGTTTAAATTCTTTTTCTCTTCTGCACAATTTTATTCTTTCCAAATATCATGTTGAGGTAAAGATTAGATTTTGACTATCCCTAATGAGCTCTCATTTTATAACGGATGTTGATCGATAACATCGACATGCTTGTGTCGCAGATGTAGTACTGTATAAATAGAAACACTCAATATATATATATATATATATATATATATATATATATATATATATATATATATATATATATATTAAACCCCTAGTAGAGCGCTCACTTATACAGAAAAATTAAATAAAAAATAAGAGTGTAATATGCATAAATGTAAATATCACAGTAAAGTATAACAACATGCGACGGTACCGATGATGTTCTGATCTTCTCTAAAACAATTGCTTATATATATATATATATATATATATATATATATATATATATATATATATATATATATATATATATATATATATATATACCCCGCTCCTCCGGGTTTCGTGACGTCACAGGTTCGGCCGTTCCTGGGTCGGTGGTCACCCGGTACTGCTCCGGAAAAGTTACTGTCCAGATGAAGGTTGCAGATGCCTAAACGCCTGGTCCAGCAATCACTCACTCCCACGTATTCTTTTTTTTAGATCAGTGAGCGGTCAGTTAGGTTTTATCCCCAACTTGGTACCGTTTTGAAGTGAAGGGTCATTTCATTCAGAACAGTCGACTAAAAGGAATTAATTATGTAACGACATTGTCTGTTGTGGTTTTCTTAGAAGTATAATTATTACAAAAAGGAAAAATAATTCACACTTGTTTTTTTTTTTACAAAGCAAGGCAAAACTGTTTTTTTGTACTGGCGAGAAAAGAATATAAACGGACTAATGTTATGTTTTCGCGGTAGAAACAGAAGCGCGCATTTTCGTCCGATTCTCTTGTGAACCGTATCGCTGACTGACTAAAACTATTCTGTCTTCTATTTTTATTGTCACCCGCTAACTGAATTTTCCTTTGTTTCCGAAAAAACAAACATGGCCTTATCTTACACAGATGAATACTTTATTTTTCTCCAGCAGAGTCTATAAAAGCAACTCTATCTTGACAGCTCATCCAGTTCATGAAAGAACTTTAATCTAACAGCTTATGGAGTTCTCCTTCTGTCTCTAGAAAACAAATTCGGCCCAAACTTTGATCTACTTAAGAGAGTAATTTATTTCCACCTACGAGAGGTCATAAAATCCATCCCGGCTAGCAGCTGTAGTTCTATGAAACTTCCTAGTGTCTGGTAAGGATGACTTGAGATTTTATTACTCAGCTGTTCACATGCCAGAGTGATTTTAAGGTTTTCTTTCTCTACATTCAGACTAGCTTGGGGCTGTTCGATACCGTCACACCCACCACCACCACACACATATATATATATATATATATATATATATATATATATATATGTGTGTGTATATGTGTGTAATAAAATGTATATAAAACTGTCCATGTTAATACATAATAAACTACTACATATAGAGAGAGTGTATTGAAAGAATACGATAATAGTTTTACATTCTTTTATTTCAAACCATTTGACTATGATCTCACCCTGGATTCTATTTCTGCAGTTGAGAGCCGGAGATAGTTGCAAGATGGAAAGCACCGGGATAATGGAAATTAATTTTTTGCTTGATAAATATTGATGATTTTCAGTGCTCATTGAATAGATTGTAAGCCGTGATATATGAGCTAGATATTTTCGAAACAGATGTGTAACAAATGGCGTGCAGGAAAGCTCATAGCAGGCGTACAGAAAAGCAAAAATTAAACTGCATCATTTACGAGTTAATTTTTGCTTACATCTGCGGAATACCATTGTCATTGGCCTACTGCATGTAGAGGTTAATCCAACCTCATGCACGACTTGAATTCAGATATATATGCATTATGTCAGGCTTTCATCCATTTCTTTTTACAAAAGCCAAAATAATTGAAAATAACAATTCTTAAAACAAGACAACATAATTCAAATTGAATATTTTACATACTTTTTTATTTTGATTACAATGTCCTGTGAGCATATTATATATCTTGCAATTATAAAATACCGCCTTGACATACGATAATACCATTGCCAATTAAACCTCAGTATAGCTGTTGCTAGACCTTTCTGTGTGCAGTATTTGTCATTCAATATGATCTATATTAGAATACATTTCGTTTAAAGAACAAGAGAAAATGACCTCTTCTGATTAAAAACAAGTGTAGTTTCTTTGAAGCATGATAATATGCAATTAATTGCAATTTATTATACCGCAACACGTTGCTAATTTAAGAGGCTTGGAAGAAAAAGTTTCAGAGAATAGATACACGAACAAACAAACCGATTAGGAGTACATACAAACATTAAATTTACAATGATTGATGAAATAATTTACCCAGAAATAGAATGGTCTTAAAATATCGAAAAGGGTGGACATATTTTCTTTTTAAAATGTATATAACCATATGTTGTTTTGTATAAAAATTCATAATAGAAGGAATTTAAGATAAAGGTACTCTAATACGCGGTGACTATTTTAATTATATAGCTTTTTCATCCCCGTTCTAGTATTTCCCTAACCCTAACCCTAACCCAATAACAACTACAGTTATACATCTATATAGTCGTTTTTCGATTCCGTTTATTATAGGAATAAATAGGTGTTATTACTAAAATACACCTTGAAAGCGTTTGCTTTGTAAATATTATGTTAAGTATATTTATACTTCTTTAAGAATAACAATGTGACAAATAACATGTTGAATAATTAGTCTACTACAATATAAGAAATATAGAATATAATAATTATATATACATATCTCAATAAAATAATTCGAAAGTCGTGCAAATATATCGCATTGATTGTTAAGTGATAAGGCACTATCTTAAGTTAATAAAACTTTACTCAAAAGACGTACCGTCCTTTTCATATACTGTTATGTATATGCGATATACCTCGCAAAGTTAACTGATTTGCACCTATTTTTTAAAAGGGGTATTTTATTAATTCATTATCATTTTTGATTCATTTGTTACTTCAACAATTGTTTTTATTTTAATATAATAGATAGCTATGATTCGCGATATGGTTTTATTTTATATACAATATTTAGCATTTGTGTCAGAATATTTATGTTAGAGTGAGCAATGTATTTCCAACTTTCAAGTTAAAAGGCAACAGTTAAGAGACAGAGCATTTATAAAGAAAGGTTATCCATATGAATGAATAGGAAAATGTTGTACTGTGTTTACAACAGAGTTATGGATGAAATAGTTATTATTTATAATTACTGTTTCAAGCATATTAAGTTGCGAACTTGACGAAACGTTAGCAGACCAGTAAAGCAGACTCGTGTATATATAAATAATTTGTTAATGTTATACAGATTCGTCGTCAAAATATGAGAACCCACAGGAATATAGCTCCTTCTTATATACTTATTAATAAATATACAACGGTAGAACCTGTAGAATTAGTGTATTAATATTGTAAAATAATATGTGGTTCGTTGACATTATTGACTGCGAACAATTCAGGACGGTGTCACACTCACTATATAGACCAGTTCGTATAAAACCATAACACAAAATAATCTTACTCAGATATAGCCATTGAACAATGCTCACTCTATATGAAACATAAAAACAGACGCATGCATAGCTATGAAAATGATACAAACAATTTCTCTATACTGATAATACATGTAAACCTTAACATAAGTATAAACCAAAAAAATTCGTGAAAACATAACCGTTGCAGATGACTTTATAACTAACAATACTATATGAGTTGTCAGTACTTTTAGTGCTATAGCATATGATTATAATATAAATATATTATTATGGTTGTCTTTATGCATTTACTTTCTCACTCTATCACTCAATAGTTCAATTTTCATCGAAAGTCACTGCTTTTTCAGCTGAGCTCCATATGAAAGAAATTACCGTTATCCAGTTACATTTCTTTGAGTTAGACCCACGCCTACGTCATCAATTGAAATTTCAGGTTTATTTGATATTTATATAATATCATGTATCTGTGTCAATATCTCTACTAATACCTTGTCGGTTTTCCAAAAACAATTGTTACTAATCAGGATGTTTTCTTTTGTTTTCATATATTTAGAAGTTTAGGAAATGAAGATAAGTGTATCGAAGAAGAATGTTAGTTTCTTTGAACAATATCTGTGCCATAGTTGTGGTGTGGCACTTCCTCACATGCATTTTCAATAGTTATACTTGATTCAATGTTCGGCAACGAAACACAATTCGTCCAGTAGATAAACTATTTGAGTACGATGTGCTAAGAGTTAGTAAAAGTTTAAATTGTGATTATTGACTTAATCATATTCATAAGACTTTGTCATGCAACTCCACAGTATATCTAATAAATCACAACGTGTTCAAAATTGGAAATTACAACGATGATAAAATAATGCGAAAATTGTCACGATAATAATTTCATGCGTGTTTTTGTTTTGCTGTCATCAATGATATAGGGTGAATTTCTTGTTTAATAAGCGAGTATTTCATGACAGGTACACAAATATATATATATATATATATATATATATATATATATATACATATGGAATTGAACAAGTTATATATTATTTATTATTATATACAACCGATCTTTGAGCCTGTTATATCTTTATTAGGAAACAGTGTATTTAGGATGTAATAAATTACTTCGTTTAAATAGAGAAATATGAACAGTGTTTCAAACAGAAAGTTCTGGGTGTACACATTTAGAAAACAAGAATAAGTATGTTGATTACTTATTGAAAATACGACTAATACAGCTCACCGTTCTAATATATATATATATATATATATATATATATATATATATATAGTGGCCCTTCGTTTATCATGGTCGACTATGGGTCATGCATTCTTTTGCGTATGTGACCTGTCTGTCTGCTCGGATGGAGAGGCGCCGTAGGGGCTAAGACGACCATTGATGGATCGAAAAGAATGTTACAGTCTTGCACAAATGCCGTCACCGGAGCTGGTATAATAGAGTTGTAGGAAACACCAAACTCTCCGAGGTGCTCTGCTCCGGATCTTTCCTCGAGATGGTATCCGGAAAATTTACCTTATAGTTGAGTATTCCAAAAGGCGCCGGAAGGTTTGAAATCAGTGGTGTTACTTTCTCTTAAATGGACTGCCTACTAAGGCGAACGAGCGGTATGTGCCTGATATATATATATATATATATATATATATATATATATATATATATATATATATATATATATATATATATATATATATATATATAAGTTCATGATGGACTCTCCCGTCGATTGCGACGTATGAGGTTCCACCAACCCTAAACAAGTTAAAGGAGTGAAACAAAATCAGCCTGCCCATATATATATATATATATATATATATATATATATATATATATATATATATATATATATATATATATATATATATATATATATGTGTGTGTGTGTGTCTCTCTGTGTGTATTATTATGTAATATATACTTAATTTCTGTATTAATAAATTACTACTAAGCTGTTGATTCTAATTCCTTGTATTAATTGACCTCTTGTTTGAGATTTCTCTAGTATTTCACAAATGATTATATATATATATATATATATATATATATAAAGTATATATATGTATATATATATATTTATATATATATATATATCAATATCATAACAGTTCATGAATTATATATATATATATATATATATATATATATATATATTATTTACCGCCCCAGGAGGTTTGGAACAAGGCCAGTTGTATCTTACTTTCACAAGTTGTATCTTACTTTCAAAAGGTAAAATGTGACCCAAGGTCGGGCCAGGAAAGTGGGACTTGAAAAGCCAGCGCCCGGGTAGATGAGCACTCTGGCCATAAAAAAATTGCCTGGGCAGCGCCGTCGGCATTCCCCGGTAGGGGCGCCTCAGGCAGTAAGCTATAAACTTACTCCTCACCAAAGAGGGGAGGCAAAGCCTGGGAGGGTGCACCTCCTAGAACTGCACAGGACAAACCCATAGACCGGCGTAAATCAAGCCCCGAACCCAACATGATACCAGTGTATGGGGTGTAGTATCCATCGGAACAAAGGCCGTCAATTTTATATGTACATAAACGTAATCCATCGATACAATTTTCTGGTTCACAGCCGTCATCAGTATGGCTAACTTACACAATAATCGAACATTCGATGGTAATGTCAATAGTTTGGCGTTTTACTCCCAGGCTATGACGCCTTTCCTGGAAATATGTAAGAGTGTTATCACCTAAATATTTAATGTATTTAAATGTGAATTTAACTATACATATGGTATCATATACACCCCTTTTATTCAGAAAAAAATAATTACCATTATGCTGTCTAGTCAGAATAGGAAATCACTCTTAACCCTTTTTAACATGCATGTATTTACTAGAAGTTTATAGTGTCATCTCTTACATTTTACATATCTCTATCAGAACTTTTCTGTGCTTTGTTGTATTCATTTAATTTTATATTTGTTTTTAATTTTAACTTCATTTATATTATATATGTTTAAAATCGTATTACTTCATTAATTCGAATTTACAACACAATTTTCTTTGTTGTTTTTATTTAAATAACATTTAACATTTTCAATTAAAAACTATAAATATTTGTCATCGTTAGGTTTTTAATAATACATATTGTTTGTGAATTACTCTCAACACTTTGTTATCCCTTCCACTACTCAGCTTTCCTTTTTATGCATATGTTTTCTTTTTATATTCGATTTTTATGTTGCCTCATTTTTAATCCCCCCTTCTTTATCCCTGTTGTGAATATGTTCAATCCATGGCCATCCCTACTACAGGCCGGGTAAACGCACATCTGACTGTTTAACTGGGGGCCAGTCAGTCAGTCACCAGATAAACTTTTAGCTGGTAGCACTTCGTTTTCACTGCTCCAAGGAAATTTCATTCCCAAAATAAATTTAAACTCATCAAATTTATTTCAGTTGAGGTTCTGTTATTTTATCATTTACATTTGGATTATAAGTTCGTGAGTATACTGTTAAACGTCAGAATTGAATTTTGTTTTATTTACATGTAAACAGCTTTGTTCATTGACGGCGCATAAGTTTTACTTTTTTTTTTCAGTTTTAAAAAAGTATCATCTTTGAGAATTTGTCAATAAATCTTACATTATTAATTTCAAATCTTTTCTATATTCTTAGGAAATATATTACACACGTTTTAAACGTTTTATTTACATGTAAACCGCTTTGTTCATTGACGACGCATAAGTTTTACTTTTTTTTTTAAGTTTAAAAAAAGTATCATCTTCGAGAATTTGTCAATAAATCTTTCATTATTAATTTCAAATCTTTTCTATATTCTTAGGAAATATATTACACACGTTTTAAACGTTTTATTTACATGTAAACAGCTTTGTTCATTGACGACGCATAAGTTTCCCCTTTTTTTAAGTTTAAAAAAAGTATCATCTTTGAGAATTTGTCCATAAATCTTACATTATTAATTTCAAATCTGTTCTATATTTTTAGGAAATATATTACACACGTTTTAAACGTTTTATTTACATGCAAACAGCTTTGTTCATTGACGGCGCATGAGTTTTACTTTTTTTTTAAGTTTAAAAAAGTATCATCTTTGAGAATTTGTCAATAAATCTTACATTATTAATTTCAAATCTTTTCTATATTCTTAGGAAATATATTACACACGTTTTAAACGTTTTATTTACATGTAAACAGCTTTGTTCATTGACGGCGCATAAGTTTTACTTTTTTTTTAAGTTTTAAAAAAGTATCATCTTCGAGAATTTGTCAATAAATCTTACATTATTAATTTCAAATCTTTTCTATATTCTTAGGAAATATATTACACACGTTTTAAACGTTTTATTTACATGTAAACTGCTCTGTTCATTGACGACACATAACTTAAATATTTCTCAAAATGGCAAAAAAGTTTTGTGTGACAGCCTGTCAAGGCAATTATAATGAGCAAAATAAGGTCCGAGTGCTTCGTCTCCCCAAAGATCCAGATGAGAGAGAAAGATGGTTAAAGGTAATACCAAGAGCTAACACTCCTAACCACTCAGACACTGTTGTTTGTGAAAGGCATTTTCCACCTGGTTATGAAACTGTATGTGTTATGGGAAAAGCACGACCCAAAGATCCTCCATCAATATTTAATAATTTGCCATCAAGTGTGATACCAAGTCCT
Organism: Sepiola atlantica; assembly: GCA_963556195.1. NCBI lineage: Eukaryota > Metazoa > Mollusca > Cephalopoda > Sepiida > Sepiolidae > Sepiola > Sepiola atlantica. The sequence goes on from OY744527.1 coordinate 84,989,043, forward strand.
TTATTAAAAGCGAGGACAACAAAAAAAAGTTCCACTTCTGTGCGAAGTGTACACAATGATGAGTTTGCCCATTTGTTAGATAAAGATGGAATTGATAATTTTACAAATTTGTGTGCTGATATTGACCATCATGATTTTGCGCCAGCAGTTACCTGCTACAATTCTAACAATCAACAGTTCATTTAGTCCTGTCATATTTTTAACTGGAAGTATTCCGATGTTTTTGATTAAAATCTTTGAACACTTAACGTTTGAATGTTACCATGCAAGTATACGCACACACATTTCTTCACTATTGAAAAACAGAATAACTAAGTTTCAACATTGGTCTCAAATTGAGGAAGCAATTCGTTACCTTGAAAATTGAACAAGAGAAACAGGTTTTGAGACAACATATCGAAGTTATGTCACCACGAATAGTTGGTAAAAAGTTTACGAGTCGGAAATGCTTGTCCGAGCATTCGAATATTTTGCCACATCTCGGTCTCTTTATAACAAACTCCGAGATCATTACAAATTACTCAGCATAAACACCCTAGTGAATATGACCTCAAAAGTTTCGAAGGTAGATGATGTGAATTTCTTGGTGATGTGTTTAGCAAACTGTCAGATAAACAGAAAACATGTATCATCCTAGTTGATGAAGTTTATGTTAAAGTGAGTTTACAATACCAAGGGGGAAACATATTTGGTGGTGCCAAAGATTCTGAAGAGGCATTAGCAAAAACTGTATTAGGTATTATGATCAAATGTTTACATGGTGGACCAAAGTCTTTGATTAAGATGATCCCAGTTGCCAAACTAAACTCGGAATTTTTGTTTCAGAATGTTAGAAATGTTGCTGATTTAGTCGATCATTCTAAAGGTCATGTAATTGCAGTTATTTGTGACAATAATCGGACTAATCAAGCTTTATTCAGGAAATTTGATACTGTTAAAAATAAGCCTATGGTTACTAAAAATGGTATATACTTGCTTTTCGATTATGTACATATATTTAAAAGTATTTGCAATAACTGGATAACTGAGGCTTGTTCAGAATTGCTGTTTTATTCAGATGGTAAAGAAATGATAGCAAAATGGAAAATAGTGAAACAACTTTTTGCGCATGAAAAAAATAAATTTGTTAAGTTATGAAAACTAACATAAGTAGCGGTTCTTCCAAAACCAGTTGAGAGACAAAAAGTCTCCCACTGTTTGAAAGTGTTTTGTGATGAGACGGTAACTGCAATGAAAACTCATCCATTATTACAGGATGATGATACAAAAGAAACTGTTACTTTCATTGAAGAAGTTTTGAAATTTTGGAAAATAGTGAGTGTAAAAGATATTCATGGAAGTGTCAAGACAAATGATCCACTGAAAAGAGTATTATCAGATCGAAATGATGGACATTTGACATTTATTGCAAATTTTGGAAGTATGGCAAAACAAATGAGGGGAAAGCAAGGAAAGAGAATAAAATCCTTAACAAGAGACACTAGTATGGCTATCGAGCATACATGTAATGGTTTAATTGATGTTTGCAGACATTTACTTGACAGTGGGTTCAATTTTGTCATTCTTGGAGAATTTACCACTGACTATCTTGAAACTGAATTTTGTAAATTCAGACAAGGTTCTGGTGGTACTTATTTTATTACCGTACAACATGTTATTCAGAAATTCCATATTCATAAAACAAAATTACTTCTTCAGTTGAAAGTTGATGTTAGAGAGTATAGCCATGATTCAGGCCATACTTGCTCACAATGCGGATATCTGTTGGATGAATTGGCATACGAAACATTTTATCACCTGCCAGACCTAGAAACTGGTATCTCCAAATATATCAAAATGTCGCTTTTTTATATAGCAGGCTATATGACACAAAAAGATTGTCTTACAGAGGAGGAAATATTCAATGATACTGCTTTTTATCATGAGTATAGAAGTTTTTGAAAAGAATAGATCGTGTTGATTTAAAAGTTCCACTTGGTACCACTGTTCAGTGTGAAATTTTAATTACTACTTTCAGATTTTGAGGTGAAGAAGTTTCCGTAGACATTTTTGTAAGTAGTGCCATCCTTGTTTTGCCACAACATTCTGGTTATCGTAACTCATTGCTGTGAACCCTGTCCATTTATAGGATCACCTATAGATTTTTAACTAAACCTTCTATTTAATCTATGGACATTGTATTATCTCATTTCATCTTCCATTTCAGTGAATCTGTTTGCTTAGATTAATCGACTACGAGACAACAGAGGAGGAAATATTCAATGATACTGCTTTTTATCATGAGTATAGAAGTTTTTTGAAAGAAATAGATCGTGGTGATTTAAAAGTTCCACTGGATACCACTGTTCAGTGGATGTTTTTCTGTTTCATAATGTTAAATGCTGTAAAATCAAAGTTTTGCAGAAATTCTTTAACAAAAATGTTCATGTTGGTGTCTGAAATGTATCATTTCAATACAAAGAGAATGCATAGAATTATATTATCAAATATATTTTTCAAGAATTATTGTTCGTTTCAGTCTCCCAAGTCAAGTAAAGAACCAGCACTAAAGGTTTTGAAATTATCTTGAAATTTTAGCAGTCTGATCAATTATAAATTATTGATCTGTAAGAACAAAGGAACTAATTATTTCTGCAAGGGCCTGGTGTAAAATACATGTTGAAGTCAAAATAGTTTTCTTATTGAATTAATCTGTTTGTTCATTTTGCAGTATGGTATAAATATGGATTTTGAAGCTTTTATTTCTAAATTTTCATCAGTAAAAATGTGTGTTGTTTTGCTTTATAATCAGTGAAAAATAATTGATCATTTTTTTAACCACAATATACAAGTAATGATCTTTTGACATAAGTACAAATTCTCTAAAAAAATCCAACATTGAAATAAAAATTCTTCATTAAAATATGCATTTGCCTTTGTTTATTCAAAATTAACTGTCTCTTCATTTATAGGAATTTGTCAATTATTTTAAAATTTATCAATTAGCTCATTGTGGTTCTTATTATTTGGTTTGTAAAACACATAAACACATCAAACTAATCTCACACTGAATTTTACGGTTGTTTGCAACTTCTATATCGAATATTTAAGAAAATTCACATGGCCCCCAGTAAAAGACCCCAGTTGCACGATTGCCTGGCCTGTAGTAGGGATGGCCATGGTTCAATCACATTCACCTTCTATTGTTTTAACTTGAGATTATTTTCTAGGTCCATTCCTGATCAAATCTCGGTGTTCTCTGATTGTCGCGTCTTCTGTTATTTTTCTTTCTCCTGAACAGTTTTTCACTTGCCCGACTTACTTTTTTTTTACCTTCTTTTCTTTTTTTCTTTTTTCTGAACATATTATATTTACTCTATTTATTTTGTTTCTGCTTTCCACTTATTACTATTTTTCCTATTTTATTTCTTTTTTCTTTTTTTCTTCTTGTTCTTTTTATTTTTTCCACGCTTGAAACCTATTTATATTAACCTGTTTTCTTTTATCTTCCTTTATTTTTTATTTATTATTCCCTCTCCTTAATTTTATCATTTGTTTTTTTCAATTCTTTTTTTTCTATTTCTCTTTCTTCTATTTCTTGAAGCTCTTCCATTCTGAATTTGGTCGTTAAAGGCCTTTAATCACACATTTTTACTGGCCCAAATAAGTTGTAATTACCAGGCTGATAGGCTTACGTATATTGTGACTAGAACTTAGAAACTTATACTCTTATATTATTCTCTGGTGCGTCGCATATTTTTACAGATGTAATTCATCATCGGATACGTACCTCATTTCTTTTATTTTCCTTTCCTTTTCCTTGTTCTGTACATTTTGAGGAAGTCTACCTTCCCAGCTGTTACCTTCTCTCTTTGAAACAGGATTAGATTATTGCCAATAGTCCGAGGCGCGCCTACCGGCGGAAACGTACATGCTGCTGAAGCATTCTTGGTCTGGCTGAGTGCTGTACTTCTTTGGCGCTGACATTCTAATCTCAACCTTCCGACCATGTGTCACATCTTCCAACAGTGGGAGAGGGATAATTATTACTTCTATATTGTTCGAATTTCTGAAACACGTTCTTCTATATGTTCTTGACTGACATCTATAATGTCCTAGATTTACTTTTTTGGACATGTTGCATTTTCTTTGCTCAAAACACTTTTTGTGTATTTGTGTATGTTATATGTGTCTTATATTTTCAAATATGTGTTAGCATTAATATCATCTCCAATGATTTATCCCGATAATTCCAATCTGATGATAACAGTTTTCAATTTTTGAAAATGCATGGGACCTTGAAAAACTAATTGGGGCTTCAATAAATGTTATTTTTTTATGTTTTTGTCATCATTACTTTGATTTATATATATATATATATATATATATATATATATATATATATATATATATATATATATATATATACTTCTCTCTATATTTCTCTCTTTCCTTATCTTCTGCCCCCCTCTCTCTCTCTCTCTACACACACACACACACACACATATATATATATATATATATATACATCTGTTTCATTTTGCTTCAGTCGAACTTCTCATAAATATAGGGACCCCTTCCTAAGGCTTACACTAAATATGTATATAAGATACATAGTTATTCGAATATTCTATTTAAATTATTCATTATGTCTCAAATCTTGAGTTAGTTAAGAAGTTCAGAATCTTAAGTTACTTCTCTGTAATTGATAAGTTTACTATGTTATAACATGTTTTTCTTGTAGTCTATTTATCCTACCGTATTCCAGATCAATAATTCATCTAGTTTGGTGAAGTATTCAGCAACGTGGTCTTACTTGAGGTAACATTACGTAGATAAGATGCACCATGCACTGAGTTAGCAAGTGTATAGCCGTTCTTAGGGATCTATTTGTGCTGCGAATACTATGTTATCTTAAATATTAGGGCAGGTTGTTTTTGTAGGGGTAAGAATCCTTGTGCCAGGTTGTCCTAACACACCCTTTATGCAGAGAGACTGAAGATGTGGATCTAGCCAATACTTGATTTGATGTTCCAATTTAAAAATTCATGAACTGTTATATATATTATTATTTAGGTAATTTTATTTTTGAGATGATCATTGATGATATGTATTATTTGTATGGATCAGACTATTGCTTTCATCTTGGGTGGTGTTTTACAATATTTCGTCTGATATTAACTTTTACATTCTTACGGTGTATTTTTACAATAGCGATGACAATATCAGTTCAAAGATAGTATACGGTGTGTATACGTTATATGCGCATTTCATTCAATAAAACGGTATCAAATATTAAGATTAATTGATAGCCTCTTACTCACAAATGTATTCTTTTAACACCAATGTGTAGTACCAGATTTGAAATAGCTGACCCATTAAATTGTATAGTATACTTCTTAAACTGGCATGTACTATGTCAGCGATATTATTTAAAATAAAAAAAGGTTTCACATTTAAAACATGTAATAATAATTTGGCTCATATACAGATTGCTTGCTCAGGGATGTGGCTTTATCTATTTTATGGAAAATTAAAATTTAAAAAAAATGTCCATTGTATAGGTCATTCATTTCTGGAGAACGATGTATACGTATAGTAGATATAAGAGATGTTACCAATGTCTCATTATCTATTCAGAAGTTTCTAAATAATTCAGTAAGAATACATTTCTAAGTAAGCTGTATAAAATAGTTAGCTGGTTTATATATACATCTTACTCTCACTGTCAATTAGTCTTTTTTTGTAGATGAACCCATTTTTATTAACGTATATTTTAAGATATATATATATATATATATATATATATATATATATATATATATATATTGATTTTAATAATAATGGCGAGGTAGCCATAATTAATAAGACAGGGGGATATGTTGGGAAACTCGGACCTCTAATCGCTGAATGGTACGCCCCACGTAGTCAGCCTCACACTGGCCACGAAAATGGTAAACAACTACATTGTATTGAATGGTGGGGATACCACCTTTGCGAAAAGATTTGAAAGCACTGCGGGTCCCAAACACCGTTCTCACATTCGTCGCAAAATAGTAACGAGACACGTCTGAAAAATTTTATGCGAAAGTTACTGACTAGCGGTGCCAATCCATGGCAATTTCACATCAACTGGGCACTTTTGGGGGCGAAATATTTTTCTCTTTTAAATGTGGCAATTTTGTTTTTCATGCATCTTTCAATGGAGTCTAATAGATACCAATTAGAAGATAGGAGTTCAGTTATTTTGTTAAGTTCTGCATCTAATCTAGAATTAGAGCAGATCACCAACGCCCGATGCACTAAGGTTTTTATCAGATTTATTTTTCTGATTTTAGGAGAGAATCAGTCCCAGCTTATATATTGGCCTGATGATATGGGTTTTTAATACACACTGGTTACAAAGCATTCATCAGTTATTTCAACTAACACGTACAAGAATGCCAACAAGTTATTACTATCTCCCTCCATTGTAAACCTAAGTGCCGGGTGAAGTAAATTTAGCTGCCGAAGAAATTCATTTGCGTCAATGTGGGATTTGAATGTGGCAAAAGTGTCATCCACATAACGAAAATAACAAAGAGGTTTAGGCAACCGTTGGAACAAAAGCTGTTCTTGAAACCCGACAAAAATGTTAGCCAACACCGGACCCAAAGAACTGCCCATTGCTACTCAATACATTTGGCGATACATGCCAGCGATGAAACTTAATTCAACTGACTTAGTCGCCAAATCCATGAGTTCAAAAATATATTTTCTGGAAATGGCAGCTTACTTAAGGAACTACGATAAAGACTATCGGCACAAATCTCGACAGTCTCATCTTGTATACAATAGTTTCTATTAAACTCATATATTTTGCATTGACAAGTACAATAATTCCGGCTCAGAATGGACCTGGAATTTCGACGGATTTCACTATTATCTGCAAATATTTGTAATGGCTTGATGTGTGTGGCAACATCGAGCCCAGGCTAGGTTTTTCATGTGCTCCTGTCACGGGATGACTGTATATCGAACTTAATGAACAAAAGGTGCACTATCACAGAACATGATAACAGTTAGTCACACATCACTATTTTTTAAATAAAATAAAATAATATAATATATATATATATATATATATATATATATATATATATATATATATATAAATATGTGTTATTGTTTATTATCTGTGTACGTATACGTTTCGTCCCTTTTCAATTTAGACTCATCAGCATAGATATATGACTATTCACTACCGGTCGTACGATTCGAATCCCTGGATTATAAGTATTATTCACCTTTAATCCAACGTCGCTAACCACGCGGCCAATATTTTAATAGCCGATTAACAATGATAATTTAACACATTCAAATGTGGCTTGATGTCCAGGCATTCTACTTCTATAAAAGAAGGAATGATGCATTAAAAAGCAGGTGACGTCATGCTGTGTTTGTACTACCATTAGAGTGCTCTACTTATTTTACGAGGAGCGACAAATATATATATATATATATATATATATATATATATATATATATATATGTAATTTACATACTAGGGTGTTTAGGTTACACCTCCAGAAAATGTAAACGACAGTTAGTTCCCCTCCCAAATCTTATCATATATTTAAGCATAGGGCTTAGCTAAGGGATGTTTCATATTAAACGTTTTTATTCATTTTAACATATGCATTTTGGTTTTTACTTCTACAAACATTTCAGAGACGGGCTAGCATTTACAGTACACTAGAGTAATACTTTTTTCATTATATTTACCTCGGCACTCTTACTGCAATAGTCACAGCTGACTTGTTGATGTTATTGTATCCTATAGACATAAATTAAATAAAGTATTTGGGAAACAATTCTTATCGCGGCATATAAATGTGTATTTTACATGAAAAATCATGAATCGGTTTTGCTTTCTCAATATTGTTTCGTATTTAATACGAAACAATATTAATAAAAATGTGTCAATATTTCTTATCATATATATATATATATATATATATATATATATATATATATATATATATATATATATATATATATATATATATGTGTGTATATGCTGCATCAAAGTTCGTAAATAATCGTATTTCCTTTCTGTATTTTAATATAAGGAATACTAACTACAAGGAAAACAAATTAAAAATTAATATTATAAAATTCCTGTCGAGACAGTTTATAATGTTAGCTATTATCTAGAATGGTTTAAGCTTGTATCGTAAATCATATAATCAATATACTATTTTTAGAGAAAAACATGTGATACAAAGAAACGTAAGTAATACGGATGGATGTGAGTGTGTATCTCTGTGTTTTACTGTTATTTGTACTGCCGTCTTTTTATGTACATCTAAAACAGCGTTTACTAGTGGATTCACCCTTCCTTTACACTTGAAATAAATTGCATGACTAAAGTAATCTCTGCACAATCCGCAATTATATACCATGTTTTTTTACTAAATCGTAGTTCGCGTGGTAAATATCGAATACTACCGAGAAGTAGAGAGTTAACCATTGGTTTATTTTCGGTGAATAGTAACTATCGTACTCTTTTTTTAGTTAGCATATTCCATGAGCGATGGTTCTGAAAAATAGGGAACGATTGCTCTTTTCTGGATTTTAATTGATGTATATGACACTTATCGTCGGCTTGCTTTTTTTCTTTAAGTAGTATATTTGATCTACTTACATACACTGCTTGCATTACTTGTCTACAACGATTTTCATAAAACAAGATATATTTCATTGAATATCAGTTTTACTTTAATATTATTTTTTCTAAGTATTTTAGTAATTAGTTTCCAAATTAATACGGTTCGTTTTGATACTTCACCGAGGGGTGTTCAATCACATGAATGTCCTGCACCTTGACTGGCAATTGAATAGTGAACAGATTTTACATTTATGTTGTAGAGATATCAGTAAATATATGAACAATAAATGTTATATGTTATTAATTAAATAATAATGTCTATATTACAATATTACAATAAAAATATAGATTTTAAGGTTTTCATAATATTACTATATAAAATAAAATTAACTGATCTAACATGTACGAACATTTTTATAAAAGTATGGCTCCAGGATCCACGGTTGGTAAACGCTGACTTATAAGTATATATACTTATATAAGTATACATAATATATTCATAGTAATGTGTTTATGTTATGTGGTATGTGTGTTGAGGTCTCAAGCTGAAGCAGGAAGCACCTACCTAAAAATAAATATACTCATAATTTAAGAAATAATCAGATTTGCATGTTATTATATTTGGAACATAATACATAAGAAGGCACACGCGTAAGTGAAATAAACTACGTTTGATTTATCTTTAAATTGCAAAAAAGCCGAACACCCGCACTTATAAAGATATCAAACTATGGATGAATAAGCGTCCATGAAAGATGTTTATGACAAGTTGTTCATAGATGGTAGAGAGTAACAACGGCGAAATCAGTTATGTTTTAGGTGGGAAAATTAGTAAAAAAGTCGCAAAAAATTAGTAAATGAAATTAGTTATTCAAATCAGGATACTAGATTGTGGAATCAACAGGGAATGTAATAACCTATCATACAACATGAATTAGAAAAAATGTTAAAGTAACAGAACCTCTTGTCAACAATAATTTGCAGTGGAATAAGTTTAGCATTAAAAAAAAGAAACAATATAAAGTAATTGAATGCACGAGTGTGCGTGTAAAATGTTATTAACATATGAAGTATTTCCAGTTGGTTAATGTCCGGTGATAACATTTCAGGCGAAAAACGATTTAAAGATGAAATAATGGATTTCGTTGAGACAGCGTTAAAAATGTTCAAAATGAAGTAAATCTAATAGAACACTGTTTAGTTCAAGCGTAGATGAGAAGCACTTATTCGGATGTAATTTTGACAATTACGATCATTTTAAAATGCTTCGGTGGACCGGGAATGAAAATTGCTTTTTTAGGAGTTGAGTTTAAAATGTCGTGTATATAATAAGCAGGCAGTAGAGAATTCCAGTAGAAACTTCGATCAAATCTAAAGCGAAAGAGATTTCTGGTCCGAGACGAAGCCAGTAAAAAAGTGGGGGAAGCAGTGAGATAAAAGTTTGGAGGATGAAACTATGGTTGATGGCGGGAGTAGGGTAGGGGAAGGGTTTGTTTAGTTACAGCTCATCGCTAGTAAGCAGCAATATACTGTCAGACCTGGGATGGCTTCAGTTAGTGTGGGGTTTCAATAAGCTAGAACCAGTACCGTTTCAGCTCACTAAGTAAACAGTTCGGGAGGATGTACATCTGTATTTACACGGATTTTTCTACAAAATTATATGTTATTAAAACAGTTTAAAAGGGTTCAAATTGGGGAATGAAGGATCACATGATTAGAAATCTGGGATATACATGTTTAAGATGTAATAACCCAGACAATTATAGTCTTTCAGCGTTTAATGCTTAACGACATCATAGATTTCGCAGTTAGTTAAATATTAAATGCATGACTGAATAGTATACTTTAATATATAACTGAAGTTGGAATTGGGAACCGCGTTAATATGTTTGCAACAATTGAGTTGAATTATGTAACCGCAGTGATGACATGGAGTACTGACATTACAGATCGTGTTTAAGGGGGGGGGGGGTAATAGGTAATTATAGGAGTAACCAGGGAGCGTAGTTGAAAGTTTAGAGTAATGACATCTATGAGAAAAAGAATGTCGGTAGAGCGAAGTCGCTATAAAGTCGATGGTGTGGATGCAAAAGGGAGATAAGAGAGGCAATGTATACGTATGTAAGCCCCTACTCTAAACACTGGCCAATATTAAAAAAGGTATTATCTCTCTTCCTATATATATATATATATATATATATATATATATGTGCGTGTGTGTGTGTGTGTTTAAAAGCAGACACTGTTTTTTCCTCCAATCCGATACACACTGACATGTAATACCAATATATTATTGTATTCTTAGGATTGATGAGTGTGTATCTTAAATGTTGAGTCTACTAAACATCGTTGTGAGATTGATCAATTTTCAGTCCGAAAGCATATCTCTAACTTCATAATAATTTACAACAAATTCAATTAGTTGTTGTTTTTTAATTATACATGAAAAATATTGATTCTTTTAAAATCACTGATTCTTAATTTTATTTTCACTCTTTTAGTGGTGATACCATATCACTTCTAAATAATTATTACATATATGTTTATGTAATTTAATTTATATTTTATTTTAACTAAATGTATTTTATTTAATGCAGTGTTTAATTGGTCATCATTAAATACTCTTCTCATTAACGCTTAACCTTTTTCATATTTGTCGTCATACAATGTAATTAAATGAAATCATAAGGCATAGGAATCGACAACTAGAACAAGCTTACTCTCAATGTTTATATTTAAAATATAATCGAAAGGTATTATTAAGTGAATTATTCTAATAAGGAAAATTCATACTTGATAGTATAGTAAAACTTACAGTTTTTACAAACAATATTGTCATACATATATTTCAAAATAATCCACCAATGTTTGCTCTTACTTCTGATTTACTTTTATAAACATTGCAAATGAATATAACATTTTATTAAAGTGACTCCATAGCTTTTTTATTGTTTCAAGCTTGTGCAATGCATACCCATGCCTATATATGGTACACGAGGACGTATTTTCAAACAGAGAACCCACAATGGTACAAATAAGTAGTCGAGAACTAAAAACACAGCTTGCTATTATAGCTCAGGCTTTCTCTGCCTAGTATATTTTATTCGATTATTGATATCATGTACATCGTTTTAATGTAATTTCCTCCATAAAATACACATATTTATACATGCATATGTTTTGCTTATTTTATGTATAATGTACTTGAACTCACGTTCAAGAAACTTCAAACTGTGTAATTACCAAAAGTAAGAATATGACAAGCAATATTCAGTATTGCATAATGCTTACATCTTATGCAATTCTTCAGTCCAGCCGATTTCTTTAAACACAATGATGCACATCGATTGTATATCGAACAAACATGCTCATTAGCCACGAAAGAAAAGGGAAATATGAAAACGTAATATCGCGTTGCATGTGAGAGTTTAGTACGAGCACGACTTGCACAACAACTTACCCTAGCTTACCAGCACGCTGTCTTTATAATACTATGACTAAAATATGTTGCAGTATACATTATCTTGTACACTTCCATACACAGACTCCAGTTTGATTAAGTCATGCACTATAAAGATTTGATGCATCCTTATTTATTCTGCATCCGTATTAAACTCACTAAATGTGTTCCTTAAGAAAGCGGTACTTGATAGTAAAGAATAAGTGTCATTTTGTAGTGTTTAGGCACCTTTTCGATTAAAGTTATCTGTATGATGACAAAATCCAATGGCCTCGTATCCGAAAGTCCTTTTGTCTGTTCGAGCGATGTATTTCCTTGGAAATGTTTTATCGCAAAAACTGGACACATATCTAAAAGCAGAATATGATAAGGTATTATTAAAATGAATTAAGGTATGCTCCACCAGTTAGCGTGTGTAGAAATAAGTGATTACAAATAATCGTAGTTCATGATATAGACACGATCCTCTAAATCTTGCCCATTATCGGACCCGCGTGTTTTCAATGAAGGAAATATTTTTTCTTGAACAATGGGGTGGGATATGTCGAGTAACTAAACTCATTCAGTAACTGAATATAACACAATTGTATATTCATGTTAATGCATATATGTGTAAACATAATTGTATGCCTATTTGTTCAAACGTTTGCAATACACCGATGTAAACTATCCGTGCTCAGGAAATTCAAACACAAAATGAATATGCGATACACTCTCTTAAAATGTAACCGTATCAGTTTAGTTGCATACAATTAATGCATATAAAGAGGATATAGATAACTGCTATTCGAAGTAAGAAACAAGTTTAAGAGTTTTAAAAATGCCATGAAATAATAGATACGACATTATGATCTTCAGATTGTAATATTGAACAAGTATGTCTTTCGAAAAGTTACTCAATTTTTGTGTACGTGTCAGTATCGGTTCATCCGGTGTTATTTTTGTTAGAAAGTATTCATTTTTTAATTCTGCATTATAATATAACCCGATATACTGAATCAGCAATGTATACACTTATATACAATAATCGGGTTTCATTTAGAGGTGGTATATAGACTATTCCTTATTTAGAAAGGGTTTCGCCTCTGATAATGATACCCGTATTGCTTGATCGCAAATTGGACATTTTCGGTACGGGGTTAAATACCATGATGTTTCGAACTTTGGGAATTGATGACGTCTTGGTTCCTGGGCCTACCTTATTGTAGTGTGTTGCAATTATTTAACACATACTGATGACCAACGTCTTATAATTTATTCATAATCACATTGATTAAACCGTAAGAGGGAGACTGATAAGAAGAGTCTATAATGTTCTTGCCAATGCGCTTTTAAAACGGTGAACCCGTTAAAAGTCTCCCGACGTCCGCGATTATGTCACATGGTGCACGTATTACAGTTTGTGTTGTTCCTGTTTTGCACATGCATATCTAACTTGGTTTAAAGCCATAGACAGATCCTCCCTACTATTTCTGTAATAATAGAATCGAATCTGTTCATTATACAACAGATACATGTCAATAATGATTAAAATTTGTCAACCCTGGCTCGTGTTCGATCAGTACTAAAAGTGGCGGAAGTGCGTCATTGTCATTAAAATAAACATTTTGTACATAAAGTGTGATCAGATATAGTGGGCTTAATTATGCAATGATATTATAGCGACTGTGTGAATTTAAGACTGTCCCCCCGTTATGAATAAAATGGTATCTTGCGTTCAACACGTCATATTAAATTCCTTGTTTACAGTAGGTATTGGTTGTTTTAGCATTACATGACCATTTTAGACTTTGTCTTGATGAAATACAAATCTGACAGAGTAAAAATCAAATAGCAAATTTTCAGGCGGTCGAAGTGTCAGTCGGTATACTAAAATAAATACAAATTCAATGATATATCTTATTTCTTGAAATAACCTCGCGTTACATTATTTGACTTAGTTTAACAGCGATATTTGAATAGATTAAGTAAATTAACTGTATTATATTGTATTACATATTATAAAGATTGTTCGTGGACGCATGTTGGTTTGTATTAGCGAATATACCATCGTTACATGTGCACCGGGATTTGAACTCAGCTGTTTGAAAAATTAGTCGCGCTATAGGAACATATATAGCCGTTTATCTTTGTATATCTCTCTTTCTCTCTCTCTATGTCTCTCTCACTCTCTCTAACTCTCTCTCTCTCTCTCTCTCTCTCTATGTCTCTCTCTTACTCTCTCTAACTCTCTCTCTCTCTCTCTCTCTCTCTCTATATATATATATATATATATATATATATATATTATAAATCCAAATTTTCGGTTTAACAAAGCTTAATCATAGAAACAGACAGTATATATTTATTTTATTTTCATCATGGTGAAAGTGAAATGGACCGTCGAAGACTGACGATCCCATCCGATGTTATTGGAGTGTGTGAATATATGTACGGTGCAAGTAGTGAATGTGCTGTGAAGCATGGGTAAGAATAATTTGAGTATTACTGCAGCATATAAATCGTCGTTAAAATACATTTGAAAAATTTGAAAAACTACTAAACGCGTAAATTTATATCAATCAATAACATGTATTAATCATTTTTCTAATATATTTTATGAATCCGAATTTTCAGTATAACAAACCTTAATCATGGAATTAGGAAAAACACAAAAAATCAAATATATACTGTCTGTTTCTGCATTAAGGTATGTTAACTAAAAAAATCGGACATATAATATATTAAAAAATGATTAATAAATGTAATTAATTGATATAAATGTACGCGTCTGTTAACTGTTTTTTTTTCAAATTTCCAAATATATATATTAGCAATGCTCTAATAACACTCATATATATATATATACATATATATATATATATATATATATATAGTAAGCAATGAAAATATACCTACGTATCGAGCACTGTTGAAGTAAATATTGAAAACTGACACATAAAAATGTCCTTTTTCTCAGTAGCCCCTTACGTTTACAGTGGGGTCCTGCCTTGTTTGGGGTGAATCATGTAAAAAAAAATATCTCCTTATAATATTTTATGTGGATACATGAAGTACTAATATATATATATATATATATATATATATATATATATATATATTTATAACTTGTGGTATTACAATGCATTTGTTTCTTTGTTCAATACTTTTCAGCATTCTACAGGACAACATAGCAATATATATATATATATATATTCAAATTATTTTCGTTCTTTTATTTTTTTAAGCATTGGTGATAGGTAATAAGTGTCAATAGAAAGCCCTTACAATGCAAGGTAGATTTTTTTTTACTGTTGTCTTATATATTTCGGAGAAACACTCCATTTTCAAAGATGTATTTTTTTTTAAATAAACAAACTTATAGTTTTGTTTATAGAAGAAACGTCTTGTTGGTCTGACGTATTTATCCGCTCTGTGATGGAATTCGCGGTAGTAGGTAGAAAGAACGGAAGCATCGGGCATGCTGGGAGTTATATTCAAATTATTTTCGTTCTTTTTTTTTAAGCATTGGTGATAGGTAATAAGTGTCAATAGAAAGCCCTTACAATGCAAGGTAGTTTTTTTTTTTACTGTTGTCTTATATATTTCGGAAAAATACTCCATTTTCAAAGATGTATTTTTTTAAAAATTTTAAATAAACAGACTTATAGTTTTGTTTATAACTCACAGCATGCCCGATGCTTCAGTTCTTTCTACCTACTACCGCGAATTCCATCACAGAGCGGATAAATACGTCAGACCAACAAGACGTTTCTTCTATAAACACAACTATAAGTTTGTTTATTTTAAAAAAAAATACATCTTTGAAAATGGAGTGTTTCTCCGAAATATATAAGACAATAGTAAAAAAAAAATCTACCTTGCATTGTAAGGGCTTTCTATTGACACTTATTATATATATATATATATATATATATATATATATATATACTAAAAATACAATACAGATTGTAATTTAATACGTATATTTATTTTTGATCAAAATAGAGTTACACATTATAGTTGCTTATGGGGTTGCTCTTCACGTCTATATGTCGAACACAGACATCGCACTCTCGTTGATTCATGTATCTCTTTATGATCATATAAATATACAATAAAATTTCAACTGTCCACCTCGTATGCTACTAGAAAGTATTTAAAGGATGATTAGTTATGTATAAAGCATAACACCGCTGTTGTAGTTTCTGTAAATATCATATTTTATTCTGATATTTCGAGCAGACCTCCGCTCATTGTCATAGAATGATACGAAATGAGGCATGGGGCATGCGTGCGCATTCAAAGAATAAATGAATACACCATGAATGTGTTCTCTTCTGTGGGTGTATCATAATTATAGAAATATGATATGATTTAAATTGATGAATAATAAATCTCGTTAATGGGTAATAATGGATTCGCACAAAACATCCATGTTATGTTAATGTGTTATCCAGTGTTTATTAAATACAGCTCTAGATGCGGTCAACAGAATACAGAACGAAGAACATATACTGACGACGAACATGTATTACTTCATAAAATATAAATAATAAATATACTTATGCACCTAAAATAATTGATCATAAGCAAACAGCTGTTTCTCCTCTCAGACAAGTATTATTACTTGAAGTTGATATCATAATACACAAACTGATGACCCCAGACATTGACAACTCATTACTTATCCTTTCGGCAAAGTTATTTCGCGTGAACTGACTTGAACGTTAAAAAAAGGAATGAACGCTGCGCGCTTTTGAAAATTCCAGATTTCTTAACAGTTTCATTTTTCTTCTTTTTTTCTTTATGGTGTGTATTTCGTATCATCTATGAATAAGAGCGGAGGTCTGCTCGAAATATTAGAATAATATATACTATTTACGAAAACAACAGCATCGTTTTTCTGGTTCATACATCAGTAATTATCTTTAAAATACTTTTCTAGAAGCATACGTGGAATATCAAACTAAGTTATATATATATATATATATATATTTATATATATATATATGTACGTATATATATATACATATATATATGTGTGTATATATATATATATATATATATATATATATATATATATATATATATATATATATGTGTGTGTGTGTGTGTGTAAATATAATATACTAATCATTAGTGTAATTTAATTCCTGTATGATTCATTCAAAAATGCCAGGTTTGTATTTGTTGTTCTTAACGTAACATACTCTATGATAATGAACACGATAATAACCATAGCCAAGAAGTAATAATAGATTATTGATTGATCAATATTTATTAAAATACCATGAAATTAATATATTATTGGATACTCTATTAATAGGGTTATAAATGAAACAAGCACGAATAGAAATAGGGCAGAAGAAACAAAATAATAGCGGGGAATGACATAATGATCCTGCATCTATCTATCTATTAATATATATATATATATATATATATATATATATATATATATATATATATATATATATATATATATATATATATATATATATATATATGCATGGTTAGGTTTCTTTCCTCTTATTTGAATACCTTTCTGGTACCAAATGTGCTTAAGTTTTCATCCTAATAAAACAAGTATATCAACATAATTGTATTAACTATGATTACCAAAACGAGATTGCAAGCTAAGTCTGGGCAACCCTCATAACTAGTGAGTTCCCCTAGGGCTAATCTTCCAGGGGGGTCGGGCAGATTACGACAGGGTAAAGCCGTTGTCATTAGAGACAGTGAAGTAGGAGCTCCTTCTTTCGAAATGGCAAATAGGACTTGTCCGACCGATAATAATTTTAACATTGCTCCCTGTGCAGCTTCGTTATATAAAACTTGTGATATTCTAATAACATCTAAAGAATATCAACTTAATGTAACTAAATGAATCTATCCAGTCCTAAATTATTCGGGGAAGATTTGTCGTGTAGGTCACAAAATTTAGTTTACTTATTATCGTGTAAAAATTGTAATTTTAAATATGTAGGCGAAACAGTACTTCCTTTAAATAGACGGATGCATTTACATAGAACTATTAATAAAGGCTGTGTCCATGTTGTAAAACACTTTAAAGAAAAAAACCTGTAGAGAATCGTCTTTTTCAATACAGATTATTGTAAAACTTATAGATAATGTATACGATAGTTTTGGTAAGGTAGATAATAATACACTTAAAATGCGTGAAAATAAAGAAGATGAAATAATTCAGAAAATGCGAGTAATTCATCTATATGGTCTAAATGTAAAAGTAAAAATAGATAATTTACAAGACGAATTAGAAAATGTAGGGCGATTGTATCCAGCTTTGCCTCGCTACGGTACTAGCGATAGGACACATGTAAATAGAAACAATAGAGAATATGCCGTTTAATGCGAGGATTTTTTTTAAAAAACTGATGAGGTTACCACGACTGATATTTCTGAGTCTTTTAATTACATCAGAAAACTTCTTAATAAAACAAAGAAAAAGGTATTAAAAGACATAGCATGTAAGATATTATAAAACCCGGATATGATATATAGGAAGGAAGAACTAAATGGTATGAGTATATCATGGATATAATCGATACAAAATTAGACAAGCCACCTACTGAGGGTATAAAAAATAAACCTTGAATTGTTTGTGTAGTCCTGTATGAAAATAAAGGATTTGATGATATAAATCTGCCTACAATATTTAATAATCCAGAAATCATTCAGTCACTGCCCAATGAACTTAAAAAAGAGGAACAGAAACCAATAGTAACATATAAACTAGGGCAAACTATACGGAATATGTTTTTTAACTAAAAAGAAACGGTAGAGAATTTAAATGTTAATGATCATTATAAAATGTGTATACCATCATGTGAATGTGAATCCTCTCCTTAATGTAATACTGCCATAGGGCGTATAATTACCGGTAATCTTACGATAGTTAAACATTCTAAATTAAGAAAACTCCTACGTAAAGGCCCAAACTATAGAGACCCTTACTGTTTTGAATTATTCAAAATGTATTAAGGAAATTAATATAGCTATAGATAATTTCACTACATCCATGGCAAAAAACATAAACTATTACATACTACATTTGACGCATGGAGAAATAATGTACTTAGATTCGTAAATTAAAACGTAGAACGTGTAAAAGAATTTAAACACACTAAAAAATTGAATGCCCTCCTTAGAAATCCACAAATAACTACGGAGCTTGAAATGCTTCAAAATAGGTTGGTAATAGTTCCTATTGATAAGGCGACAAATAATATAGCTTTTATCTGCAAAAAGTATCATATACAACGCTTATTGCTAGAAGTAGGAATAATAGGTGACGTTTCATATACTTATGAATTAAAGAATAGTAAAAGCGATAATATTATCATGAACAATAGTGTTATTTGTGAAAAATTAGGATTGAAATTAGAAGAAAAGTACAAAAAACTTCCATGTATGTATCGGATGCCTAAAATGCATAACACACCAGTTGGCGCCCGTTTTATTTTTGCCTCAAAAATGTGCATCTATAAGTAAGACTGTATCATAAGTCTTAAAATTAATTATAAATCAAATAAATAATTTCCATAAAAAAGTAAATTCTATAGTAATATAAACCTATTTTGGGTGGTAAATAATTCAGATCTAGTAAAAGAAAAAATAGATCGTAGTAATTCCCGTAAACAGGCTAATTCAATCTCGACATATGACTTTAGTACAATACATACACAAATACTACATAAAGAACTTATTAAAGAATTAAGTAATACTATAGATTTAGCTTTTGCAGGAGGAAAAAGTAAATACCTAGACTTTGCAAAATCTAAATCCTTTTGGTGTAAAACTAAAAATGGTAAGACGAGTGTGTCGAAAACTGGTCTGACAATGCTTATAACTCACCTTATAAAAGAGAGTAACTTTCAAATAGGAAATACATTACTACTCCAAACAATATGTATTCCAATGGGGTTGGATCCGTCTCCATTTGGGGCAAATCTATATTTACATAGACTTGAATATGTATATGTAATCATTAATAGACAAAAATGATATATCTCGAGCGTATAATTATCATGGATGTAGGCGATATATTGACGACCTCGTTTGCATTAATGATAGCTAATGTTTGCAAATACTAAACATTTAATATATCCTAAAGAGTTAAAATTAAACTGTGAACATAAGGGAACACAAGCAACTTTTCTTGATTTGGATATACAAATAGAAGATAACATATTTATCTATAAACTGTTTGATAAAATAGATTCATTCCCTTTTCGTATCGTGCGGATGCCACATAAAAATAGTACCTGCCCTTTGTATACATTTTACGGGAGTATTATGTCCGAATTTCCGAGGATTGCTCGTGTTACCTTAAAATTAGTAGATTTTATGCCCCAAATTTCTGACCTAATAATAAGAATGATTAAACAAGGTGGCGATCAAAAAAAATATTTAGACAATTAATTAAGGCAATTACTCGCGATCCTGATGCTTTTAAGTCTCATCAAATTAATCAAAATAAATTGATAGAGCAAATCCAAACCTATCTAAATAAAAATAATGTAGAATATGTATAAACGTATTTATAACACATATACTAATAAAAATGAGAAAAAGAAAAACAATAATAATAAACAGTAGAAAGGGCGAAAGAAAGAAATTATAAAAAAGAACAAGATGAAGAAGAAGAACAAAGAGAAACAAATCGGCAGTCAGCTTATGAACGCCGATTGGAAACGCTGTAAGTGGGCAAAGAAAAAGAAGAAGAACAAGAAGAAGAAGAAGAAGAACAAGAAGAAGAAGAAGAAGAAGAAGAAGAAGAAGAAGAAAGAGAGAAAAATCGACAGGAAGCATATGAACGCACAGTGGTAACGCTGTGAGTGGGCAAGGAAGAAGAAGAAGAAGAAGAAGAAGAAGAAGAAGAAGAAGAAGATGAAGAAGAAGAAATAGAGAAAAATAGGCAGTTGGCTTGTGAACGCCGATTGAAAACGCTGTGAGTCGACAAGGAATATTAGTATTTATTTGAGGTTGATGGCAACGAGGAGTTGGACAACAAAGGAAGAGGAGGAGGGGGAAGAGGGACTAAAAGCATATATATGTATATATATATATATATATATATAGTTAATTTTATTTTTTCATTTTTTTTTTAATACATTTTGATGTGTTGATATTTTTCATATTTTTAATATAACACTAAAAACAAGAATATATTAATCACCGAAAAGGTAGTGTAATGGATTCGTCCGAACGCTTTAAACAACATTTTTGTAAGTAACGGATACATTTTATTAGACAGACGAACAACACAGGTAAGGAATACTTTTTCATTGATTTTCTTAATAACTAACATAAGTTACCAAAACATTTATATGGAACAAAACTTAGATTTAGTATACTGAACGTTTATGTTTTTGTCTTTTAAAAGTAGTGGGGTCTGACCAACTCTGCTGGGAAGCCATGAAATTAAATGCTGTCTTGTTTTTTAAATTCCCAAAACAGTTTTACATGGTAAAAAACTGATGATCTCTTAAATAATGTTAGAATCAAAGTAATATAATAACTGTAAAAAATTAAATTGACATACATCAGTGATTTTCTACTGAACGACTTTGGACTATAAACTTTTTTTTTCATATATAGTTTTAATGATTGAGAAACTTCCGGGACTGTATATATATATATATATATATATATATATATATATATATATATATATATATATATATATATATATATATATATATATATATATATATATATATGGGAAATTAAAAAGGAAACACCAAAATACGTTTTTTCATGTATTCATCAAAGTTACGTCTTTATTTGTAAGACTTCCTCAGGATGATAATTTTAAGAAACATGTCATGAAAGTACATAACACTATTGGGTTGACATGATAGGTTAATGAGAATAAGTAGTAGCCACTACTAGGAGCGCAGGACCGAGGTCCGTGCTGAGAGAAGTCAGTAGCAGGGAATGAAATCATTGTGAATGGCTGTGAGTGAAACAAGTGGAGAGTTGGTAGTGAATGAAATTAATGTGAATTACTGTGAGTGAAATAGTGGAGGGGTGGGGAAAGGGGAGGGGAGGGAAGGGGGAGGCTATGTGTTTCTTGTGTGTAGGTAGTGTCATAGTTTTAGAGAAGATTTGAGAACATGAAGGTGACTTGAAAGTGGGGGTTGGGTAAGAGTGTGGAAGAAGTAGTCGAAAGGGTGCAATGGGTAAGGGGGTGATTTTTGGTGGTTTGGTATGACATTTTTGGAGTAGGAGTATTTGACCAGCGGGCTATGTCAGGAATGTGTGGATATAAGTAAGTTAGAAGGAACGTGTTGAAATGTGCTGAAAATATAACAATGAGAGGATGGAGAGAAAGAAAAAGAAACAAGAGGAGAAAAGTGATATTAATTTTGGTGAGAAATTGGTGAAATGCAGTTTTGTGCAGGCAGTTTTGATGGTATTAATTAAAATTGAGGGCACAAGGGGTTTACATATCTAAATATGTGTGAGGGTATCGGGATTGTGTTCACTAGTGAGGCTGTTATTTGTGGTTAAGTGGTTTGGATTCGTGGTTAATGAAAATGAATGTGGGGTTGCATGGGTGTGTATGCGGGGTCTTGTATGTAAGTACAATTGAGAGCGAAGAGAAGGGAGGTTAGCCAGGATCTAGGTTCGGTTTTTGTTCGGTCAGGATAATTTTGCTTATTAAGGGGGATAGACTATAGAGGCCATTTCGTTGTCTGCTGGTGTTGGAGGCTGTGATTAGTGCGGTTTCCAGTAGTCTTTGCCGAGCTTTGTTGTGAATGTATTTGGTGATGTTGGCCTGTTCAAATTTGAAAGCATGATCGTGCTCTAATACATGGGAGAAAAGTGCACTGAGCGAGTTATTGTGTTTAATGTCCCGTTTGTGTGCGCTCAATCTTTTTTTTCAAGTCACGTTGTGTTTCTCCCACGTACATTTTATGGCAGTTGTTGCATGGGGCAGTATATCAGCCGGCATGGGATGTGTTTTTTGGGGAAATGTCTTGATGGGTTTCATGTTTGTTTTATCGTTTGTGATGTTGGAATGCCTAATTTTTTAAGTGTGTTGCATATGGATGTGTTATTGGAATGCGTAGGTAAGAGAGGGGGTCTGTCTATGAGAGAGTTGTTTGGTGTTATTTTTTGTGTGTTGTTTTTGAGAATATTTGAAAGGCTTTCTTCTTGGCATTTAATATAAAATGTGTGGGGTATTGCAGTGGTTTTAAGGAATTAGTGATGTATTTTATTTATTCATCTATGTATTGAGGACTTCAGGTTCTAAGAGCGCGTAGGAAGAAGCCTATTATAATACCTGTTGTTATCTACCTATTGTGGTGAGAGTAGAAGCTTATGTAGTCATTTTTGTGAGTGTTTTTGCAGTGTACCTTGAATGCTAGTTTGTTGTTGGACTTTATTATAAGAAGGTCTAGGAATGGTATCGAGCTGTCTATTTCAGTCTCATGTGTCAATTTTATGGAGGGTTCCACTGTGTTGAGTTTTTCTTTGAGATTATTAATTTGTATATCTACGGGGAGGAAAACAAGAATATCATCAATGTATCTAAATTATTCGATGGTAGGGGTTAGTCTGAATTTGAAAGTGCTGGATTCTAAGAATTCTAAGAAGAGGCAGGCTAATATATATATATATATATATATATATATATATATATATATATATATATATATATATATATATATATATATGAAAACATTGTAAAATAACCCATTAGATTATATCTAGGGATATGGTAAAACATTCCTGATACGACGATGATATTTCTCATTAATATTTGTTAAATCAGAGTAAAATAAACAGATATATTATTCAAGACTTGACATATTCACTTGCGTATTTCTTAACATGTTCCACTCACAATGTTATGCTCCTTTAGTTTGAACTTTACAAAAAAGTGGGCTTTTCTCATCAAACGCTAAATAAAACCTTTAAAATAACAAAAGTTAGAATCTCCAACTTTTAACAAAAGTGTTTATGCACTTTTTAAGAAGTGGTATGAGAAAAATGTATGAACATTTTAATTTCATAGAATGAACAAAATTTTATTTAATGTGAAGACTAGTTTTTAATTGATATATTTGTTTTAGTTCAGCGTTAAAAAATCATGGGTAAAGCGACACCCTAAGGTAAAAAGACAGTAAGCATAAGCAGAAATTCAGTTGCATATCTGTTATAGGAAATTAACATAGGTCAAACATAATAAATAACTTTCAAAATGATGTATATAAAAAGTGTTTTTTTAATCAGAGCTTGCAAGTCTTGTTAGCAAATTTAGCGGTTAACATTTTTAGAAACAGATTGCATCTAATATGGCAGATGTGCACACATTAATTCTTAATATCCTTTCATATATAAAAATAAATCAATAATAATGAGTGTGAAAATACAGCTTTTATTTATGTATAAGTGTTCTGACGTAATAGACATTGGAAAAGAAAATTATTAAATAAATGAATAAATAATTAATAAATAAATAATAAATAATCAAATAATAATATTAATAAATAAATACATCAACACATTAATAAATACATACATAAATAAATATATCGTCTCTTTACACGACCCTGATGTTTTTAATGTTCCCGCTTTCTAATCTAACGGCTAATTTTCAAAGAGTTTAATAGACATGTGGCATGACCCCTCTTCCCGTTTCATAGTTTTAATTAATTCTAACAACGACCCTGCCCGCCCCCAACCCTTCCACAGTTATTTTAATATCCTATCCCTTACATAACTGCCAGTATTCCGACATACACTACTGGCATCTCAACTTCCTACTGCAACCATCTATTTGTATCTACCATTTTTTTTCATTAAATGTTAACCTCATATCCGCCATCACCTCGGGTTTCAAAAAAGTGGTACTGGTGTTTTGTGTTGCCTTCAGACATTCATCCTGAGGAAGTCTCAGAATAAAGACAACACGTAGATGAATAGATACATAATATTTTTTGTTTTCTTTTTTCAATATATATATATATATATATATATATATATATATATATATATATATATATATATATATATATATTGTTAACAAAAGGCTGCCATACATTTAAAGAAAATGAATGAATGTAGTTTAAATGCTAGCGTTACGAACGAAATTATGTATTACAGATTTAGAACTTGTATAACCAGAGTTACCGCGGTAATATTCTTAAAATAAAGTAACGGTTTACTCTTTCAGCAGTACTAAACCATTAGCAAGAAATCTGAAGTGAAATAAAAATATGGAAAATGTGGATAACCAGCTGTTTTACTTTACCACAGTTTCGGATATTTACAGATATGTATGATAAAAAAGACTTTATAAAAAGTTGTATTTAGTTTGATTTTTGAGGACAATTACTGATTATAAAATGATTATGAAAGTAAGTGTTGCTATTTATTAGATAATCCCGTACTTAAATCTTTTGTGATTGTTACTTTTATTTCTATATGTGTTTTGATTATCCTCATAATTGAAATACGATTTACTTTGGTAGTCTATTTGCATATTGTTTTATGATGAACTCATTTCAAATATGTACAAGTAGTTATCTTAATTGAAATCGATAAAGTTTTCATGTGGATGATTGAAAATAAAGAAAAAGGTTTTTATTATTTACTAGAAAAATATTCCTTTAAACGCGCTTACTTATGGATAAACATTGCGCAGTGTTGATGTTCAGTACGTCATAATAATATTATCAATTCTGTAATCCACTGTATATATATATATATATATATATATATATATATATATATATACACATTTGAAGATGAGATGAATTAGATGCACATGATATATATGTACATATATATATATATATATTCATATATATATATATGCATATATATATATATATATATATATATATATATATATATATACATATATATATATATATATATATATATATATATATATATATATATATATATATATATATGGCGGGGAGTAATTACTCGGTGAACTAATCTCGAATAATTCTTCCGAATCATCGATATTTGACCATATCTTAAGAGATAACATATTTTATAATAGAAAAAGGGAAAAAAATTTAAACATATACAGAAAACTAGAAGTTCGAAAAATAGAAAGAAAAAAAACGACAGAATTAAATATATGAGACACCAATTGAAATAAATATTAAATAAAATAAGAAAAAAAACATGATTTAATTAAGGAAATGTATAACTGATAAAAAAATATGGAAATTATCGCCTACATAGAGAAGCTAGAGAGATAAATAAAGTTATGTGGAAGAGACAGAGGCTACCATGCCGATAGAGAGTTACATAAATATTGGTAAATTTCGAAAATGTTAAATGAATATTTCAAAGTCTCTATCGAATACAATACATATTTATAAATTCTCTATATGTTCATAACTATTCAGTACAGTATATGACACACGGCTAATGACGTTTTTTTTTAAAGAAAACACTGCATTAATAATAAAAACGTAACTAAGAATACAATGTAACTCATATATACATAGAAAAATAATTTTTTAAAAACATCATATATACGTTGAGCCTTTCTAAGAGGATTTACGCAAAAACAAACTCAGATGTTTTAAAATAAAATTAAGTAATAAAGCCTAAAGAATTCAGAAACCTGAAGTATGGACTAATTGACAGAAGAAAAATGTAAACACTATTCTATCATAAAATACTTTCCGAAGCAATCATTGTCATGTGTTAAAACGTGGATGCAAATCTAAACGAAATAAAAATAAAATAAGAAAACAGGACAAGGGAAATACATAACTAAACGGGGCAGCAGATGTGTTCTTTTCGGAATAGTATGTTCGCTAATTAAAACAGAATTATATATATTGTCGATTTTAACACAAATATAAGCGTAGAGAAAATTAATTATGTTTGCTTATGAAGCAAAAAATATTCTCCGGTGAATTTCACACATTGCAGCTAACAAATGCTAAACTTGTCCGTTTGAAAACAAAACACATCTTTAAAAAATACTAGTGTTAACAATACTAAGAAAATAATTAATAAGGACTAAAAATATAGAACATATTAATAATAATTAAAATAATAATAATAATAATTGCAATAATGATGATAATATATATATAGGATTTATAATAATTATAGTTATACTACTACTACTACTACTAATAATAATATTGATTATTATTATTATACTACTACTACTACTAATAATAATAATAACAATAATGATTGTAATACTACCAATAATAACAATAATAATAATAAAAATGATAATAATTATTATACTACTAAAACCTTTACTACTACTACTGCTACTACTACTACTACTAATAATAATAATAATACTAATAATAAAAAGGATGTATGGAAAACACAAATAAAGAGCTTGAGAAATACATCACTCAGAAGACAGAAAATATGATAACCGAAGCAAAATACACCGTCCCATTAAACTACACACGAAGCACCAACACCAAAAACTAAAAGACGAATAAAAAAACAAGTGAGAAGAAAAACAGCTACAGGTACGTTTCATAAAAATTACAACTGAAGAGACAAACTAACATTACAGGGCATGACTAAGAAAAGAACACTTAAAAAGAAAAACATAATCTCTACTGGCAGCTGCACAGAACAATTTAAGTACGAATAAGTACATTAAATGGGGAATAGATTACAGCCAGGAAACGATAATTGAAGATTGTGGGGGCAAAGAGACGGAACAGTAAATCATATAATATAGGGATATAACAAACTATCTAAAAATGAATACAAGGACATACACGAAGCGTTCAGTAAGCAATATATTGGGAGCTATGAAAACAACTGCATTTCTAACATACGTACAACATCGTACACATATACAGCAGAGAGAGTTCTGGAATACGAAAATCACAGACTCATGTGGGACATGAAGATGCAAACAGATACATCCACACAAGCAAGGAGACCATATGTCATAATAGTCAGCAAGAAGGAACATTCCTGCCAAATTGTAGATTTTCCCATACCAGCAGCCATAAAGGGAAAGTAAATGAGACTGAAAAACGACGCAAATACACGGAGAAAGGCAATACAATACCAATAGAGGTTCCTACCTGCAGTAGGAACAATTAAAACAAACGGGGGAAAGGCTAGGAGAAATTGGAATCGAAGGGATCACTGAGACCATACAAACAATGTCAATGATCAACACTACTGATTTCTTATGGAAAATCTTTACTAGTTACATGAGAGATACAACAGGAGCAAACAAAACTACAGAAATACACTACCTAGGAATGAGAAAACAGCAAGCCATTTCATACACCCCCACACCAAAAACACAATGATGACATCGGCGTCGGCTGCTACCACACAGAAAAGTCGTGAAGATTCAAAAAGGATGGGAAGTTCGAGGAGGCAGATCACTAATCATACCTCCACTTGAAGAGTGAATAGTACTCGAAATCAAGGGAGGCTTGTTTTCAGTAAGATTACATAAAACACCACCGGTTGTTATCAGTGAGCAATCACTGATGATAACTTATGCGCTAACAGTTAGTGAGTATGATAATTATGATAGTAAGAATATTATGGCCATGGGCAATGCACTACAGTTAAAGGATGATACTGACCGACTATACGTGAAAAGAACGAAGGGAGAAGATAACTGGTAAGTATACTTCACTGTGTAGAAGACACAACAGACTTCCAATCACAAAATGGCTGATTGCCGCAACAAACGACACTGTCAAAATGAACACTACAAAGCGCAGCGAAACCAAAAAGTAAAAGCCGAGAAAAGAAAGACACACCTGTTACATGCACGATTACTAAGTATGACACTTGAAAAAACTCACAAAAACACGTGTACGCACCTATGAATAGAACACTTTAAAAAAAGATATAGAATCGTATCTTAAAGTTGCACAAACAATGTTATTAATACTAACTGAATCAAAGCTACAATAGAGAAACCCCCAAAAAGCAGTTAATGCAGAATCTGTGGGCAAAGAGACGAAATAGTGAATTACATTATAAGTGAATGTAACACACTAGCCTTTAAATAATGCAAAAACAGACCCGACTGCGTGGAGATAACAGTCCACTGAGAACTATGTAAATCACTGCATTTTGAACACGCAGACAAATTGTAGAGAGACACACCGAGAAGAGAACGTAGACAGAAAATAACAAAATACCCGGTACATCAAGTAGGCCCATCTAAGAAAGAGGCTGGATATCATCATAATTAAAAAAAACTGGCAAATTGTACAGGGTACACATCAACGATGAAACTACCGAAGTAGATACACGAGACTTGACAGAGAACTGTAGGGATATGAGACATGAATACATTCTATAATATGAATACTTGAAAACAACTGGTAGGAACTGGAATGAATTGAAATACTTTGACCATACAACGTACGGCAATAAGAAACACCTGAAATTTAATGGAAAACAAACTAGATAAACTACGAACGCTAACCAGTTACACAGTAGTTACAACAGAACTAAAACAATAACATTGAGTAAACACGACGAAAACACAAGATAAGACATCTCCTAAATTCCCTCAAGCGAGCATGCTACCACTGTAAATGTGTGGATAAAATAAGGACTTGCGGAGCATTCTAGCGACACACGCTATAGTTAAGACCTTATCTCTGCCAGCAAGAATTCAGTGATAAGCGGTGTTAAGATAACACAACACTATTTACAATGGTTCTGTAAAGAAGAAGACAATACTGGAAATCTGGAGAGAATTGTTGTCACCCGCATTAGCAAAAGCACTACCGATTATTGTCAATAAGCAATACCTAATGATGTGAGAACTTCTAGTCTGTAATTTTTATTATTATTATTATTATTTACTCACTAGGAGTTATCACACTGGTCATCGTCAGTGGTCACCCACTGCCGACAACCTGTGGTATTCCCTGGAGTCCGAGTGACAACAAGTCTCCTAAGGCCTCCAGTATGCTCCACCTCTTTTCGTTCATCACCGCTGATGACCTTGCGGTAATCGCAACAGCCACCTACCAGCGATTTCCCGCTGATAAGGGCCATTGGTCCCCTCTGGGGCCCGAGTGGCAACAAGCCTTCCCAAGGTCCCAGAGCTGTCCGCGCTCTTCCAGTGGAGGTCTGGTTTGCGCTTTCCCTCCTCGACCCTCTGTCCATAATTTTGTGGCGTCAGCCTATGCTTGCGCCTCTCTCGTGCGGTTGTATTTTCCCCGGTTCTGCTGTCATGTGCTTCCATGTGTTTGTTCTCCATTCGTTGCTTATGTGGGTTGGTTTCCGCATTCGAGGACATTTCTCAGGATTGTAGCTGTTTTGATCATTACTGTCCTTTGTATGGTCTCAGTTATCCCTTTGATTCCGATTTCTCCTAGTCTTTTCTCCATGTTTTTGGGGACTGTTCCTAGTGCTCCTATGATTATTGGTGTTATACTGACTTTCTTCATGTTCCATATTCCTTTCAATTCTCTGGCAAGTTCAGTATATTTGCTTCTCTTTTCCGTCTCTTTGATCTTCACTCTGTGGTCTGCTGGGACGGCAAAGTCCACGATTTTGCAGGATTTTTCTTTCTTGTTGATTATTATCATATCTGGTCTCCTTGCTGTTATGGGTTTGTCTGTTTGTACATTCATATCCGCTATGATTTTGTGTTTTTCGTTTTCTAGTACAGTTTCTGGTTTGTGTTTGTACCGTTATTATTATTATTATTATTATTATTATTATTATTATTATTATTATTAAGAATAATAATATTAAAAAGAAGAAGAAGAAGAAGAAGAATAATCATAATAATAATAATAATGTAGATGACAATTCTTCGCATGGGTTTCTATATAACACCTAGGAATTTGGCTACTTGTGAACGTCGATTATAATAACAACACACATATATTTAAAAAACAAAAGTTAAGTGAAGATGGGCATTCTCCGCGTCGATTTATATATAACACCAATTAATTGGGCGACTTTTTATTTACAGTGGATCGCTCACTATACAATATTGTTACAGCTGACAAGTTAGTTGACCTAATTGCAACGCGTCTTTGTCTCTAAAAGAAACCATTAATAAAAAATAATAGGCCATAATAGTACTTATATTAAAATATAATAATTTACAAAACGACAAATAGAATATAATAATAGTTGTAGTAGAAATAATAATGATCATAGTAATCATAATAACAATAATCCAAGCAAAGTGTCAACTAGCATAAGGGGTCTAGAATTGTAAGTAAGCTATAGCGAACACATGTCTAAAGATAGCAACTATCTAATGGAATGCAAAGGCAGTTATACATACCAGGTTGATATATGGCCAGGTATAAATTTGTGTCATTGCCATGATCGGGTCTTGTGATTCAAATTACAACTCTTCTAGATATAGTATCTCAAAAAAAATACTAGTGATGGAAGACCGTACACAAACCTGACTAGGGCAATGCACGCCGTCTCTCTTTTTCTCTGTCCGGGCAACTTTGGGAAAGTCTTTTGTCACTAAGTCTTACATTGCTTGTCTCGGTCGCTCTTGTTCCGACAGGTTGAGGGTACAGGTAAAACAGCTTGTCTGGCTTCTGTTTCCGACTGACAGCAAAGAGCCCAAACTCTTGGGTAGTGCCAAAGACGGATGCTCCATCATCAGTTGCATAATACCGTGAGTAGTTGTATGTACCATGTCGCGCATGGTAAGGGACCCTACATTTATCCCCGGTGGGCTTTCCCGAGGCTACAAACCCCATGGATCAAGTCACGACTAATGGACTGGCTGTGTGAGCTTATTTGGCACCTAACTGGCACCCATTTTACTTCCCCACTCTAACTCAAAACAAACATGAAATTACAAAATAAAACAAACGCACCTAAACCAGACATCCAACAAAAATCTTCGCCTCCGCCTTTGAGGCTCGCATATACAAATATCCGGGGACTAAAGACCAACATTAACGACGTAGACACTTTTCTCTTGACAAACTCCCCGATAATCTTAGCGCTAAGTGAACCGAATCTTCAATGCTCAATTCCCTCTCATCACTTTGACATGACTGATTACCTTCCACTCTACCGTAAGGACTCTGACAAACATATGCATGGGCGAGTAGGTTATGTTCGGAACACCCTCCACTTGACTAGAGAACATAGGTTATAATCAGATGACCAAGCCTACATGTGCTTTAAATTGACCTTAGATCACAGAGTTAGTTAATTATATTTTTTATATCGTTCTACTGCGACCCAGGACTGTTCACTACTTGATTATGTCTGCGAAAGCATAGATAGAGCACTCTCACTTGACTCAAATGCTTTAATACATGTATTTGGCGATTTTAATGCATACCACCGTGCCTAGTTGGGATTCTCAAGCGTTACCGATGCAGCTGGGAACTCTACCTTTAATTTCTCCTCAGCTCACGACCTCTCACAGGCTGTCACTTTTTCCGACCCGCTACATGGGGTGTAACCTTGTCACTCCCTGCTTATCAATGCACAAATGCGCTAACAGAATGGGGCAAAGCAGACATTGATGCTTATGTACACACGAGAAAATTTTCCTTCAAACCTCATTCTCCTCAATGGTTAACTTCGGAATGTTCAGCTGCTATTGGTGAGAGGCAGAAGGCATTCTGAAAATTCGGCCGCCATAAATCAACTGCGAACAGACAAGAATTTGTAGAGGCAAGAAATGATTGCAAAGTAGTAATGGATGAAGCAAAGAGGAGGTATACAGATATAACCAAAAAACGCATTTAGTCACAGAAACTAGGTACTCGTGATTTCTGAAAAAATTATAATAGTGTGATGAACAATGGACAGTCAACAATTCCCCCGCTATCTAATCACAATAATGTATGCACACCAATTGAAAAGGCTGAACTGCTTGCTCAACGTTTCGCATTAAACTCAACCTTTGACTCAGCAAACTACCCCCTCCCTAAATTCCCATTGCGGACTGAAGTCAGACTTGAGAACCTGGTCATCATCTCGTTTCAAGTGAGAGACATTATCAATAACCTTGACACCTCCAAATCCTGTCGGCCTGATCTTATATATGTAATAGTAATAAAGAAATACTCTGCTGGGCTTGCCCCTGTCCTCTCCAAACTAGACAACATATGCCTTGCTGAATCTTGTTTCTCTGATAGTTGGAAAATTGCCTCTGTGGTACCAGTCTTCAAGAATTCTGGAGATATAACTGATCTTCTAAACTATCGTCCAATCAGTCTACTCACGATCATTGCTAACATCTTTGAATAATTAATCATTAAGCGATAGTCAGGCATCTAGCTAATGCTGAACTTCTTTCTGATCATCAATACGGATTCAGACAAGCACGATCTACTGCAGATATCGTAACGGGTATCTCTGAACGCATATACCATACACTGGACAAGGCAGGTCAAGCTAGGGCAGTGGTTCTTGATATACCCAAGACCTTTGACAAGGTATAGCATAAAGGTCTTCTCATAAAACTGCACTCATATGGTATTACTGGACACACATTTAACATAACTAAATCCTCCTAACAAAACGAAAGATCCAGGTTGTACTCGATGGCTATTCTTCTAAGCAAGTTGGCATAAATGCTGGTGTACCCCAGAGATCTATTCTTGAGCCTCTACTGTTCTTAATTTTCATAAATGATCTCCCTGATGCCATTGCGACTGAGATAGGAATATTTGCTGACGACACCACTCTCTACTCTCGTCATGTGGGCAAAAGCGACGTGCACATATCTGAAGCAATGGCTAAATCCTTAGAAAATGCCCTCCAGTCTGTAGTGGAATGGGGTAAACAATAGATGGTAACGTTTAATGCCGCAAAGACAGAGCTACTTTCCTTCAATAACTACAAGAAACCTATTCAACCATCGATTGTCATAGCAAATAACACTCTAGCTGAGAGTACATCATTAAAACTCCTCGGCCTAACTTTCACAGATAGCATTAATTGGAATAAATACATCGAAAACATTGCCAGGGCTGCTGCAAAGAAGGTGGACACCCTATACCGTGTCAGTAAACTTCTCACCCTTGACATTATCCCATATCTCTACAAAGCCACCCCCCCATGCATGGAGAATTGTTGCCACATCAAGGCTGGTGCATCATCCGCTAGTCTTTCCCCCTTAGACAAGGCCCCAAAAAGAGTTGCTAACTTGATAGGTCCTACACTATCCACCTAGTTCCAGCCTATGTCCCATCGCCGCAATGTTGGTTCCTTGTGCCTGTTTTACAAATACTTCAATGGATTGTGCTCTGATGAGCTTGCAGTTTAGGTGCCACCACGACGTAAATTTACTTGACCAACCCGACCATCTTCCAAATCCCATCCATACACTGTTGATGTCCCCATATGCCGTAGAGCTTTCTACTCCAAAAGCTTCCTTCCTCGTGTTGCTAGACTCTAGAACTCCCTCCCTGCTCCCTGATTTCCTGACGCTACTGACATACAGAAATGTAAAATTAACGTGAACAGACATCTCGTTGCGCAGCTCCTAATTAAGGTTGAACCCCCCTTTTTCTTTCTTAGTAGCCCCTTACACCTACAGTGGCTGCCTGCCTTGTTTGGGTGAACTATGATACAAAAAAAATTCGTCGTCCTATTTTTATATGAGTGTAACACTAAAACTAGAACTAATTGGACTAAGGCTTTGAACAGAATTGTGATAAAATGTTACTTGAAGAGTGAACCTCCTGAGAGACGATATAAAAAGTAATGCACCGAAGCTGGGATGAGCTAGGCCTAGTTTAATTATCAGAAAAAAAACCTTGCAAGACAAGCATAGGTGATTAGAACTAATGAATGGTTATCTGCTATTGAAATTGAAGAAGTAAACATATAAATTGAGAGAGAAGACTTAAACGTGCTATGGAAATCAATAACTTGATGTAGTTGAAGAAAAGTCTAGGGTAGAAACAACACCTAACTCTGATAAAAAATAGTGTACGTAATGGTGAACAGGTTGTTTCCACAGATTCAATAGTAAAACGTCTGATACAACATGGGATGCAGAAAAAGATATGTATGATTTCAGATTGTTAAATGATAAGCTAGCAATTTGGAATAGCTGGCGAACCTGCGTGTGTGCAATAGGAAGACTTAAAACTGGCACCACTAAAGTGAATGAAGTATTTATTAGTAAATACTCTTGATGAGTGTAAAAAAGTTATTAAAGCTGCTGCCAATACTTTGTCAAATCTAACAAGGAGCCCTGGTGGTTTAACGCGTGGTTACATCAGAAATCCTAGTAGCGATGTAAGTAAAGTTCAAGCTGTCTGAAATGGAAAACATAAAAGGCAGAGTGATTGTCAAAGACTAATCTGTAAGCTCGACATACAGAGAACAAAGTTTCAAGTGGGTCGTATATAAACCCGCCAAAGTTAAACCTTACAGCGACAGAATTGAGCAGTATAGACAACACAGACTGTTCGAGAACCACAAGAAACGTTTTTTCTAAATACTTGAAAGAATTAACTTGATACAATGCATCCTATGATGCTTATTCTATCGTTCTAGAAAGTACATTATAAATGTGTCTCTTTTGTGTGTGAACTCGTCCGCTCTTTTGATGTGTACGTACTTCACGTGCGCATTATTGGCTACTCTTTTTTTAATCTTTTTTTTCTCTAGCTGTGTTGATTTTGTCACATGAAGATTTTTTTTTTCGATTTCCACACAAACAATATAAAAAATGTAAAAGGCATAATCAAACGATACATTCTGTTATGTTTAACAGTGTTTGCATCAATGGAAAAATGCTGCCTGAATACACGATATATATATATATACATATATATATATATATATATATATATATATATATATATATATATATATATATACATATATATATTGATGGACACATAGATCGGAAGAATTGTTTTCATAAGAGTTTATGTTCTGTATCATGCGAATTTTTATTGCATTTATATGATAGTGTACAACGATCAGTAGCACTATTATGAGAGTTTATTTGTAATTATGGCTTCATTCGTTCAGACTTATTTCAATCATAGCATTGTAAATAGCTAGCTTCTTAAAGCCAATATTTTAGAATAACAACATAAAAGAATACGTCGGTCTGTGAGTTCTGCGTCTCGGGTTCGAGTTTTGTCACAACTAATGGATGACTTTTACTAATATATCTGAGACGCATGACTCATCAAGCAATAGTAAAATATAGGTTCAGTTTTAACTGAACATCTAACAGAAAAGGGACAAACCTCCAGTATAATATCAGTCATTCTCTCCTTTTCCATGCATTGTTTATAGTGGTCCTGGCCCTGAGACTCATTGTCCATCGTTTTACGTACGTGTAAGAATTGTAAACATAAAAAATTATAACCTCTTCCGTCTAATACATTTTCCATCATTTAAAACAGTCAGCAGACGACACAGCTGATCTTTCATTAACATATAAATACTTCATTTAAGACGTCTATTAAATTCATGATAACAATTGCTTCACTGTGACAGCAACATTTATTTCACTTCTATTTAATATAATATTATTTGAAATCTGGGAATTACTTTTTCGACGCCGACTGACACGAGGGCGAAAAGTTAATTAGCCGAAGGGATGAGTTGCTGAGCAGAGTTCAAGTTGTCCGAGTGGTCACTGCGTTCGGGCTTTGTAAATTAATGACAAGTAGGCTGTCCGATGTTTACTACTGACTGATATTGATACGCATGATCAGATACATTAATAAAAATAAAACAACATGCGGGGTTAGTTGGCTGTCCTCTACAACACTCGAAATGTTATATAAAGAGCGAAAACCAACACGTATAATGGAGAAAATGTAAAAAAGAAAACAATCATGGAAAACGATAATACACTACACCGTAATGATGGCATAAGCACCCACGCAAATACACACACAATTATACATTTGTAGTTGTGAACCCAAGCAACTCATGAACTAAAATAACACTTCAATAAAAAGTACAAATCAAAGTTTATGTTCTTTTTTCCCACACTTCTTCGCATTTCTTTTTTACCTTGTAGTCGCTCTTCTACGGGCCATTATACTTGACATTTACTCTTCCTTCAACAGTGTTGTTCTTACTAACTGTATGTAGCCATCTAGAATGCCATATTTTGTTAACGGTTGATACCCAAACTTAGGAAATATTGTGATTAATTTTGCCGCGTTGAAAGGCAAATAACACAGTTCTGTGTTGTGTTATGCTTGTATCGCAGATCATTTCTGGTTAAAATAATAAATAAAATAGTCGATCTGCTTTTTGCTTACCCCATCTCGCACTTTCACCAAATAATTAGATGTTCTCATTTATATTTCTGAATTAGTGAAATGAGAATTGATAATTTGTATAGTTTCATTATTCGGACTTCTGTTCACACTCAAGTTTGGAACAATAGTCCGAATAATAACACTCCTAGAAATGCTCTAATTTTTTTGAGACATTATTTCGTCTTTACCTTCACTCATCTAAGTATGTTTGTTCATTCTCGTCAATAACACGTACAACATATGTGCATATTAAACATACCACCCTTCCACACGATACATATGCCGTACTTTGCTATAGTGAAGTAGAAAAATAAAATCGAACCGTATCACTTGAAATAAGTGTAACGTTTTCAGTGTGCGCTTATTGTATTTATTTATTGCTGTTTTCCGCTGTTCATATCTAAAACTTTAAACACTAATATATATATATATATATATATATATATATGTGTGTGTGTGTGTATGTATATAATATTTTATGAATAAATAGTAATTACTTATTACCTACATACATCGATGTTTCATGCGCAGGCAATCTTCAGTGCAGGAAGTTAATTCCCGACGGTTGGCGGGCGCGAACTGTGATCACAAATCGCCATTGATTCCCACCATAAGTTGTGGCCACCACAAATTAGCTTGGAAGTTAGGAGAGATTTAACTTTGTAAATGCCAAGTCGGCGGGTTTTTACAGCAATCACCGAAGAGTAATAAACAACACACCGTGTTGGACTCGCCATAAGCTAGTGGTACTGCTTCTTATTACACTCTATCAGCCTGCCTGGCCTTAATAAATGGGTCTATAAAAGAATATTTCATAAATAAATCTTAATTAGTTATTACCTACAGACATCGATGTTCCATGCTTACGCAATGTTCAGTGCAGGAGGTTAATTCCCGTCTGTCAGCGGGCGCGCAGTCCGATCACAAATCGCCACTGATTCGCAGTCGACAGCCTCACCCGTTATATATATATATATATATATATATATATATATATATATATATATATATATATATATATATATATATATATAAGGTGAGTCAATGAAAATAGTTAGACCTGTAAATGGAAACAGATCAATATCTTCAGTTCTTAAGAACAAGGAGAATTTAGTAAATAAAAATATTCATTCTTCTTATCTTTCAATTGCATTCCTTAAGCACGGCTTTTCAAAGATTAACATCTTATCATCAGAGGAAGTAGAGATTGCTAAGTTGACAGATAAGAACAGTCAATTTTCAAAACTTATTCTTGTCTCTATCCAGTATATTGAGCTTTCCTCATCTCACAATAGGTCTAATTCTCTAAAAGTTATCTTTTAGTTATAAACCTTCATATATATATATATATATATATATATATATATATATATATATATATATATATATATATATATATATATTTATATATATATATATATTTATATATATATATATATATATATATACATGTATATATAAAATAAAATATGAAACTAAAAGTATACTTTTAGAGGATATAACCTATAGTGAAATAGTTTAAGCTTATATATATATATATAAATATATATATGTATATATATATATATATATATATATATATATATATATATATATATAAATACGAATACGAATGCCATTTTTTGTCTTGATTTTTTCTAATTTTAAACTGTATTTTCTTGTTTGAAGCCGGAACTGAGCGATCTATCTGCCGAATTCGCTTATATTTCTAGTATTGTCGTATTAATCTGGACTAATTTTCATGGGTGCTTTCTGAGTAAAGAACGTAGTGGTTTTATATGTATAGGTAATTTCAGTTTGTATTATTTGTAATATATACATATACAGCACCAAAACAATTGAGTCAACCATGAACACAATATCTTTCAAAATAGTGGCAACATATTATAATGCCTATAATACTGATATAAGTAGCTTAACAATACTGTAACAACAGGTTATTCTTGCAATATCAATCTATATATATATCTATATATATATATATCCCTATATATATATATATATATATATATATATATATATATATATATATATATATATATATAAATATCTAAGGAGCACGTTATGTACTCGATAACGTTTGTAAGATTGATCCGAAAGTACTAGGTATATAAATGTACGCGACAGATGCGTGTTGACACCTGTTTCTTTCACTTCCCGTTACTCGCGCACGCACCTTTAACTTGTAAGATGATGGATAATAATAATCCGGTCCTTTCAAATATAGACTACTCCCTAACATCGAATACTTGAGATAAATTGATGATATTTTAATTTTCCTCCCCACAGGCATACAAATCAATAATGTTATAGATAGACTCAACACTGTAGAACCCTCCATAAAATTCACCCATGAGACTGATCTAAACGGCTATATTCACTTCCTAGATACCCTCATAATTAAGTCCAACAACAAACTAGAATTTAAGGCACACCGCAAAAACATTCACAAAAATGACTACATACATTTCTACTCCCACCACCATAGCAAGATCAAAACAGATATAATTATAGGCTTCTTCCTACGCGCCCTTAGAATATGTAGCCCCCTACACATAGATGAAGAAATAAAGTACATTTTTAATTCCCTAAAAACATTGCAATACCCCACACATTTTATATTAAATGCCGAGAAAAAAGCCTTCCAAATATTCTCCAGAAACACAACACAAACAAATCAAACTCCTAACACCTCTCTCATAGACAGACCCCTTCTCTTACCCACGCATTCCAATAACACATCCATATGCAACACGCTTAACAAACTAGGCATTCCAACAGTACAAACCACATCTCAATCCATAAAACCAACATTAAACACATCAAGACATTTCCAAAATGAACCCACATCCCATGCCGGCTTATATACTGTCCCATGCAATGACTGCCATCAATTTTTCTCCCATGCACTAGAACATGGTCATGCCTTCAAATTTGAACTAGCCGAAATTACAAAATACATCCACAACAAATCTCGACGAAGATTATAGGAA
Source organism: Sepiola atlantica (assembly GCA_963556195.1). Taxonomy (NCBI): domain Eukaryota; kingdom Metazoa; phylum Mollusca; class Cephalopoda; order Sepiida; family Sepiolidae; genus Sepiola; species Sepiola atlantica. The sequence continues at coordinate 85,029,345 of OY744527.1, forward strand.
ACTGCTCTCATCACCGCCTCCAGAACCATCAAGCAACGAAGTGGCTTCTTTAACCTATCACCCTAAATAAGCAAGATCATCCTTACAGAACAAAACCTCTTGCCTGATCATAGATAACATTTATTTTCATCTATAACCTCAATTACACCTTCCCACTTACTCACACCCTTCCTTTTTCTCCATGAATCTTTACTTTCTCTAACTTATTCCGTTTTTCCCTCACATTTTTAACACTGCAGTCCAATGAAACTTTCTCATTTTCCAAATATTTCAAATATTCCATACCAACCTGTTCAATTACCTCCTTCCTCCCTCTCCTCCCCCTCTCCTCACTCATTGCCATCATTTTCAAAATATTTCAAATGTTTCACACCCTATCACAACAAAACCTTCCTATCCCCCTCACCCATTCAACTAATCGTTTCGCACCTTCACTCTTCCATACCCCCTTCTTAAATCCACTCATTTTCTCAAAACACTCTCTAAGACCATAACTTTCGCCCATCCACCAAAATCACAGCCCCCTCCTTCTCTACCCACCCTCTTTTTCTCTGCATACACCCCCACACACAAACATTCCAACTTACTTTTTCCCCTACAGTCTTGACCGCAGCCATCTGTTCAAACACCTCCTTCCTCGCTCTCCTCCACTCCCTCTCTGTCATCCTCATTATTCCTGCTCATCCCACCCACCTCTTTCTCTTACTACCAGCCACAGTAGGCCTTGCTCACCCCCATCTTTCCACTTCTTCCCCACTCATTTTCATCAAAATTAATTTTTCACTCCTCACCAAGTACGGAGGCCCACCCAGTAGTGGGCATTAGATTCTTCCTTTCTTCCGATATGTTAACCCTACATGTGTTTGTACTTGCATGACATTTTTCTCTATATTATCATCCTGATAAAGTCTTATAAATAAAGACGAAACGTTGATGTACACATAAAAAAACATCCATTTTTTGGTTTTCCTTTTTCATTTTCCCATATATATATATACACATATATATACATGACAGTAGCCTGGAGTGATTATATATATATATATATATATATATATATATATATATATATATATATATTATAATATAATTATAATATAAAATGAAGTAATAAAATAAGGTGTCAATCAAATTTTATTGTTTTGATTGATTTATTTATCATTAACATTAAATATGGACACATTTCGCGACTGGATAACCTTGCCGGCCCCTTCAATTTCACATGTTTGGACTGCTGTTTGTGTCTTGGAGTAATGTCCTTCCTGATTATGCTTCTCAACTTATATGACCTGGATGGACTGTATGGATTCAACAAAAGTATGTTTTTGGATTGATATGTTTGATGTTATGTATTTTTATATATTTGTGTATATAATTTTATATATTTTCAAAGCGTAATTTTATTGCCTGTAGTAGTATAACTGCGGTAATGGTCCTCTGAAGAGAAGAATTATCTTTGAAAACTCATGAGCTAAGGACTTAAGGATGCTTTGCATGAACTTTGAATTCTAATAAAATTTGATTGACACCTTATTTTATTACTTCATTTTATATTATAATATTAATGCTCTATCCAGTATATTGAGCTTCAGTTTTTTTATCCGGATGTTTCACTAATTATAAGATATTAGTTGACGCTTATATCTTTTGTTGGATTGCTTCATATATTTAAGCTCCCGTGAGGTAGAGCTTTAATTACAATCCGGATATGTTCAGCAAAGAATTTCTTCCATTATCAGCCAAAAACATACCTACTCCAACTAAGGAGGCTTATATATACAAATTGGTCCAGTCAATAAATAAGTTTTTGATAAATGTTAGATGGAGAGCTTACCATCATGATCTAAAATCATCACCGGATCGGATTGACAATGGAGACGCGAAACGGCAAAATACTGGTGGAGGTGGACTACCATTGAACTCATTTAAGGAGCTCAAAAAAATTGAGAGAATTGCAGCAGCTCATTACGGCCTTAAAACAACATCTTTCCCTAGGCAGAATGATGATTTGGCCGGCTTTGAGAATGCCTTGTTCGACTTGGTCAGAAGAATTAAATTCAGGAAGCAGACTAAATATTGCAGTTCTATCGTCAAAAAAATAAATGGATTTACCAGGAGAGTTAACAAACATACGGATTTCATTGTTCCGGCAGACAAGACTAAGAACTACTACAAATTGGATTATACCTCTTACAAGAACTTAATATACCGTGAGTTGCATAAATCATATAAAATTGCACCACCCAATAAAATTATAGATATAAATTTGGAGGCTAAAAAACTACTTAAATATATGAATCTAACTAACCATGCAGAAATAGTTATGCCAGCTACACCTAGATTTTCTCTTAAAGACCATAAGACTAACTTTCAACAAAACCCATCAATAAGGTTAATTTGCCCATCAAAATCTGACTTAGGCATAATCAGTAAAAAAATTCTTGATAGGGTCATCCCGACAATCAGAAATAAAATTTTCTTTTCATTGTGGCAATCTTCAGATAGCGTAATTGAATGGTTTATGAACCTTAAAGATAAACATAGATTAAGTTTTATAACTTTTGACATAGACAACTATTACCAATCTATTACCCCAATTCTCTTAAATAAAGCCCTAAATTTAGCGAAAAATAATTCAGACCTTACTGATCAGGAAATTAAACTGATCACCTTAGCAAGAAGATCTATTCTCCAATTCGAAGGCAAATTATGGACCAGAAAGGACACCCCCAACGATTTCGATATTACTATGGGAGCTTCTGATTCTGCTCAGGTAACGGATCTAGTGGGTTTATTCCTCTTAAATGAAATGAAACATAGGTTTAAAAATTTAAGAGGGGGCCTATACAGAGACGATGCCCTATTTGTCTCAGATGAAAGACCTAGAAGATATAGCAAAACAATTGAAGAATTACATGATTTTTTCAGAAATTTCGGCCTTTCCATAACTGTTGATCCGGAGAGAAAAACTTCTAACTTCCTTGATATCACCCTTAACCTCAATGACGGATCATATAGCCCTTTCCATAAACCCAATCTAACTCTTTTCTATGTACATAAACTATCTAACCACCCGAAAGCTATAATTAATTCAATAGTACCGTCTGTTTCCAATAGAATATCTAAGCTTTCTGCCAATAAAAACATTTTCAACCAAAACGCACAATTTTATAACAATGCATTGCTCAACTCTGGATATTCTAAAAAAATAACTTATAACCAAAACAAAGAGAATGATAGAACTGTAAATATTATTACACATAATATGACAACTAGCAAGAGGAGCCGAACCAAAAGAAATGTAAATAAACAAAGACCCCTAAGGCACTCTATCATACCTGATGAAAATCAAGAACATATAGATAGCCCTACACCTACTGCACGTAAACGCCTTAGAAGGAAAAATAATATTTGGTTTAACCCACCTTTCAATAATAACGTTAAAACCAATATCCCGAAGGAATTCTTTAAAATATTGGAAAACTCTTTTAAATACCCACATAAATATAGCTCCATACTCAATAAGAATTCAATTAAAATTTCATACTCTACTATGCCAAATATAGCCCAAACAATAATCTCAGCAAATAGCAAAAAAATAAAAAATATCCAATATAATTCTAATTATTCCAATCCTATAAATACATGCAACTGCAGGCGCACCAGTGATTGCCCATTGGACAATAGATGCACATATTCTGATATTGTATATGCTTGTACTGTAACTGAGCAAAATAATTATATAATGAATCCTAGAGACCACATAAATACAGCCCCTAATCAAATTCCACAATTGAGCACCACAACTAATTTGCACCATAACTCTAGACCTAACAATTCTAATATCCATCCTCTACCTCAGCAAACCGGTAATGAGTTCCCAATGGAAGGTAACGATAACAATAATATACAATCAATCAACCAACCTAATCCACATCATATAAATACAGTAAATAGAAATAGACCTGTGAATAGGAATATAAATGGCGCGGGAATAAGGGTAAATCCTAGGGTACACACATATATTGGGGCCACAGCAAATTTAATTAAATCCCGCATTTCCATGCATAACTACTCCTTCAATAACGATGTCGGTAACAACAGAACATCCCTGACCACTTTAGTTAAAAATTTAAGATCAAATAATATTCCACACAATATAAAATGGTCTATCTTAAAAAAATCAAACTCCTACAGCCCAGGATCCAGATCTTGTGGTCTATGCAACTCTGAAGCTGTAATGATAGCTACTGCACCTAAACATTTAAATCTGATAAATTCTAGGAGTGAATTAGTCTCCAAATGTCGACACAGAAGGAAATTCAAATATGCTATATGGAAACCACCACTAGTTTTGCCGTAGCTGTTTGGGCTAGCAATGAAACCGGGGGTGTCCAGACTTCGAGATGGGTCCTTTTTGATTTTTAATCTTTTTTGCCTAAGGGATTTAGACTCCGAGGTTGTAAGGGTTTATACACCTAAATTTTCAGTTTCTAAATGTATACACCTAAATTTTCAGTTTCTAAATATATTTACAATATCTTTACAATATCTTTACAACCTCTTAATTGGGAAATATTAAACCTTAAACCTTGAATATATTTACAACTTCTAGATTAGGAAAAATTAAGCCCTAATTTGGATTGGACTTCTTGATTGAACAAACCTAACCTTAAATTAAACTTCCTAATCTGATAAAATTAAATCTTAAATTAAACTATTAAATTATTAAGTTATAATTATTTAGATAACTTCGTAATTGGGAAAATTAAATCTTAATTGGGAAAAATTAAACCTTAGGGCAGGTTAAACTTTTTTAATTGGGGAATGTCAGGCCTTGAGTTGGAATTCCTGGACTGATGGATTGAATCTTAAATTAAACTACTAATAATTTCTAGCCTGTTAAAATTAAATCTTAAAAATTAAATCTTGAATTAAACTATAAAATTATTGGAATTTAATAACTTCGTAATTTTTAACTTCATAAATATTCTAAATTACTTAATGGGGCTGGATTTGTGAAGTCGGTTTTTTACTGTAAGCCAGACTTTAAGTAATACTTTTGGATGGGTACGTGATGACTTGACCTAATTTTCCTAACTCCCTTTTAGTTTTCTTTTAACTTCTTAGCTCCTTTCCCTTTTGACATGGAATAAGCTTACTGACCCAGACAGTGAAAACCTAATTTGGGTGGGATGGATGGCGGGGTTGTATGTTTGCTGTCTTCTTGAACCTGTCAAACAGGAAGTAGGACAGACATAATCTTGAACCCGTTGAAGTCATTCTGAGATGTAGACAATTTAATATCGCCTTCTGTTCGTTAGGGATTTGTCATGTCTGGTGAGAAGATCACTTATATATTTTTCGCTCTTCTGGCTAGATGTGATGGGAGTCCGTCTTGTTTTGCTCAATTCGGATTTAGCTGGTTTTCTAATTAAACAACGAATTTGGATTTGATTAGAGTTGCACATGTTGGGATCTCGGAACTTTGATTGGACTTTTTGTATTGTTTTGATTGATTTATTTATCATTAACATTAAATATGGACACATTTCGCGACTGGATAACCTTGCCGGCCCCTTCAATTTCACATGTTTGGACTGCTGTTTGTGTCTTGGAGTAATGTCCTTCCTGATTATGCTTCTCAACTTATATGACCTGGATGGACTGTATGGATTCAACAAAAGTATGTTTTTGGATTGATATGTTTGATGTTATGTATTTTTATATATTTGTGTATATAATTTTATATATTTTCAAAGCGTAATTTTATTGCCTGTAGTAGTATAACTGCGGTAATGGTCCTCTGAAGAGAAGAATTATCTTTGAAAACTCATGAGCTAAGGACTTAAGGATGCTTTGCATGAACTTTGAATTCTAATAAAATTTGATTGACACCTTTTTTTATTACTTCATTTTATATTATAATATTAATGCTCTATCCAGTATATTGAGCTTCAGTTTTTTTATCCGGATGTTTCACTAATTATAAGATATTAGTTGACGCTTATATCTTTTGTTGGATTGCTTCATATATATATATATATATATATATATATATATATATATATATATATATATATATATACATATGTATATATATATAAATATATATGTATATATATAAATATATATGTATATATATATATATATATATATATAATAAATATGAAACTAAAAGTAAACTTTTAGTAGAAAGAACCTATAGAGAAATGGTAAAAGCTCAATATACGAAATAGAGCAATTATAAAGATAGATGGAGGAAGGGTGATAAACATGCACGACTAATGTCCAAATGTATATCAAACTTCGAGTGTTCAATGTAAGGTATATTCTTGAATATATATATATGTATATATTTATATGACAGTTGCTTGGGGTGATTATATACCTATACACATGTATATATACATACATACATATATATATATATATATATATATATATATATATATATAATCATATTAGAGATCCGCAGTGTGCCTAGACGAAACTAATTACTGAAAACGGATATAGACACTCGACCATCATAATCTAAGAAGTAAAATCACATCTTAATGTTAATTTTTATGTTTTCGGAATTTTTTTTTTATTAGACTGCCTAATCTTAATATTTTAAGTTGATCGTTTTAGGTGTTTTGACAGAAGGTAAAATATCGACTGATAATACCCGGAAAAAATGATAACGTTTGTGTGCAAGAACAAATATTTATCATAATAGTGATCATAGACCCCTTAATGATAGGGCGGACCCTATAATTGAATTATAATTGGGCTGAGTAATGCAAAATTCCGTCTGACCGCGTCATTTAACATAGTTTTTTACAACCTTCTTGTTATGTAGGGTTGTAAATCATGAATAGATCTTGATTGTCATTTTGTCACTGGGGTTGTAACGTTGACTTCATGGCTCTAGGCATTTAAGCAAAAGTGAAAACGTTGACTTATGTCTGAGGTTCAAATCGTTTGACCAGCAAAATAATACTCCTTCACACTGAAAATTTCCGGCAAAGAATGAAACACGTGTATGTAGATAAATAAATAGAACAAATACGTGTATATAAATATATTTATATATATATATATATATATATATATATATATATATATATATATATATATATATATATATATATATATATATATATATATAAATGTATTTATACATATATATACTGCGTTGTGCAATGTATTTTAAATATTTAAAAAAAAAAATCTTTATTATTTCCACCCGCCCAGCGCTTTTCAAAGTATACGTCTATATATATATATATATATATATATATATATATATATATATATATATATATAAATAAATACATATATTTATACATATATATATATATATATATATATATATATATATATATATATATAGATATATATATATATATATAAAACTATTGCCTATTGAAATTTAATTCCATATTATACGCTATTATGTTATTAATCATGTAATTTTATTCATGGCATAAGATGCGTATAACACTATTTCGATTTCAGACTTGTGCCTTCGAAATGATTGTCTTTGCTAACAGAAAATGATCGCTTGTTATTACAAACCGTCTGTATATTATAGTACCGGGCCCTAAGCACTTCTTAACTGAGCAAATTTTCAGACACCTTGCCGAGTTTTTTTTCAGCAAAGAAAAGAAGCATACCATATTTTACTTATATAGATTCATGAAAATATATGGTTTCAGTTTTATTGAATAGTATTCTTTAGTAATGGCCGGCCTCTTTTAAAAGCCTTAACATAAATTATTTTATGGGAAACAAACTCACAAATATTATATCACAAACGACTTCGTGGATTATATTCTTCATCCAACCACTCGACATATTATTTTATTAATACCATTTTGTGTAAACACACTGACACACACACCCTGATGCACCCCCACCCCCACATACACACACACGCACACACACATACCCCCCCACACACATATATATATATATATATATATATATATATATATATATATATATATATATATATATAATAGAGAGAGGGGATAGAGGGAGACATGGAAAGACAGAAATACAGAGATGGAGTGGGGCAGTGGAAGCGAGAGAGAGCGGGAGAAAGGGATACATATAACAAATTCACGGAAATCGTCTGGGGGGTTTAGTTTTCTTTCATAGCTAAGTAGTAAAAATACGTTTTGTGTTCTTCCAATCGTCTCTTTTTATAATAAAATTTCACTTTGAAAAAATAGCTATAAAATTTATATAGCACACGAATTATTGCGAATAAACCGTCAAGCCCAGATCGATTCTGTTTTATGGTAAAGTTTTATGACTGTACAAACACAAAGTATCCGCTTCAGAGAAAGTTAAATGTCGTGTTTATTGAAACTGGTGGCATCTGTCCAGCTGTTCAAGTCTTTTAGAAGTAAAGATGTCAATAATAGAAAATATATTACACTGACATGGTAAACGTTTAAAAAAAGTATAAAGCATATCTACTCCTTCTTGTGTAAGTAGTACTTACATAATCTAACAAGTATGACTCACAACTTTTGAAATACAGTTGTTTATGATATTACCGATTCGAAATTCATTATACATAGATTACTAAATCATAATTAGGATAATTTCAGAATAGGGTATAGACATTTATGTGTATTTGCATCAAACATGTGTAGCATGATTGTTGTGTAAGTACTCAGTTTACATACTTAGGTCCTCAGAATGTGCTAATCATTATTATTATTATTATTGTAAAATGTATGAATATATACTATTCTGATATCGCATGAATGTAGGCGGATGAAGCTAATCTGAGACAAGACCTCGATTCAGCATCTAACAATCAATGTTAATCGGCTCTAAATTTATTTTGGTAAGATACTGGTAGTATTTCTCATAAACACAATCTAACCAGGAATACATTTATCATTCATCAATCAAAATAGTAACTTTACATCACCGACACATCGTAGTGGCAATAACACCTATTTCAAGTTTACATCATGAAACATTTGCTCGAAACTTAGACAACGCATCAGCTTATAAGGTGGGGAAAAAGCAATGATTACAAAATGGAACGATCCGACATTGACTAAACACTCTATGTAAGTAAAACGTCTAGTAATAATACTGTGATAACGCTCGTGTACACATATACACACATGCTAATTGAGCATATGTGTGACAGGAAAAATTGCCAACGACACCGAGTCGTGAACTGTAGATTCAAGTGTATTGCTTAAAATAATAATCAGTATAGACTTAAAGAGAAAATGTTAAAATCACATGTACTAAAACGTAATTACTATGAAATAAACAATTTTCGTTGTATTCGATTTGATTCAAGAGTGGCATTTAATAGACTTGTTTGACTGTTTCGATGCTAAGATGATATCAATGTTGAATAAGGATTTTATGTAAACATGGGTGTACAAGTTTTACTTTGTTTTATAGCGTACACTTTTTTTATTTTGAGACACTTTATTACTTATTATTGATTATTTATGATAATAATATAATTTCTAATGTGAGCTATCTTTCTATCTAATGTTGATTAATTATCATGCATAATATTTAGTTTAACCTTCAATATTCGAGCTCCTGTGTTTCAAGATATCTTAGTATTGCAAGTTAAGAATATGATGAAATATTTTGTCATCGTAAGTTACATTTATCGAATTTAAATATATTTTCCACAACTGGAGTTCAGTGTAGCAACATTTATTTGCGTGACCACTAAGCATTTTGTCAAAGTGCCATTACTAGGTATAGTCGCTTTTTATACGAGGAAAATATTACACATTTGCTAAGCGATATCCGACCTGCCTGCTCTTGAAATTTCTCAGAAAAACTTTCGACATATTGGCATCTTGTAAAATGTGGTAAGTCAATTATTCTGCTCAGATAATGGAATTTACCACTTAGTTAGGGTATAATGGGAGAAATGGTTTCGTTAACTATAACTGTCTCTTTGCCTCTATTTCTCTCACATTATTGTTTATGAATAATTGGACTCGTTTTGGTTTGTCTTTACAATAGCATCAATGATTGTTTATTTATTGTTGGTTTGAAATTGTATTTCTTGTCCTCGAATAAAAGCACTAAAACTGACACCATAATGACATGCAAGGCGAGATAATTTTTAGAAGAACTGTATTTTTTCAAAGTACAATATTATTTCTGGAGGATAAAGCATTTAACAATAATTGTATATTAAATGCTGAGCACCGTTTAAAATGCAAATGCAGTTGTAAAATGGGGTGTTAAGCTGGTTTTAAAGAAACATCATATTTGAACACTGTTAGTTACACTATTATAATCAGTAATAAAGATGCTTTTATTCACTAAAAATAAACTGATTATGAGGAAGAAATATTATATAGTAGAATACAGCATGCGTCGCTCTAAGGCAAGAACTATACAATTTCTTCTATACCTGACACAGAACCGATGATATAACTATCCGTCAAGACTCAGTTGAATGCACTATATGAATTTAAACACATCTAATGCCTTGCAATGCTAGATTTATTTTGGGATCATGTAGTATCTTTACTATTGTTATAACATAATATGTACAGGTATTACATCATTTTGGTGAGAAAGGTTCTAAATTATCCGAATATGGTGTTATGTGTTCTGTAGTCATGAGGTAATACTCTCACAAATAACATCCGTTATTTTGTGAATGTAGTGTGTCTGTTCGTCATCAAGCCTATCAAACATATGATTATACATTGATTATATACTTGTTAGAAAATACACCTTTAAAAGAAGGTTTAAAACTGACAACGGTCATTTTATAAATACAGAAACAAGTTATGTAACTATGTAATCACATATAATCTTATTAAGTAATATATAATAATCTATTATTCTTGTAAATTGAAAGATAGATTATTAGTCTTCACAAATTGAATTTATAGCATAATTTGTCAGAATGTGATATGATATGACAGTATACGTTTACTTTTACCCAGCAGGTAAAGAGTCGATGAACATTCCGAAGGATTACCAGCGGAGAATACAATTAAGTGTAAAAAAGTTAAAAATATCGTCGATTAAAAAAAATAATTAACAGTGTACACGGCTTATATGTATATAATTGATTAAACATAGTTAGATGCTGAGGAAGGATACCTTTGATGGTAGATAATTCGGATTAGAATACACTTGTTTAATGCGGAAGAAGAAGTACAAATGTTGTCCATGTGTTTTATAGGTTACTAAATACCTTCCTGTTATAAAATAATGAAATATTAAGAAAAGGGAAAGTTAAAAATCGGATGATCGAATATATCAAGTATAAAGTCTTCAAACGATTATCAGTGAGTATGTTTAATTCTGAAAGCTCCTTCAGCCGAACTCATTCTAAGGCAGTGGTTAGGTTACGGTGGTTATAATTGTACTGCCATTGAGATTATTATTCAACAGTGGCATGCATTAGATATCGTAGGTGAACAAGGATCTAATGTTCAAACATGTTATTAGGTGGAATAGTTGTAAGAATGATTAGTAGGATATACGAATATTTGATTATGCTTAGAAAGGTAAACAATGATGACACCATTTATAAGGTCACTCTTTGATGGTAAAGCTTTGACTAATTTGATAATTCAATTTTAATCATTTTTGATTTACTATTTCCCCACTATTGTATATGCAGTGCCCATTTTGTTTATAACGATATCAGACACAATAGAAATGCTCGGGTTGAATTCAAAGAAGCGTTATACATAACATATTGTCGCACATATCATCAATAGTTTACTTCATATATATGTTTATAGCGTTGCACCTTTGTGGAATTGTTTTGTGTTTATTCCTTGCGTAATATATATATATATATATATATATATATATATATATATATATATATATATATATATATATATATATATATATGCGATGGTTATTAATCGGATGGTTTATACATTCATGCATGTGTTTAAAAAATGTAGTAATACTATGTGCATCAAGGGGCCAGGAGAGGCAGTTTTTCTCAAGTACCGGTGAGAAACTATAATACAATTGTTTTTTAGCGAATTTTAAAATAGAGCAACATTATAGTTAACAACTATATGAATAAATATATAATAATGTACAAAAATTATATTAACATTTGTGCATTTATTATCTCATTGATAATATATTGTTCATTGGAAGAGTTTTACGCCATTATATCCGGACATTTCAATCTGATAAATAGAGTCGTTTTTTTAAAATAGTATTATACAAAACGTCTGTATGTTTACTTATTATACAAACATAATGTATTTTTTTATTTATTAAACTTACATATGATTCAGTAATTCCATTCCACTCCTAAGACAAACATACAGACAAATAGTTTATGAATGCCCGATGAGGAGTAACACAACTTTCCAAATAATAAGTTTAACATCTCGTACTATATATCTACTTATATTTTTAGGCACCTACTAGTTGTTTTCCTCTTCAAATGAGTATGTTTCAAGAGCTCGATATCAATAAAATTAGTTTGAATACATTAAGAAATAAACGTGTTAACATATTACATATCTACGCGCCAAACACACTTATATTATATGAAAGCCAAATAAATGATGTCGATATCAAATGATGTAAGATTTGAAGGTGCGGTTGGCTGTAAAAAGTGCAAAACTTATTTTACAATTGTAACAAGTGGTTTATCATGTTTTGCATTCGAAATACTTATTTATTACTCTGAAATGTCTGGAGATAATAGCTTAAAAGTCTTCTAATGAACCACTAACATGAACAATTCTACGTTAAAGCTTGAATTATATTTTTGTTCGTTTTTAAATATGTTTGTAATATTTCTTAACTCTCTCTCTCTATATATATATATCTCTCTCTCTTTCTCTCTCTCTCTCTATATATATATATAGAATACTGCTTCGAGCGCAATAAAAAAGGTCTTACACATATATATATATATGAATATATATATATATATATATATATATATATATTATGTATATATAACCGCTATCGCGCGCGCTCTCTCTCTCTCTATATATATATACATATATGTGTGTGTATATACATATATATATATATATATATATATATATATATATATATACGTATATATATATATATATGTATATATATATATATATATATGTATATATATATATATATATATATATATATATATATATATATATATATATATATATACATATATATATATATATATATATATATATATATATATATATATATATATGGATGCCTTTATCTTATTTTGGATTATGTTCAAATGGGTGGACACTTTGAGCTTGATTGTTATATCTGATGGACTATTGATCTTGATAAAAATGCCATTTTTTATATCAGATATCAACTAAAGTAAAAACAGTGTGCCATGAACACAACCTATAAATGGGGTGGCAAATGACTTATTTCAATGATGTCATTTTATTGTCAACACTTTATGATACATTGCTCTTTTGTCATATTGCTAATATCGGGAGATCAATATAGAGTTTTTGCAGCTTCCAACATACAAACGAAATACGTGTAATTGCACTCGAGAATGATCTTGCGAAATGCAGTATTATATAATACCTTGGCCTTTGGATGTATTAATGGGTATGCCATACTTTAGCTGTAGTGGAAAATGAAGTTATCTAAATCAGAAACATGCATATGTCTGTAAGAATGGACGTTGAGAAATAAGTTGATTCTATCCTTTTGCATACATAACATTAACCTCAGTGACATAGGACGTTTCATGATCAAAACCAGCGTCTATCGATTTGCGGACATTACAATTTCCTAGAAATGTTTCTAACAGCTCTTGAACAGTGCACCTAAGGTGCAATTATGTGGCTCCCACATAGCCGCTGGTACGCTAAGTACTGACATTACTGTTTGAAGGATACATTTTATATCAATGCATCTGCTGACTTTTAAACTGTACTTGCAAACAGAAATCCCTGGTAATATTACAACACAAAATACGTATGACACAAAAACTTGTACCACATATGTATGCTACTTTGGATGTTTACATATCTGAAAAGTCTATTTAATTTGATAATAATTAATTTTACAAAAATGTCAAATGTCCAAATTTATAATGATGTTGTAATGTGGAATTAAAATTAGATGTATTTTTGTATATCAAATATACGTAAAATGTCAATATATTTAACCTTCGTATTCTGTCTAAGATTGAATAAACAAGTTTATGCTATTATTTATTGTAAACGAGACAGTTTATTTATGATCACGCAGAAGACAAGTTATCATTTCGTGTATTACCGGAAGAAAATGTCGACCTAAAGAAAGTTCAACACATATCTCGTGTACAATGGCAATCGTATTAAATGTAATATATAACGTTGCGGCCACAATTAAAATGTAATTGATTCACACACGTTGAAGTCCCGAGGAATATCAGATGGATTTAGCAAGAATTAAAATCATATCTATACTTTTCATATTTGAGTGTTTCACTGTTACTCACTATATATCTTCTTTTCATCACCCCTCTCTCTCTAACCTACGATTTCTCTCTCTCTCTATCTCTATCTATCTATATATATATATATATATATATATATATATATATATATATATATATATATATATATATATATATATATATTTATATATATATATATATATGTATTGTTCTCTCCTCCACTCCCCAGTGTATGTCTATATTTCTCTCTCTCTCCTTACATATATATATATATATATATATATATATATATATATATATATATATATATATATATATATATATTTATCGTGTACACAATAGCATATAAAAATTGAATAGGAAATAGTTTGGCCATTCGCATATGTTTATCTATTTTTATTTATTCATCTTTACAATTGCTCTATCTCGTATATTGAGCTTACATCATTTTACTATAGGTTCAATTCTCTAAAAGTATACTTTTAGTCTTGTAATATATATATATATATATATATATATATATATATATATATATATATATATATATATGAACACATCCAATCACTATTAATGCAGGTCTCGTTGAGCACGACTGCACTTTCTCTTTTTGTGATTTTGCTCGTTAGTTTTCTGACAAGGCGAGCGAGTTTTCTGTTTTCGGGTGTTCATTTAAATATTGTAACTATTAGTGTTATTTTATCGGCCATATCTCTAGCACTTTCGATCTTTCTATCGTGATCAGGACGTAGTATCGAATGATATTAATCGTAGTTTATAATGTTCATAACTAAACTGATGCCCATACACAACGAAATATACTTATATAATAAGAATGCCTCAATCATCATCATTGGCATTTCCATCATTTTACAAAATTTCTATCAAATTGTGTTCATGGGTTATGTAAAACGGTGCGGACACATAGTAACTAGACTCCTATATTGGTGTTTCTCGAATTGTTTTACATTTACTATCTAACAATTAAAAAAAAATCGCTTTCATAACATCACGTTATATGTTGATCAATTAAGCTATTCTATCAAAGTTCTAGACATTTAAATGCATTAACTTTCGTTTTGATAGTTTTACATCACCTACAATTTTATCCCGTGTTGAATACGATAACTATTCATTCATTGTATTTGAAAACATGAATAGAAGTTGCTAACCCCTTATGAAGAGTGAATTGCGATTTCATACATATTCTAATGGATTCGGCTGGATTTTATCGTGGCACACTTTTTCGAGTGTATGCAGAAGATCATCTATGCACTATTATCTGTTAGAAGTAAACACATACTTATATGTTATATTTTATAAATGTTTACTGACGAATACGAGTCGATACTGTCTTAATGTGGATATACCATTCTTTTACACAGTTCATCAAAGGTGAAAATACTTATTTCACATCTTACTTTTGAGGCACCTAACAGGATGCGAATCATGATATGATTGATGGTCTTGTCTTTATTTTAACCTTCGACCCTTTTCTATAGATGAATGTCATGATACTTTCGGCCTTCCCATAATTGGTATTTATTAGATTCATCTTGGTCAACCCGAATAAGGATTCGATTTTATTCGACATTTAACTTTACAACTATAACAATTGATATCGACGCAATTGTCTTATTTTTCTTATTAAATAAAATAAGTTATTTTGCTGCTAGGTTTTAATCTCTCGCTTTATTTAGCCTCTAATATAAGATGTTCGTAGGCACACAGCAAAAACACACACATTCATAACAATGTCAACGCTAGGAAAGCTATGACACACTTAGTTTATTTGATTTTAATGCAACAAAGACCATCAGAAAATTTTGGAAAAATAAAAAAAGTTATAATTAAACAGACGAATTCTGTTTTTAACAATGTTTTCAAATATATATATATATATATATATATATATTTATATATGTATATATATATACATATATATATACATATATATATATATATATATATATATATATATATATATATATATATATATATTTATATATACTACATAAACAATATCTAAATCCACTCCATGTACACTGCGACCAGCGATTGTATTTTTTTTTCATAAATTTATCACTTTTTCATGAAGTCATTTTAGAAAATCTTTCACAGGTAAATAAGCACTCCGTTAAAATTGTTGGTAAAAATAATACAAAACTGGTAGATAGTATTTGCAAAATGACATTTGTTAATACCACTAAACTTGTTATGAGTTAAAATAAGAAATACACATATGAAACAACGATGAATGGCGGTTAGATTTAACAATTAGATGATATAATTAAATATATAATAATATATAGTTTTAATACATATAATGAACAAATAATGTATTTAGCAACATACCACCATGGATTTGTATAACTTCAAACTGTCTTTTATCGACTGAATCAGTCTTTTTGTGAATAGTAATTGGTAGAACTGCCATTTTCTGCAGTATTGGTGGTTTTTCGTCAGTCTGTTTTAGAAGAAAATAAACGTTCATTAGTATACAAATCTCGTTTTATGATAGACTAAACGTTTTCCATTAGGGTTCAAATCTTAAGAAAAGGTGAAAGTAAGATCAAATATGTACCTTTAATGCCAAATATGCCAATAATGCTTCAGTTGCATGGAAATAATTGAAAGGCGTTTTGTCGTACATAAAAACAATGTTCCTTAGTAGAACAAGATTAATGTCATTTAACCAATATACCAGAGATGTTCTCAAGAGATTGCAATAGAAAGCAGGCGTACGTTTTACTCCATTCAGGTACTCTTATAAAACAAACCAGTTAATCTCTAATGATATTCATTAATATAATGTCGCATCTAGCGTGTTGTTATCTCAAACGATAGTAATCACATATCCAGAATAAACCCCATCCTTTCGCCTAGCCATCAAGTATATCAAGCTGTTCCCGGGTCTCATCAGTAAAAGGTACCTCACTCATATCCATTTTTATATATTTCTTTATTTCATTCTCAATTGTTTGTGTTGGTGAGTAAGCAGGGTGTGTAAGCGAAACACTAACAGAAGCCATTGTTTGAAGAATTGCATTCCTTGTTGACTTTGGTACATCAGGACACCCAGCTGTTCTTCATATTTATGTTCTCGGCTGTCTATCTTTTATACGGAGATGATGACCGATACTCTTGAAATTTTAGTTGGTGACATTCTTGTATATTTCAGCATCTGATTGTTTCTTACTTGTGAAGGATCTTTCAGGATTCTTTTTCACAGTATCGACGTGCCGACTTATTTTACCGACAATTATGCCAGGAGAAGTTTAATTAGCCGTTTCATTCATTATAATTTATGTTTCCCACTCAGTAATTGTAAACGTCTAATTGTTGTTAAGAAGTAACAACGCTATTATCTCTGCCCACCCCTAAATAACAATAAAACACGTTGATAAATATACAGATTATATGCAAAAATAGGAAAATCAATTCAATAATGTTATGATGATTGCCAAAATTCTCAAAAAACAATTACCGAAATGTGTAAACAGAATGATGAATACATTTGATTTTTTATTAGAAAGCTACTATCGCTGATCGCTGTGTATATATAAAGTTAATACTTTTCCTCTGTTTATATATTAGTATGTACAGATGCATGTCTAAACAAATATACAAGTCATTATGCATTTAACAACATAGATTGTGAGCCTAATGGGACCCAATTTATGCGACATTTAATTTAATGTTGTTTCTATTAAGCTTCATCGTTTTTTAACGAATACTGTGTGATATAATTCATCAGATAGTTTTCGTGATATAATGGCGAAATTAAACGCGATGCAGAGTTATTTTCCAGAAACAACGATCATCCTAGAACGCTGCATTGTTGGTGTATGAATGTTTTTGTAAAAATATATAAACTCGGTGTTTTATTACTAATATCTTTTTCTGAACAGATGTTTTGGTTGTGTCTGAGACACAGTTTTAAACCAATGGCTATGTCATTAAATATTGAAATAATGACACTTGAATGTACGTAAGATGACACATTTGGGGGGTTCTCAGAAGATTTTTTATAGATTGTTTCATATTATTCATAATAATAGTTGCGTGTTATTTGAAAAAAGAAAGACTATACATCATGCGTAGCAAAATTGGTAAACATTGACTATGCTAAGTTTAAGATTTCCAGATTCGGTTTTCACTAAAACTGTATTAGTTTCCTTAAATACTGCATGCTTTGTGAACGGTAATTGTTTTTTTAGAAATTCTTGGTAAATAGTTTAAAGATAATTAAATTTTAATGGGATACTAATTATCTGTCTCATGTGAGTCTAATTAGAGTGTACTCACCTATATAATTACATAGCAAGAATAGAAAATAATGAAGACACCTATATATATATATATAATAATAATGTACCCGTGTTTCTTACCGGGTTGCCATATTATATATTCTAAAATGAAATAATGATTGGTTCATACTAAAACAAAAATCAAAAACAAAAATGTTATATGTATGACCCCCCTAAATGTAAACATATGAAGAAAATTATGTGCCCCTGAAAATCGCTGCATTTTCTCAAATACATATTCCATAACTCATTATAATCCGTTAATTAGTCAGGATATTAAAAGTGTTGGGAACAAGTGGTAGTTTAAGTCGGTGAACGCACTAGATTCTAAAGTATACCAAAAACTGATGTGTATTTACTTCTCGCGGAGTTAGGCACAAGGCCAGTTTTATCTTACTCCCACAAGTAAGATGTGACCCAAGATCGGGTCGAGCAAGTGGGGTTAAAAGCCAGCGCCCGAGAGAAAAACTGATGTGCCCATTTCCCTACTACATATACTTACATTCGTAATGATCAGTTTATGAAAAAATCCAGAAATAATTCATTTAAAACATACACATCCCCTAAATATTAACATTTATAAAAATAATAATTTGTTCATGTTACCATATGTTTCAAAGTACAGACTTTTAAATTTGAAATTATCTTTTGAGTTGTTAAGAAGATTATCCTGTACATATATCTGCATACGACCTCGCTTCGACCTTACAACTTCATCAGGGCATAAAGTGGTTGTTTCTAGCGGTTGTATAGGCGGAGGTGTAGTTCGTAGATTCAGCAGAGAATTACGCGGCTAACGCACAGACCGACACGGCATCGGAAAATAAGCACATACACTAAGTTTAATTAAGATAAACTTACCCAGGAGGCGGGGATAAGCGTCATGATGTCAATAGTCTTCTACGCACGTGCTTAACATTGCTTTAACGCAGGGAGACAACAATATTGTAATTTAACACTGGGCCTTGTTTTAAGACTATAAATGTTAAAGGAGCAGTTATAATAAATATGTTTTCAATACATATTAGAGATGTTTTATACATACAGCCGACGGCGTTTCGAGCGTTCACACTCATTAGTGAATGAAGTGGTAGTGTAAGGCGGTCTTATGGGCTCGAACGCAGATCGTAGATTAAACCTAGAATTACAAGCCTAACGCCCAGACGTGCACGACCCTTAAAAATCAGCACGTATAGGAACTTAACTTAATATACTCTTAACACAGGAGGCGGTGATAATCGTAATGATGTTAATAGTGTTCTACGTGCGAGCGGAAATTTGCTGTATATTTTATATATATATATATATATATATTGAACTTATAGTGAAATGGTTTACGCTGAATATACAATATAGAGCAATTATAAAAATGAAAGAAAGAAAAAGTTATAAAGATGTTCGGATGACAAATCTATTTCATGTTCGATTGTACAATGCAAGGTGTACTTGATAAAAAAAACATGTTTATTTTTATTTCAAAGATTAACATCTTATCATCAGAGAAAGTATATAGATATATAAGTTGGCAGTAGAATAGTAAAAATTCAAACTTTGAAAAAAATATAAAGTGATGGAAAGTAAGAGTGTTCGTGTAAAACTAAATGTGCAAAATATGATAAATTGTCCTGTGAATGAAAGTTTTAAAGATGGGAAAAGGGGTTCGTGGAGACAGCGTTAGAAATGTTTAAAATAAAGTAAATCAAATAGAAACGTGTTAGATGTGAAGCACTTATTCGGATGTAATTTTGATAGTTAGGGTCATTTTAAAATACTTCCATGGACCGAGAATGAAAATAGTTTTAAAATGCGTATATGATAGTAGTAATTTCAATCGGATTTAAGAAGTGAGAGTGAGAATGCTGCTCGTAGACGACGCCAGTAAAAAAAATCGGGGGGAGGTAGTGGAGATAAGTGGAGTTTATATGGGGTTTTAGTTAAGTGAATTGAACAAAGGCTGATGCTGGGAGAAAAGCCGGGGAATAGTTTGTTTAGTTACTGCTATCGCTAGTAAGCTACCAACAGATGCCAGTGTAGTGGGTATGTTAAAGATCTGGAAAAGAAAACACGGACTCGGAATTTACTGAAAAATATATTGAGGAAAGTTTAAATTAAACATATAAATAAAGTAGTTGGCGTCTCTCTGACTGCCAGTATAAGACTGGGGTAGTCCCCACACCGAGAGGCATGTGCTCTTAGTATTCATAGTCCAGTGGAAAAGTTCATATAATACGTACGTACGTATCATAACAGTCCCTCCCAAGCAGAGTCTCAGTATCGTTTGATTTTTGGATTCATGACGATAAACCACCGAGACTTCTGTTTCCTTTGTGTTGTCACGTTTCTGTGTCTGTTAGATACATCTATGTATCGAAAATGTCATATATGGTATCTTTAACTTCTTTTCCTATAGATTTCTATCGGTGTAATCTGACATTCGTTCTCTGATTCAGTTTAGGTTTATCTTAAGAAAAAACTGAGAGTATTGTATTGTGTAAATCACATTTCAAATTCAGTAATTTAAAAATTCCTTCTTCAACGAGTAGTTGAAGGTTAGCATAGCAAAGGTGGAGTTCTGAGGAAAATTCCGGTTTTTGATAATCTGTCTTATTCGTCGTTTATTTTGTTTTCAAACGAGGCTAAAGGATCATTCCTTATTTTTAATACATATTGTTTGATATTTTTCAGTACAAATTCTGTTGAACATCGAGCTAGACCGCAAGGAAAAAATCGGAAAAAAGTTTTTTTTTTTATCCTTCTTTAGTATTTCCGGACTTGGTCGCCAGATTTACTCTTTGTTGGCAAAAAGTGTTGATTGCTAACTCCCAAATATTTAACTGTTCGATCCAGCGTGTGCCGGATAAATTATTGGTGTTTTCAAATTTTTTTGTTAGTTCCGTTTGAAGTAACATTCGTAATAATTACACTCTCGAATAAAATTTTCTCAACAATAATTATTCTGACGATTTTTTAAGATGTGTTTTGTATAGAGTATCATACCTTCTGAAATGTGTAGCGAAAGCTTTTTCCTGATCTGCGGAACAAGTAACATTGTTAGTTCTACTCTAAACGGAATTTTAATAAAATATATTTTAGTTTTTAGTATTTTGAACACCATTCGACATTGTTTGTAGTAATACCTGGCCTTTTTTAGTGTTCTAGTAGACGTTTATGAAATCTTTTTTTCCGTTTTTGGTTGTTTGTCTTCGTCAATTTTTTATTATTCCTGTTGTTGTTGTATTTGCTATTTAACGTGTTCTACTATAGTTGATTTGAAATCTCCCAAGTTTAGATGTGTCTTTAAAAAATGCGGCTTTGAGGCGTTTTTAGGAGGGAAATGGAGACCAGATTTAGAAAATATATATAAGTCAATCAAAGTGTTAACGTTGACACATTTTAATAAGGAGCTTATCGTTATAAATATAACAATCTAAATCGAAATCCGCAAAACTCTAAAATATATATATATATATATATATATATATATATATATATATATATATATATATATAAATAAAAAATGGGTAAAACTGAAAAGTAAAATATAAAAAAACAACACAAATTCCAAGTTAAACAGTATAAAGAGTTAAACTGTTTTCCCGGGAGAAAGTTAAAAAGTAATGCATAGTAATCATGATGAATTAAATAATAATATATTTTTATCTAGCATATCGGACATTGAATTATCACGATAGAATGTCGGATATATTATTTAGCGTTATTGTTATATTCATATATATATATATATATATATATATATATATATATATATATATATATATATATATATATATTAACAATATCATGTATTAATGAAATAATTAACAGTATTTAGTCTGGATATCGATACTGTACTAAGAGTATTTTTTAACAGTTGAATGTAGAAGATATTTACAGGGAAGATGCTCAAGGAGGCATAACAAACAAATAAATAAATAAATGAACAACGGTTTGTTAAATTCCAAAAGGCAATATGTTATTCATCTTTCAAATTATTGTTACAAACCAAATACTTTGGCACAATGAAAATTCCGTTTCTTTCACCAGAATACTAACCGCCATGTATATGTCGATATCGGATCTTAGTACTAACAATTCATCAGAAAGCTAACACAAGTTTCTAATCAGAAAAAAAACATACATACCGATGCGAGAAAACGAACGCCCGAAAAAAGAACAACTCACCTTGGATACATATCCACAAATAGCGTCTCAGAAATCACAACCTAGAGAAGGCAGCCATCTTGGTATCAACAGTAAACCTATGAAATATACGCACATCATTGCCTGAAAACATGTTATGAGATACTAATACTTATAATCTGGTTGAAAAATGATTACAGTTTTATGATAAAAATAACAATTGTTGATACAAATTTACTAATAGACTTGCAAAAGTAACTATAACATAATTTACGTGATGTAAATTAGGAGAGTTAATTCAGAAAACAAAATTACGAAACTAAATAATACCACCTCAGACTGCGGAATTATCTTTGTAAATATTTATATTACATCTATTTCAAGAGTTCTGTGCTTAAATATCATAAGATTTGCTTTCTATTGACCCTATCAGTTTAACGATTCAAAATATATTCAAGTAACGAACTCTTGTAAGAAAATCAAGCCTGTTATATTCCCCTTAGTTTACATCAAAAAAGCAGATTAGCATAGCTACCTTAGATATGTATAATCACCGTTACCATCATGGTGTTTGTCACTAAGGTTGGAGGAAACCTCTGTTTGGGGTCGGTCAGCCTTATGTGTGATCTCATTCAAGGGTTTTGCAATGTTCGCTTCGCTAGGCACTGCGGTTGGCAATGCTATTCACCCATACCAACGTGTCCACATACAGCGACTGGTTCTCCTAATTTTATCCAATTTCGTACTGAGTAGTTTCAACATCGATTAACTTCGATGATCTAAGTAGAACAGGTGTGACAACGGTATTGTGTCGTATATATACATATATATATATATATATATATATATATATATATATGTGTGTGTGTGTGTGTGTACATATAGTATATATATATATACATATATATTATAGAATATGCATATATTATATGAATATGCATATATCTTATATATAACGTAAACACGTTTATTCCACTGTAGCGCTGACAAGAGTAAGAAAATAACCACATATATCACAGGCTACTAAACTTACTTCTATGTTAAGCTTATTGACTCGATTGTGTTTTAATAAGTGTATGAGTATTTTCTCTATCTAACACTAAATAGTCCTGTTAGTTCACTACCGTAAACTAAAACAGACTCCATAGTTGTGGTAACAAACACTTTTTCCTCTAATATTGGACTATTAACACTCTCTCCATCTACACCGGGAACTAATAAACAACCACTACCTTTAATAATACACACTCTCATTGTTTTCTATACATTTTATATTAATTTAATACGTACTACAACACAGTCCGCACAGATTTTATAGACGCCTCCTTAGATTACGCTGATATTCAAAAATATAGAGTTATGGTATTTCTGACTATTACGTTAGACTCATTCCCATTCCGGATTTTTCAAGATACATTTAACAATCATAATTATTTATAGTGTTCCGGGATTAAAAATGGCGGCTACAATCTTTACAGCGAATTGACATTAGACATTCCCCCAATCACTCTTCTGGTATAATTTCCTTTATTTTGTTGAACACTCTCTCTAGCTCTCGCTCTTTGTATCTCTATCTCCTTCTCTTTATCGCTCTATCTCTCTCTCTCTCTCTGTTGAATAAACAGACGCACACAATATTTTAGTTCAGCATTCACTTGTACGATAATTATTATTTGAATTTCTCGCTTATTTTGGCTGAAATGAATTAATTAATTAAAATATTTATGTTAAAAAAGCTTCTCTGCTTTTACATAACACTGATCATCTGGGCATTTTCAACCACACCGAAAAAGAAGAACAATTTATCCGTGTTTATATTTATGCGAACTATATTTTCGAACCTAATTTGTATTTCGGCGTTTTATGTGTAAGATTAAACTTAGCATAAAGTAAAAAAACATTAAAAAAACTTAATATTGTGTTTATATATATAAGTGTAATTTCATTTTAAAGTCGGGAAAAATATTGTCGCGGCAGCACGCCATTTTAAACAACACTAAAGGTGAAAAGATAATATACTAGTTTAATATGAGAGTACTTTATATTTCAGTCACGTAAAATAGTTAAAGCTTAATAAATTGATATGAAGTAAGTATCCTCCTATATTTAAAACTAAACCATGTTTACTTTAAAAAAAGTAGAAAACACTTTAGCGTGTTTAATTTTTGTTTTGTTATGCTAAGTTCCATCAGACATTTAAAACGAGGTAATAAAATTAGGTTTGAATAGATAGTCGCCAACTAAACAAGTCGGAATAGGCTAACTATTGAAGAACTATTCTCATTTTGTTTATAAGAGTACGGCTTTATTTTTCCGACCAACTTGTATGTTGCTGTTTCACGTGTACTATTAAACTTAGCATAACAACAAATGTTTTAATGTTATCTATTTTCGGATATATTTTTTAATTGTAATATTACATTTTAGATGAAAGCGTTCAGTGAAAATTACAATTTGTATGAATGTATTCTTTTACTGATTAAAATGTGAACTTTACTTAATATAAATTATTAAATTACTATTATTGTTTTATCCTAATATATATTTTATATTAAATATGATTTGCTCAGGTAAATATTATGATCAAATATACTTTAAAAAATGGTATTGAACAAGAATTGCGAACCAATGAAAGCAAATTCCGATTTCAGTTCAGAAAAATGTCTGTTGCTTTTTGTAAACAAATTTAAGAAATACTAATACACAACTTTATTTGGTTTGTTTCAATTTTGGTGAAAAAGTTTTGTCATAAGTAATTTTATTTAGTATGTTTATAAACATGAATAAAAACAACTTATTTTTCATATAAACTATATTGAAAAGACAATTATAGCAAACTTTATGAACTGTTAACTAATTTAACTTACAGTCTATTTATTTAAGTATATTTTTATAATGATAAACGACGTCTTTTCATTTTACTCAAGACAGTTAAAAAGCTTCGAAATCAATTTCGAACACAGACCGCTGTAACATTTGAAATAATTGTTTTCATATAATTTCTTCGGCGTCACTACAGCCAGTCATAATTTGACCAATTTGCGTTCTCTCAGCATTTTTATGATATATATTATACACGTGTCCAATTTCAAAAGATTATAGTTTCGTCTTTTTACATTTATATTTGCTTGCAACAGTATTTACTTACCGACACATCCAATTTGTTTTGCATTTCTAGCGCCATACAAAATTGGGATTTACATGAGTAACATAGTAATTAATCAACACTTTAATTTTCGCAATTCACATCAAAATTATATCATTTTTGTAATTATTACGCAATAAATGTTTATCTTATGGGATTACATAGAATGCACATTTGTTGCACATGGTCCACTTTCAGTCACATTTGACGCCCAACATGAAGAGTGCTCGCCACAACGTAAGTTTGTACTGTGTCTAAAAGACACTGACATCGTTAACATTCCCGCATCTTAAAGAATATATATATATATATATATATCTATATATATATATATATATATTTGTGGGTGTGTAAGTATGTGTGTGTAATAATATAGTAGCTATACATAGGGAGAGTTAACAAATGGGTATGGGCGACTGCAGTAGAGTAGTAGTAGTAGTAGTAGTAGTAGTAGTAGTAGTAGCAGCAGTAGTAGTATGTGTAGTAGGAGTATTATTAGTAGTAGTAGTAGTAAACGGGGCATTCGAGGGAAGGTACAACATCAGTGTCAGAAAGGTGATATGGTTTAAATGAATGGGTTCTGTACACTTGGGGGCCAGCGTTGTTGGTCCCTCTATCAAAATTAACATTTGAACACAAATACTAAATATTTGCCCAGTAAATAAAACAATATTACGAAACTTAAATGTGTTATATTGTAGGTACAAGAACAATGTGCTAAAATAACGATAGCAAATAATAGCTAATTGCTAAAGTGTACTTTTTTAAAACCAATATTCAAATGATTTAACTATGCGACCGAATTGCATACACATAATAGTATAAACACACTGCCTCTATTGTGCGATATTTAATTCGCTTGAAATATATTGTTGTGACTTTACCGTAATTACATAAATGTCCTATTGTTTATTTCCGTTCTATACTTAAGCTAGCCAACGTGACCTTTTGTATATCAAATCAAAGCAAATTATATGGGGAATTAGTTGCACTTCAACAGTTCTTATTTTTTGCATAATGCTTGATCAATCGCATAATACTTGATTAATATAAGCAAATATTTGCTAATCGAGGTCGTCCCACATTAACACAGAAGTCTACGACTTGAGGGAATTGATTCCAAAATGTATTATATATAGGGCTGCTATTTCCAACGATCAATTATGTAACGAATATCATTTAAAATTAACCTTTGTATGAAGAGTGATTTCATTAGCCTTTTTTTATTTTGTTACCAGAAATAGATTAAAAATTGGTAAACATTCATTAAAATGAAATATATTTTAATTCTTAATTCACAAACTTGATCTAAACACAGTAATCACACATGGGAAACGGATAATAGTATGTCTTATAAGATATGTTATTTTGAAGTATGTAATGATGATGTCAGAAGGTTTTGCAAGATTCATAAAATAAACGAATAATGTTCGTTTCTAATCTTTGAAACATTCTGCTCAATAAATGCAGAATATACATTTTCCATGACATCAAAAGCTGTTTGATTGATTTAGATGTGTTCATAATCTATCAACTTTGTTTTCTGTAATTGTTGCATCCATGAGATAAATTAACTTACCCGATTGGCAGGCAGAAGAATACACGGAGAAGTGTTACTAATGAGACACCACATTTTGTGAAAAAGGTAATATGTGACTTGTAAATTAAGATCACGAGGTCGACTGTTAAGCTGGGCCATACATTTCTGGTGCATTGCGTTATTTTATTGTTTGTGAAAGTTTAAAGGTGTGGATAATGTATTATTGGTATGGCGTGGCAACCCTCTCTACGTATTCTGCTTTCTTTCGATAGGTTAGAGAAGAAAATAGCAAACTACCTGACAATGTGACGGGTGTTTATAATGTCCTCTTGGTAGAAGCTGAATAAAAGTCCCCCTGATTTTTTGGTGTGTAGGGAGAAAATAATTGTGAAATTCCTGTGCATATGAAACAGGTAGATATAGTGGGGTCTGCCGATCAGATGGAGGTGACCGAGAGTAATATCCGGAATCTAGTATTCCCGCTCTTAATCAAATATATTTAGGAAACATATCAGACGGCGGTGAGTCAAATGTGTTCGAGTCAGAGTTGTCAGTTACAGAGATTTGAATCGACTCAAGCAGACGATAAAAGAAGCTGGCGAGTAGATGATCTTGTGATATGAAAATGCTGCTCTCAAAAGCAACATTACCTCGATTGAGTCTTAAGCCGAGATAATGTCTTCGAAAGAATGGCTCTTTAATGAGATAGAAAAGAAAACAGCCTCGACGACACACACACATCTACGCCCGTTACCAACAAGTCAAATATATAATGTATATCTCTGTGTTTACGTTTTCTCTTCGTCTTACTCTTCTGTGCGTGTCGTATCTTGAATCAGCGATCGCTGAAGGCGTGTGCCCTTATTTAGAAACATATAACGAAGATTAACAAGAAAATAAAAACTCAGATAGATACATAATGTTTATGCCTTGTTAGTAACAGGTGTTTTGATCGCTGTGTGTTGTTGGGTTCTCGCCGCTAGCAGCCCCGTCTGAGTTACGTCCCAGTCTGTCAGCTAAAATCCTTCTGATATCATTTGTCTGTTGAGACCAGTTATTGTCTACCCGAAGTAATCTGCTTGTCGGCTCGTTTCATTGTTGGTTTGATAGGATCTGCTTTGTCGCCCTAAACAACTCCTGCTGCCTACTTGAATCAACCCCATCGTATCTGTTCAAATACGGAGCTGTAATTTTCCGTTCATGTAGGTTGAGAATTAATTCGAAAAAAACAATGAAGCCAAACGGTCGCTTATAACACAACCGGCATCTGCCTATATTGGGTAGGTAAAAAGAACATAAACAAGTATGCTTAATTGCTTAAATTTAATAGTTCAAGCGCAGTTACCGATGTCAAATGTAAATGTAATAAAACGTTTAGGGGAAATTGATATAGGACAGACATTTAACTTATTGCTAATCTTTTTACAGAAAATGAAACAGATTTTTAACCGATAATATAATTTTATTTCAGAAACTTTGTAAAAGCATTACGGGTTGCTTTATAATGAACTATTAAACTTAATAATTTGAGGACAATATTAATTACATCTATAACGACTATTTACTTGCAACCACCATTTTGTATAAGTACCTTAAAAGAGTAGTTTCTGTATTCGACTCTGAACATGATTGTATGCCTCGTGTTTCTAAATTATCGCTTTTTTTGTGATTTTGTTTCTGTTATAATTTAACTTTATTCATTATATATTTGTTTCGTTATATATATATATATATATATATATATATATATATATATATATATATATATATATATATATCTATGTATGTAGATTTAATGAATGTATTAGTGTTTAGGATCATGTTATGTATTTTATTTACATTTTCATTCATGTAATTTCTATATTGTACATTTACTTCATTTTATAGTAAATATAAGTATAGTCGCTTTTCTCTAGGATAAATGTTTCTAGATTAATTAACCGCTTATATTCAATGCATTTAAATATCTTTTTATTATTATTCGCAAGCATCTTTCTATTAAACCTGTGGTTATTTCAACGATGCATACCATTGATGTGTTGTTGCACTTCTATTTATGATGTTTTGAAATCGGTGTTGAGAAAGAGACTCATTGAAATTAATGAATACATGTTTTGTCTTAGAAACGATTGTACAACAAAAGATTTTGTGTATATTGAATTGATATAATTGATATACATAATATAGTATAGATATGTGTATTTCGATTTACTCTACGTGTTGTTACTTGGGTTAAGATACGGTCGGATCGGAACACCTTTTTTCCGAACCTTTGAAGTCGGGTGCAAAACTATAGTTTTACTTCCCATATCAGGTCAACCAGATTCTAGAGTGCGATTACAGAATCCCATAAAAGGTCAGTAACCTTAATTACGTCCTAAATACGCAGTTTCAAGGCACAGATGTGCAACATTAATATGGTCAAGAAAGGGACAAAACGAACTCTGTTCTGCCATCACTAGATCTAACCATGAGGATAGCACGGCATATATCAGTGAGGAATCTATAAGAAAAACTGGCCATCCTATGGGATTGTAGAATTGGAAAGTGCTCACCTACCTCACGTCTGCGGCAATTCATTTGACTCGAGACGGGAAGGCAGAGATGCAAACCTCATTTGGGATGTCCGCGAGTTGTTCCTGGATACGCCCACGCAAAGAAGCGTCAACCATCTGGCTCTCTTCAGCTTCTGTTGTCATCTGTTTCGGAAATGTGAAGTCACGTGTGACACTCGTTTTGACGCGTTATTTGCTTAGAGCGTTGTGTATGTGTGTCTAAATTTAGTGTAAGGAAGGTTTAATAAGGTTTCAAAAATGACAGTTGAGATTTCAACCGGAGGAGATTAAAACCTATATATAAAATATATATATAAAAATATATATTAAAAAAAAAAAAAATTTAAAAAAAAAAGGATAAATAAATAAAAATAAAAATAAAAAATAAAAAATAAAAAATAAAAAATGAAAAAATATTTCTATATAATTCTTGTAAGTCAATATTATGAGTTTCGCATATTTGGCCTTACTGGTGTGGGGTGTGAAGATGTGTGTTCTATAGAAATTAGGGAGAGACAATACGGGTTTAGGGTTAAAGGTGTTTAAAAAGAACAAAATTAATTAATTTCGTGTTTAAAACCTGGATTAAAGGACTTTAAATCAACCCCGAAGGAATTTAAATAGAGGTATCATCCGGACGGTCTAAGGTAAGTAACTTTGTAGGGGTTTTAAATGGTTTGACACCGTCTAATTAGATCTGTTTGGAAGATGTGGGAGATTAGTATTATGACTGAGACATGGTGGGGACTTATGGGAGTAATACTAATGTTGCGAAATGGGGGTGTTACCCTCTTCATGAAGAAATATTTTTTAATTATTGCTCTTGAAAAGTAGTGTGGATATGGGTTGATTAAGGTATTTGTTGTATTTTTTAAAATTTTATTTTCATTTGTAAGGGGTGATAGTTGGGAAAATTTTCTGGAGTGGAAGTCGGAATTCAATGAGCCAATTATGGGGTTATGTATTTGGCAGAGGAGGTGTAGCTAAGTAACAGATGACAACAGAAGCTGAAGAGAGCCGGATGGCTAAGTCAGTCTGTGTTTGAAACCGATGGTACAAATGTTGCACTAATTTTTCTGTACCAATATAAATAAATATTACGCTCTTAAATTTAAACTTTTAACTTAAATTCTAAATTGATAGAGCACTCTGCTGGAATTTATCCTACTATATACGTGAGAAGATATATATATATATATATATATATATATATATATATCCGGATGTCTCACTAATTTTAAGATATTAGTAGACGCTTATATCTTTTGTTGGATTGCTTCATATATATATATATATATATATATATATATATATATATGTATATATATATGTATATATATATACATACATACATATATACATATATATATATATATATATATATATATATGTGCACACTTATTTCCCATATTTACATCTCTATTCACTGGGTACCTTATCAATGGACATTTACCAACTGGACAGACCCCATATCTTTTTACACGCACATTCTCACTCTCCATTACTTGATGTGTTTTTTTCAGATTT
Organism: Sepiola atlantica; assembly: GCA_963556195.1. Lineage (NCBI taxonomy): Eukaryota > Metazoa > Mollusca > Cephalopoda > Sepiida > Sepiolidae > Sepiola > Sepiola atlantica. The sequence continues at coordinate 85,060,972 of OY744527.1, forward strand.
AGAATTTTGGCTTTTACACTGCAAACTTATCTATCTATGTAATAGCTCTGATGATAATATTTAAATCTTTGAAAAGCATTGGCTTAAGGAAATAATAATAAACATGTTTTTACCGAGTACACCTTGTATTGAACATTCGAAGTTGTTATAAATTTGTCATTCGTACATCGTTATCCCTCTTCTTTCATCAATCTTTATATATACATCCATATATTTAAAGATATTTACTTATGTGTGTGTGCATATATTTTTATAATAAATATGCTATTTTACAACACGCATATGTTTGTCATCTTTCAATAACTCGTCAATTCAAGTGAAATAAATTAATGCCGCCAATTGCTGAGTCCGATAGCAAGTCTAAAGTCTTACTTTAGCTTCAATCTAACATATTTTCCCCCTTTTGGCTACTGATAAAACATCATGGAATAAACAGGAATTAATACTACTTAAGATTAAGGCAATGTCTAAACTTACATTTAATAAAATGAAATATGGTGAGATACGCAATATTGCTTAAATTAGAACATCGTATATCCTCAACAGAGTTATTACACATTTTTGAATGGAGCAATTAAATAGTATTGCAATGAATACATTTATTTACCACATAAATAAATGTTTATGTCTTTCCTAAACACGTCAGTTTTAATAAAATAAAACGATGCTATGATTCGATTGTTCCGAACGTATGACTAAAGATACTTTGTGACTTCTATCCTCCCACACATATATATATATATACATATATATATATATATATATATATATATATATATATATGTATGTGTGTGTGTGTGTGTGTGTGTGTATATGTGTTTTGGGGTATGTGTGTAGTTGTACACAATAAATATATACATATACATACATTTCATATCATTTCTTGAAGCATTGTTTACTTTTATTTAAAGTAATCTATAGAAAACCATACAATAAAAACGTGTAACTGAAGCACCCTATCTGAAGCCAATTATGACATATAGCCTTGAAATGATTTTTGAAGTTGCCACCTTTTAATATTACAAAATATATGACAATCTTGATTGCCGTCAGTTGGTGTGTTAGGGATTCCATAAACCATACTATTCTAGGAAAATACCCCTTCCTACCAAGTGTGTCAAACCTAAATGCAACACTTCATATTAAAACAGTATCTGATGAGAATAGTTCAGGAGAAAATGCAAGAAATTTAACATTCTATTTTGTTTTAATTCTTTGTAATGTTTTACTTGTTTTAATTTTATTTCACTGTAAATATTAATTATGGTTTCTATAGCATTAATATTGTACCACTCATGTGTTTATTTAATTTTTTGTATGTGTCTGTTCCTACGTTCAATTTAATTTTAATTAATTAAATTACTTTCAAGACAAGGGAAGCAACAGCGTTCAGATTTGTCTCCCCTTCATGATGTGTGGTTCATGAACTGTCCCCCTTTTATAATTTATGGCTCATGGATTATTGTATCCATTGGTTTCGCTGAAACTCTCGATGTTTATTAATGTAATATATCACGTCACTGCTTAAATAACTGTAGTGCCTTTTAAAGTAACTGTTCTCATTTACTACATTTCATGCATATTTACATTTCTCTTCATTTTCTTGCACTTTTACCGTTCTTCCACCTTTGTCCAATGTTATCGTCTCTGTCACACACGTTTCTTGATTTTATCTTTTTTAAAGTAGATATTATTTTGTTAGAATTCTTATTCATGAATGTGTGTACAGTTATCGAATACATTTAACACTTTGACTGTTTCTGAAAACGTCAGTTGATGCGAAAGAAACTGATTAACTACGCTGTTTTTTGATGATCTGTTCTTGAATTAAAATTTTTCTCCGTTACTTATTTTCACACACAAATATATATATATATATATATATATATATATATATATATATATATCAACATTCGTTCGCATTAAATAACGGAGTAATGATATGCATGTTCTTCAAAATCATTTTTTGCACAAAAAAATCCTAAAATTAAAACTCTCTTCTGACTTTACAAAACGCAGTTTTTACATCATAAGTTAATAAAAATAAAAATTAATTTTACTCCAATATTGCATAATTCTTATTAGGCTATCTTCTTCCACGCAAAATATACTACCTTATGTTTTTGAGTTTTCCTAGGCGTTTAATAGGGCGCAATGGTGCATAACGATGACCTACACATTTAAACGACTCTGCACATCTGTTTTCCTTGTTAAAAATGTTTTTTTTCAGGGGAAAACAACAACTAATTAACCAATACAAAATATTTCGTGAAGACGAATGTTTCAAGATAACGTTTAACATGGTATCAAATAATTTGTGAACAGTTCACAGAAATATCTGGTAAGTAGTAAATGCCCACTTTTATTAACTACATGTGTAATATATATATTATTTAATGTGAATAGGTTTTGCTATTATCTGAAATGCAGTGTTAGCGTTAATTAAATTGCATAAAATATTTTGTTAATACCCTTGATATATACTATGTGTGCATGGGCTTGTTTGACAGAACGGAAAAGGATTACATCATAAGCATATGAGGTGAAACGTACACGTGCACTGTGTTACAAAATAGGATACTTTATTCATAGACAGGGCAGAGTGCATTATTCAGGTGACTAATATTAGCTATTGCTGTTTATCGTCCAATCAGGGATTCTACCAATTCTTAATAAAATACTTATTATATTTTTCTCAGAGGAACATAAAAAATATACTCACAGAAAAGCAAATCTTACATAAAATTAATCCATGTGGCACGGTTACTTATACATATGTGTTACATTGAAGTATACCCATTACGTAGCTGATAAGTAATTACCTCAATAATTTTACTACGTTTATATATTTCAATTTTGTGACTAGAAATATATAAACTTTATTAAATTAGTTATCAGTCATAAGTGAAAATACCGTGGGGTCTTTTATATATTTGAACAGTAGTATATTACGAGTGGATATTTGTTTTTATTTCGCGTAAAATGAATACGTTTCTGTAAAAAAGATTAAGTGCTGTTGGTCATCATAAGAGTAAAGTTACAAATAAATGAATATTTAAATATAACACAATTAATAAGACAAGTATTAAAATATAACACAATTTAAACACTGACAGTAACAATTTCATTTGCTGGGTCAGTAAAGGAGCAGACCCACACCATTACGCTTTCAAATATATATACGTCTATCCTCATTTGTTAGTCGTAGATACGATGAGAAACGTGTCTCGATGACGTGTAATTGCGAGATCGCTACGTTAGTAATATAAAACACTGTTTGGCAGTTTCGTATATGTTCACTTCTAAGGCAGAAATATATATTATTATCCGGTTTGCGCATAACTGTTAGGTTAACCGATTGGATAACATGATTAAGACTTTGAGTTAAAAGGTGTTATGGTGCTGTACCTACCTACAGAGAACTAATGGACTCGTCCACCTTATAAATACGGGAAGCACGTGACACTTGTTCTCTTCTTCCCAGGCAAACCAGCAATGGCGGTTGAGAGCAACATCTCCTTGTAATATCTTTCTTTCTATTATATAATATATACCTTTGTTCATTTAAACCATGTGTTCCTGTGTCATTCATTCAGCTTTACCCAGGTCCACAAAAAATGGCGACGAGGCAATTCGAACTCTTGGGTAAAAAAACTAAAAATACCACGTGAAAATGCACTCACACAGTTAATGCAGGAAACCGCACGAAAAAAAAACAAAACAAAAAAAAAACAAAGGTTTTTGCCGTACGGTCGAGAGAAGAACAGAGAACTCAACTGAAAAAAAAACACGTTGAATTCTTAAGTGCGAGAAAATTGTTTTCTTTTAAGAAAAAGAAAACTGAAATAGACATGTTGTGTTCTAAGTTTTAAAACTGCTTATCGAAAAAAAAAACAGCTTGAAATTGGGTGCGCGTTCCTCTAGTTTGGGAAAACTAGTTAAAAAAAACAAAAAAACAAAACAAAAACAACTGAAATTGAATGCGCGTTTTTTTCTCTTGGTTGGAAAACTAAAAAAAACAAATCAAAAGAAATATCGAACACCAAGATTAAGCGAGTATTGTTTTTTTTAGACGAACGTCACAGCGAGTTTATTTGACAGACACACACACAAAAAAAATAAAACTGACACCACGTGCTTCATTTTAAAAACAGATTAGAAACAAAAACATGAAATCAACACACGTGTGTTACTCCATAAAAAAAAATGACGCACGATAAAAAAAAGATCAGTTTTATTTTCTCTCTCTTTTTTCCGACTTGTACTGAAATATTTTAAAATGCAGAAAGAATTAATTGTAAAACAGATTTTTTTTTCTCTTCGTTAAAATTAAAAACGTGTATAAGAAAAGAACATTACATAATCTTTTCATAACTAAAAGGGCGTCTTGCAAACGCTAATTTAAAGAAAAGAACTTCTTATAAATTCATTAAATAACGAGAAAATATTAATTTTCAAAATAAAAAAATAAAAAAATAAGTGAATATACGCGTATATAGAGAAAAGGAAAAGTTTCATAATCTTTTAATAATTAAAAACAACGCCTAGCAAACGCTAATTTTAAAGAAAAGAACTCTTATAAAATCATAAGAGTATGAGAAAATATTAATTTTCTAAATAAAATCAGAAACTAAATGGTTGAATATGGAAGATATTAAGTCTATAATCACCGAACTAATTAAATTCCAAATCTCCCAGCAACAACAAACTGAGGAAAGATTTCAAAAGCTTTTATAACAACAGAACCAAAATATTTTATTACACAAAAAGTAGTATGATGAAAGATTGGAATTTCTGATACCAACAATATCGCGCAGTTATCAAAAAAATGTAAAACAGGACTCAAAAGACATTGAATTGTCCGGCATTGCGCACATAAAAAAGGTACATCAAAAAACAAAAGCTCAACCTTATAGAAAAATAAGAAATAATAATTTTGATGTAACAAAGACAAACCAAACGAGTAAAAAAATAAATAAATTGCCACCAAGCCCTTGTTCACGCTGTGGTAATCCACATTGGTACAATGAGTGCCCATTCCGTTTTAAAACCTGTATGAAATGCAAAAAAGTTGGACATAAAAGTTCGCACTGCAGAACGGGCAGAGTAAATAAAATGCGGATTCAAGCCACTAGGACAAAGAAGGAAACTGGCATGAACATAAGAAAATATGTACAGGTGAAAATCCTGGATAAAAATATAAAATTGCAATTGGATTCTGGTTCAGACGTTTCCATTATAAATTTACATACATGGAGGAGATTAAATAAACCTACTCTATCAAGAACAAACAGGCTGGCAAGCACAGTTACTGGTGAAAGAATTACATTTGAAGGAGAATTAATCACAAATGTGTCCCTAATGGGAAATACTAAAAAACTCAAACTACTGGTACTGAAGGATTCGAATAATCTTTTTGGTTCAGATTTTATGCAGGCATTTGATTTATGGAAGTTGCCGATAAATGCATTTTGTAAAAAAATAAATAGTCGCGCAACAGAATCGGAAAAACTACAACGAGAATTAAAAAACTCGTTTCCAGAGGTTTTTTCTGACGGTCTTGGATGCTGCCCTAAAATGACTGCAAAATTCCATCTAAAAGAAAATGTACTGCCGGTATTTAGGAAAGAAAGGAAAGTACCCTTCGCCTCGATTGAAAAAATAAACGCTGAATTAGACCGACTGGTAAAGATGGGTATTATATCAAAAGTACAACACAGCCAGTGGGCAGCACCCACGGTTTATGTAAAGAAAAAATCTAATGAGATTCGTGTATGTGCAGATTTTTCAACAGGACTGAATACTGCCCTCGCGGACTATCACTACCCACTCCATACCCCGGAAGAAGTGTTTACAAGCTTAAATGGAGGAAGATTTTTCAAAAATAGACCTAAGTCAGGCATACCTACAAATACCGGTGGATAAAGATTGTTCTAAGCTGTTATTTATAAACACACATCGTGGTTTATATAAATTTGAAAGATTAGCGTTCGGAGTTAAGGTCGCGCCAGCCATTTTCCAACAAATAATTGACACAATGCTGGGCGGACTCGATTTCGCAATAGCGTATCTCGATGACATCTTGATTAACAGCAAAGATATCGAACAACACTAAAAACATGTAAATCAAGTGTTTGCGAGAATCCAAGATTATGGGTTCAAAGTAAAAGAAGAAAAATGTGATATTTTCCTGGAGGAAATAAAATATCTGGGGCATGTGATCGACAAGGACGGCAGAAGACCAGACCCAGAAAGGGCTACCGCAATAAAAAACATGCCGGCGCCAGAAAACGTCATGACATTACAGAGTTTTCTGGGCCTAGCAAATTACTACCAGGCTTTTATCCCAGAAATGCATAATTTGCGTGCTCCATTAAATGAGCTATTAAAATAGGTAAAGCCTGGGTATGGACACCTGAATGTCAGGATGCATTAAATAAAATCATAGAACGACTTACGTCAGAGTTATTTCTAACGCATTACAACCCAGAATTGGACATAATCGTAGCTAGCGACGCGAGTTCATATGGTTTAGGAGCATGTATCCTACACAAAATGCCTGATGGAACCCATAAACCCATTGCACATGCATCAAGGACCTTGCTCCCAGCGGAAAAACAGTATTCTCAAATCGAGAAAGAAGCCCTAGCAATAATATTTGCAGTAACAAAGTTTCACCGATACATACATGGTAGACAATTTACCTTACAGACAGACCATAAGCCGCTAATTACAATTTATGGATCTAAAAAAGGCCTACCTGTATATACAGCTAATAGACTACAAAGATGGGGAACTATCTTATTAAACTACAACTTTAAAATGCAACATTTGCATTCAAATAAAATCTGTCATGCAGATGGATTGTCGAGATTAGTGCCAAAACAGAGAGAGACTCTAGAAGATGTGTTCCTGTGTCATTCATTCAGCTTTACCCAGGTCCACAACAAAAGGTAACTAAGGGATGGGTTAATACCGTCCGACCAGTAGATCAGTTATTCACAAAACTAGCGATTACAGAAAACGATTAAACTCATCTATTTAGATAATAATTTAAAAGTGTATATTATAATATTACATTATAGCCACTTTAGACTTAGTACTTGCATGAAATTCAAACAAACTACCAAGTTTATGCGTAAATGCGATTACCGTTGAACATCTAAAATACCTATAGCCACACCTAGGAATTAAATTGTTATATTTATAAGACTTCTCCCCTAATCAGATAACGTAACACAAGGAAAGATGTCATATCACTCCCGGTAAACGATGTTAGAAATACTTTTTAGGAAACAAAATAATTAGGTTTCTACTATTTTCATATATTGTGTGAACGTCATCATACTGGATATGTATTAACCTTAATACAATGATGAAACATATATAGATGGAGTCGTTATCTTTGTATTTATTGAATTATTGGCGGAAGCATAACAGCCTATTCCATATTTGTTTGTGCATTCATACATATTTTATTGATACTGAATTATCTTTATTTTACTCGCATTAAATTACTGACACATATGCAGGTTAAATAATAACGTATACAGTAAGTTCAATGTGATACTATAGTAAACTATATATCTCTGCTTTTCTGTAAGTCTTTCTATCTATTAGGTAATACAATTCAAAATAAATATAACAATCAACTATGACCTCAACGTGCAACGAGTTACATATAACGAATAATTCAATTGTGGTGCAATTGCATCGTTTGGCAATAATACTGTCTTCTTAGTGTGTTCCAAACGTCCATAAAATACAATAGCAAGTTTTTGTTCATTTAATTCAGTACAATTAAAAATAATATGAACTAAAAAACAAGTACACTTACAACAATCCCTGTTATATAGATAGCGGGTAATGGATTAAACCTTCATTCCCAGGAGAACCCAGCAATGTCTTCTAGAATTTAAAATATCCATCGACTTAAAAATATGCAAATTATTAATTTTTTTTTAATGTAATCCTGTGTTTTCTGAAGTACCTATGAACACGTTAGAAGCAGACACTCTCTATTAAATATTTATGGGTGTGAATACCGAACCAGCGATCCGGGACACTATAAAAAAGCCAACACATAACCCGACGGCTTTTTAAATAGTGTCGTTTAAGACAACCGGCAAATACCCGAACCAACACTCGAAAAATATGATAGTGCATAAAGTGTGGGCTCCTAAAATTACACATAACATAATTAAAATACAAAATGCGGACACATGCGATAACAAGTACTGGAATAGGAAGATGTATTATAACGAGGTATACAAACAGCAAAGTAAGGAAGACCACTAGATTCATGAATCAAACGAGCTGGAACAAAGGAAGCAGGGAATAAATCAGATAATTCTGAAGAACACATGCCATAATAGTATCTATTAGAAAATACCGAGACTAGCAACACCATGTCTCTGAGAAAGAGATGGTGCAGAGATGAAGAAAGGGTGGGGGCCAATCAAATCACAGACACGCTTCTGAACTTTATCAAAAATCGGAAATGGGACAGAGATACACTAGCCCAAATATGAACAACAATACTCCATTTAGGTATTTCTTTTTCTTTACGATTGGGATCACCAAGCTAAAAAGAATGAAAGATGATTAAGTTGCATAATAACAAAAAGGGAGAGAAAGGTAGAATCACTTCAAAACAAGGTAGGCTTTTATTTTGTTGTTGAGGCTGATATTATTTAATTAAGTATGAGTCTAATAGACCAGCAATTGTTTATTTCACAGAAATACAACATTTAATATATATATATATATATATATATATATATATATATAATATATTAGTATATACATATATATATATGTATATATATACATATAACATATATATATATATATATATATATCGATGCTACTATACGTGAGTGACTAGATCAATAAAGCAATAATAAATAATTAAATGAATTACCATGTTTCATATATGATTTAGTCTGCGTTATCTTTACATACTAGGGGTTATGCTCACTGATCGATTCTAGACACAAAGAAAGACAAGTGAGAAATATTTTTTTTGTAAAAGATGTTCTCAGATTGTCGAAAATATCATAGCGCGTCCACAACCAATCATGATAAAACTGCGATTCATTCAAAAAGTAATGGCACTTGCAAACATGAACTGTATGTTTTCGATGTGCTCGATCGATCTTTGATTTTAACGATTGAAATCGTATCTCATGAATCCCGAACGATCGCTAAACAGTGTTTCATAGAAATGATTGCATGCACCTACATTGAAATGCATTAACTTTATCTGTGTGTCTAGCACTAAAAAAGCTATTTTAAACTGATACAATATTGATTGATTGAGTGACAGACTGAACGATAGATTAAGCGAGCGACACTCTGACAGAGCGACGAACCGGGAAACATCGTGCAGAGCGTGTTATTATCATGCGTGAACGCATCCAAAAGAAGAGTCAGTCCGTTTATTATTTCCCGATGTGAACACGAATAATCACAAGAACTTAGACGTCCTGTTCTTGTGATTTCGTCGAAGTAAGTGATTGATAATCAAATGTTTTTCTTTTGTGAGCAGTACTTCGTAAGGTATACATATCTCTAAAATACCCAGACTGCTGTCTAAAACATTCATCCGAGTTAAAGTACACTTTGTCTGTTTGCATATACTTGCGAAGTTGTGATTAAAAATACAGACATATATTAAACTAACATTTTGTTCTCCTTAATCGTACCGCGATTTTTCACAGCAAGCATCACATAATCTTAGACTACAACCAAGTATAAACACTAATATATTACTAAAAGATAAAATAATGAGTAAAAAAGTGGAACTCAGGCGGACAACTACAACAGTTTGTGATAAGAAAAAACAACAAACAATTAGACATTTTCTGGAGGCTGAAAATACTAGAGGTATAAACATTAATATTGTCTTTGACAAATGATATTCTGATATAAATTCTGACATTGAAGAAATATTTTAAAGTATCTTAACTGTTCACAAACAATGCCCCGCTACTTATTTATGGGTGAATACATTATTGTTTAGTATGGTTTCAATGGGTACATATTAGTCGAAACAACGAAAAATAAATGGCACTTCGTAAATTAGAGAAGGGAAACACAAATGACGTCGATAAATGTCTTCTATTTTGTTTGTATCTTTTACAAAACGTAACACACAAATCAGGTTTCTTTATGACAATAAAAATACCTATTAAAATTATGAATTAAAAATCAGTATATGGAATACATGTACACATAGATTGAGGTTGATATCCAACCTGTTAGATATGCTATTATTGCGTAAGTTAAGTAAATAATCCTACTTTGATTTGAGCTGAATCCAGTAGACTGCGCAATTATCCGATAGCAGTACGTCCTTGCTACAAGTAAGGCGTGTCAGCTGTGTTGAACAGCTTGTAGAGTTGAACGCTCACCTGGCGCGTCACAGAAAAAAAAGCCTTAAATCAGATTACTCCACAATATAGCTGCTGAAGGACAGAGCTACGATTTACATTAAATTGTCGGTTTTATTAAGGAAAGCAAATATTACATTTATCTGAAATATATTCTTCTACCCTCTCCTTTTTCCACAGAACCGCTATAAATCGACATGCATATGCACACATGCATATACACGTTCGTTGATCACTCTAACTGCTTGTGTAAATTTAGACGCCGATTCGCTATTTACCAAGTTTAATTCCTCCCGAATTATCAGCTAATTGTCTATGGCCGCGGGGTTAAGACTCTTGCCTACAGATCAGTGGCGATTTGGGATCAGGGTTCGCGCCCGCCGACCGTTGACAATTAGCTTCCTGCACTGAAGATTGCGTTATCACCAAACATCAATGTCTGTAGTAATTAAATAATTAATATTTAATTATATATATATATATATATATATATATATATAGATACGTATGGAGTTTGGATTATCTACCAAACACTATCATTGAGTGTCTTTTGTCTCTCCGTACAACGGGTATCCAGAACAACCTGACATTACTTACCCCTACAAATAAGTACTGCCAAAATATTTTAAATAACGTATTCGAAGCCAAATTATATCTGTTAGGCACGGTTATACATTTGTTCATACAAGGAATCGTTCACCTTCCCAAGTAATGGTTCCTCAAGTGTCAGCACTGAATAATCAACTAGACTAGATGAATAGTTATCTTGGAATCCGGTAAGACAAAGAAACCACCATAAGGATATACTATGACTTGAAATCTTTCATTCTTTCCGAATATGTGCTAGAGTTAAGATCGGATTCTAACTCTACCTGATGATATCTCAGTTTCTAATAGCTGTTGATCGATAACATCGACATGCCAGTGTCGCAGATTTTTTACATGTCTGTGTAAATAAAGAAATAATCATATATAAAAGCTCTATTTGATATTGAGCACTTTTTTATGAACCCGGTTAACACTCTTTGGATTACCACACTGTGGATGTTTACCTGGATTATTATTATTATTATTATATATATATATATATATATATATATATATATATATATATATATATATATATATATATATAGAGAGAGAGAGAGAGAGGGAGAGAGAGAGATATGTACACATATATATATATATATATATATATATATATATATATATATATATATATAGTCTAAAGAAGCTTTGAGTCATTTTAAACAAAAGAAGAAAAAGAAAATGCAGTTTAAATTCCCAGAGAAACTCACTAAATCCAAAATATCGCTCACTTAGTATTCGTTGAAAAATTCATAAGAAAGGAGATTCAAGAATCAAACAGTGAATAACATACAGGGGACCTTAACTTTAGCGTGAAATAATAAAACGGGGATAATCAGGTGTTTACCATGTAACTGGTTCGGAGATTTAAAAGCAGGACAGTTATAATATACTTGGTTCTCCAATGGTACTGATTAAATGGTCATTTCCCTAATAATAAAGTGTAGAAATAATTCAGCTTTAATTTAACTAATATATACATAACTGTATAATAATACTACAACTACTACTAATAATAATATATTACTCTTAAGACTACTGTGTGATATGGTTATTTGCATATAAATAACATTAATTATAACAATAATAATACTAATACTATCCACACACTAAACCCAAGAACCATTCTGCGATATGGTAGCCACCAATAAAAGTATATAGGAATGAAAGTTGCATTGAAAAAAAAAAGCTTTAGTACCCCAGGTATAATTTATATATATATATATATATATATATATATATATATATATATATATATATATATATATTTACACTCATAACTAAACGTGTTCTGTCTTTTAGAGATTCATCTCCTCCACGTACCGTCATCGAGATTGAAACCCCGGACCGTGCGTAATCACTTGCTGTTGAAGTCAAACCTCAGCTCTAACGACCGTATTTCCAGTGTGCATCATGTCGTATACTTTTACAGTATTTAATAACGCTAGTCGATGATTCAATTCAGTTCAAGTACATATCTGTCGCATTACGTGATGTTGAAACTGTCTATATATGGCATACGAGTGTTCCCTTGTAGATAAGCGTGTACAGGCAATATATGTTTACACACCCACAGCAGCGGGTTTCAACGTTTTAAAAGTAATAATGTTGCTTTATACAAACATCCCACTAAGCCCGAGAATTGAATACCGGTCGGCCAGTCACAACTGACCGGGAATGTTCTACGTGATGTATGTATTGAAATTTTAGATGAATTGATGTATGTTTGTAGTAATATCATTAATTTATTCAAATCAGAATATACCTCTTAATAAATTGATATATTTATTGTCGCAGATTTTAGCATAATTGTTATGTTAACCAAAATAAACTGGAATGTTCCATGTAATAACAGGTAAGAAAACAGATATTACGAGTACGGATGTCGTTCGTTATCGTAGACTAGTGTCAGTGACTTTAAGTTTGACATTGGAAAATGAGAAATTTATCGGTTGGTATAAATAAATATTTCATAGAAAATAAAGAATAAAGCAGCCTTCCAAAATAGAAAGAATCACTACATTGTTCTACTGAAATAAGTTCAATTATTGAATGCATTACATTTGTGAGACGTATTTTTCTATTATGTATGCATGTTGACTAGATGGATACTTATCCAAAGTACAGTTTATTGTTGCTCATAATCGTATGAAAAATATATACGAAAGGATATGTACAAACACACACAAAATCTGTATAAACTGAATATATATATATATATCGATTTGCATTGAGTAAAATGAAAATAAATTATAAAAATGCAAAGATGACACATTAATATAAACACATAAATGAAACGCCTGCTTTCTATTTGGTGATAATTGCCAAGTTACTTATGATATAGATAGAACAGAGATGGCCGTATATTTTATAAGTAAATTCATATACACTCTATTCAATTGCTTTCTATCGAGGGTGAAGTAAGAAACAAGGTCTATTTTGGGTTCGCCAGATACATGTTTCCCATAAGAATCACTCTGGATACAGAAACATAAAAAACTCCTCTATCTACACCGGTTTCTCCTTGTAAGCTTGATGACTAACAAGATCATACACTTCGAAGGCTTGTCAATTATATAGTAGGTAATAAATAGCCATTGTGAAAATAAACGACATTTAACTTGAAGAAAAGTAGAAATATATCTTCCAAGGTTCAATGAGGATGTGTTGCCCCAAATTGCAAAGAAAGTTTTCATATTAAGTTATATGTTTACTGCTTTATTGATTTTCCACACAAGTGCATTATTATGAGTGCAAGTTTACTGGAAATATTCTCTCAATCATATTGAAATTTGAATTGAAAACGTAATTTTGTCACGAAATTACCCACTCTATTTGGCGATATACAACAATTAAAAGCAGTAAAATGACAAATGAAGATCATCATGACTCTAAATATAGCAAATAGTCACACTATCCTAAGGTGGAAGTTATTTGCAAGGTCCAAAAACAGCACTTACGATAAACAAACCTCCTGCAAACTGTTGGTAGAATATACAATATTGAACCACCACAAATCATGTATGTTCAATCTGCAGATACATGGATCTATTCAAAAGCTAAAGTAACAACATATGAGCACCTTACATTTCTTATACTCATCAACATACAGCACCCCATACCTTCTATAGATACACATTTATAATTCACATTCAAAGTGATAATAGCGCAAAATTTAAGACCTAACCTCGTTCTAGAAGGTATTGTTTATTGAAACACATTACATCATTAGTTAGACAGGCTAAATACTTATGCTATCTTATTTTAAACATTTTGCTAACTTAGATTCATCGGATTTAATCAAATTAGATCAGTGCAGACGATCAGAATTCCACGGAAGCGTGGGTTCCCCGCATTCTGAACACTTCGAAAGGCGCATAATAAATCAATTAATCTTGATTGTGGATCAGCGAGAGCGTTCCTGAATAGAAACCGTCCCCGTACGGGTTTGAATAGCATCATGATTTACAGTGTTCGGTCAATCAAGTACACGTTCGGATTTAAGCCTTTCGCAACCATTACAGTTCCCTAGCGTTGCGCTGCCATTCCCCAAAACTGATTTATTCTAATTTTGTATTAATCTCATGAGGGAATAATGCGCAAGCTTGCAATCGAATGACTGACAGCTACAATTAAATCAAAGATCTGGTTGAACCTAACACTTTAAGTGGGCAAAGCACATTTTTCTGACAGGCAAATCGAATTTAATACGTTATAACACAATTAATTAAATTACCCAAGTGCCGGATTGCAATAATAGCCTATTAATCTTTTTTTGTCAAAAGATTTAACAATTTCTTTCGAGTCATCAACTTAGTTATATCGATGTAAACAACCAATCTCTCTTGCCAACAATATATATTATTTTTTATAATAAGGATTCGCTATTTGTTTAGACATAAATGCCACTCAAGGATAAATGTTCATGATTCTGTCAGTTGGACAAATAACACATACTGGGATTACTTTAAACGATGAGTGAAATGGGTAGATTTTGAATATTTAAGAAAACTGCTCCACATGTCTTTTTTAAAAATTGAACCTGGAAATGACCATGTTGTAATCCTTCGGTAAGCAACCCACTAGAATCGCGTTTCTAATACGGGTAGCTATATTATAAATGTGGCAGATTATTAACCTGTTAATAGTTACTCCTTGAAGTTATATACGTATGTCTGAAGTACGTATTTAATAACAATGCCTTAATTAATGGTTATAATGGATTCCGCCGTTCATAGGGATAAATGCATACGGAAAGGCAAACTAAACTAAATTTACGACAAAAACCTCTAAACCTTTACTTTCCTCGTTATACAGGGTGTTTCAAAAGTCTTGGGAACATAACGATTTTTAATAACTCAAAAACTATTAGGAGTTGAAAAATGAAATTGGTACCGTTGGAAAGGTTAAAGTTTCAAGTTTTGTGGGGAATCTTCAAAGTTGCTCAATATGAGCACCATTCGTCACACGGCAGACATCTAGTCGATAGTCCATTTCCTGCCAAACGCGTTCCAGCATCTTGACGTCAATGGTTCCCACAACTGCCGTTACTCGAGCCTTTAGTTCTTCAATATCTCTTGGAAGGGGCGGCACATAGACTTGTTGCTTGACAAAGCCCCAAAGGAAAAAGTCACACGGGGTAAGATCTGGAGACCTAGGAGGCCAGGGCATGAGAACGTCATCACCTCGCCCAGATCTCCCATCTACCAGGCAGCCTTGTGTTAAGAAACTGCCTTACTCTAAGACTCCAGTGTGGTGGTGCACCATCTTGTTGAAAAATGAAGTCATCAGATTCTGCTTGTTCCAACTGAGCCATTAACCAGTCTTCCAGCATGTTGAGATATGATTCACCAGTGATAGTTGCCTCTTCAAAGAAGAACGGTCCATAGACACCTTTCTTGGAAATTGCACAAAACACGTTCACTTTTGGTGAATCTCGCTCGTGCTCAAGAAGTTCATGAGGATTCTCAGTACCCCATATGCGAGTGTTATACTTGTTTACTCTGCCATTCAGATGGAAGGTCGCCTCATCGCTAAAAAACAAGCCGGTCATCAAAGCCGTTATCTTCCAACTTCTCTTGCATTGCAATGCAAAAGTCACGGCGAAGTGGCTTATCAGTGTCTTTCAACTTTTGGACCAACTTGAGCTTGTAAGGTACCATTTGCAGTCGTTTCCTCAAGACACGCCAGACAGTTGCTGGAGCAAGCTGAAGTTCCCTGCTGGCTCTTCTCACTGATTTACGGGGGCTCCGCTGAAAGGCTGTCCGAACTTGCTCAACTGCATCTTCTGAAGTTGAAGGGCGACCTGTTCGCTTACTTGGGCACAAACACCCATCTTTCACAAATTTAGCATGCCATCTGACAATGGATTTCCTTTCAGGGGCTTCTTTTTTAAATTTCCTGCGAAATGCGCGCTGAACACATGTCCACGATTCAGTCTTTGCAAATTGGAGGACGCAAAATGCCTTGTCTTGTTTAGAGAACGCCATTACTGCACCTGGAAAGATAACACGAAAATCATTAGTATGATCAAAAACTTGATTAAGCAAGCTTTAAAATGGCACCAGTTTCATTTTTCTACCTGGAATAGTTCATGAGATATACGCATTTGTAATGTTCCCAAGACTTTTGAAACACCCTGTATGTTAAGTTAAATTTACTCGTTGAAATTTTGACCATTAGTTTTTGGCATATGAGATTAATGACATTACTTTATATTATAGGTAATATTATTAATACTTGTCGTCTGTTATTTAATAATATCATCATTGGTATATGTTTTAATGTACTTTGTAGTACAAAAATAAGACAAATTTATTACAGTGACATCTCCTTTGAGGTATTCCTTTGCTTATAACTTTGCGGACATATGAACCGCTTTTTTTTTTGTAAGTGCAATGTGTTTTTTTTTTTACATTTGAGTACGCTCCATAAGTAACTAGTACGTTTATAATTGTTTTTTTTTACCGGAATTAAAATTACTACTTATATAAGAACTTGATTAAACTCTAGGTCACTAGAGTATCAGTCTGTTCTATGTTGTAACACGAGTAAACAACGACGTGATTCATAAAAATCATAAACATACTACTTATTTGAGAATTATTAACTTCCATGAATTCTTTCTTTTATTTTCGAAACCTGGAAATATTTACATGTATATATATATATATATATATATATATATATATATATATATATATATATATATATATATATATATATATATACATATATATATATGTATCTATATATATGTATATGTATATATATATATGCATATACATATATATATATATATATAAGGTGGTGAACTAAAAGCGAACTTTTAGCAACTTTGAGCAACTGAACAGAAATACGATTTGACTTTTGCTTTTCTAATTCCTTTTCATCCTTCTACATATATATATATATATATATATATATATATATATATATATATATGCATATATATGCATATATATGCATATACACATATATATATATATTAATATATATGCATATATACATATATACACAGACACACACACACACACATATATATATATATATATATATATATATATATATATATATATATATATATATATATATATATATAAAATGTAAGACTAGAATAATACTTATAGTGAATTGAACCTATAGTGAAATGAGTAACACCGTGTATACGGGATAAAGCAAAGTATGTAGATAAATAAAGCAATAGAGATAAACATGTAAGAATGACACATCTATTAAATCTTCGGCTGTTTAATTCAACTCGACAAAACATGTTTAGTTTTTCTTTTCTTTAAGCCTGACTTTTCAAAGGTGAACATCTTATCATCAGAGGATTTACATAGATGGATAAGTTTGCAGGAAAAAGTCAAAGTTCTCGATCATATATATATATATATATATATATATATATATATATATATATATATATATATAAATATACGTTTTTCTATTTTTATTATATTACATTTTATTTATTTATATTTTAAAAACGTATAAGATGTGGAGGGTAAATTGATTAATTATATAGTTTATAAAGGGGGTGGTGGAATTACTGTGATGGGATAACGGGAGTTAATTAAATTGTGTTCATGTCTCTTTACTGGAATTTATCTTAGTGAAATCCGTACAGTCGGAGTTTTCTTTCGTGTCCATTTTTGACAATGGAAAGAGTTCCCAAAATATCAAAAATGTTTAATCTTCCGCTCATTACACAGGGCTATATATATATATATATATATCTCTCTCTCTCTCTCTCTCTCTCTCTCTCTCTCTATATATATATATATATATATATATATATATATATATATATATATATATATGAAGCAATCCAACAAAAAATATAAGCGTCAACTAATATCTTATAATTAGTGAAACATCCGGATAAAAACTGAAGCTCAATATACTGGATAGAGCATTAATATT
This sequence comes from Sepiola atlantica, assembly GCA_963556195.1. Lineage (NCBI taxonomy): Eukaryota > Metazoa > Mollusca > Cephalopoda > Sepiida > Sepiolidae > Sepiola > Sepiola atlantica. The sequence goes on from OY744527.1 coordinate 85,079,379, forward strand.
ATAATATAAAATGAAGTAATAAAATAAGGTGTCAAACAAATTTTATTAGAATTCAAAGTTCAAGCAAAGTATCCTTAAGTCCTTAGCTCATGAGTTTTCAAAGATAATTCTTCTCTTCAGAGGACGATTACCGCAGTTATACTACTACAGGTAATAAAATTACGCTTTGAAAATATATAAAATTATATACACAAATACATGAAAATACATAACATCAAACATGTCAACCCAAAAACATATTTTTTGTTGAATCCATACAGTCCATCCAGGTCATACAAATTGAGAAACATAATCAGGAAAGACATTACTCCAAGTTATAAACAGCAGTCCATATACGTGAATTTTTTATGTAAGTGCTTTAAGGTTCATATGACACACCGATGAGGCAAAGGTTTTGGCGAAATATCTGTATCACTTTAAACTAACATAAAAAATGGATGTTTATAATAAAAAAAGAAAAAACAAAAATCAGTTTCGATTTATTTTTCTTTTAAAAAAAAAATTGATATCGCATCTTTAATGCTTCAAAAGGTATTTATTTTACCTATTCCTTATTAAATTCAACAATAGATGATTCTTAAAAAATATGAACCTTAAAACACTTCATACCGATCACGTGCGAATTCACGATCTCATATTTGAAGGTGGGAAACAAAAACAAACCCCTTTTGCCCGGCTGCAACAACAGAAGCCGGGAAGAAAAAAATACGAATCCGATGACATCAGGATATATGACACGCCGATGAGGCCAAGTTTTTGGCGAAATATCTGTATCACTTTAAACTAACATCAAAAAATGGAAGTTTATAATGAACAAATCAAGAAAACAAAATCGGTTTCAATTTATTTTCAGGTCATTGCTGCCGTAACTATTGTAGTGACTTACAGCAAATAACATAACATTATTTTTGTTAACTATGAAAGGATTCTTGTAAAATGTATTTTTAATCATTATATTTATTGATATTTAACTTACATTTTCGATTAGATTACCTTTAAACATGTTATTATACATATTATTTCTAAATATGAAAATATTAAATTGAATATTTAATTTCAAATTGATGAGCAAAATCAAGAGAGTGGATAACTACAAATGTTGTAGTGAGGATTTTTTGTTGTTATAGTGAAATGTGTTCACATGTTTGCCCTGGTAAGAAAAAAATCATATATGTGAGTTTATATATTATTCAATGTTCTAATTTATTATATTTTTACACGTTATAATAAATTGATTGTTAGTGTACATACTAATTCAAATAGTTTTTTGTGATAATTTAATTTATTGTTCTTACTAATCCATATATTAAACATAATTTGTTTTAAACATATGTAATCTAAACAGTATGTATACTATTTGTATTTGTTATGATAATATTTTACTTATTTGTTTATAATATTACATTATAATTCTATTGATATGACTGGGTGTAATTTACTTATGAGTTAAAACATCTTTGCTATTGCATTTTGTTTATAATTGTCTTATTCTATCGAGGTGTAATTTTAAATATACAGTTGTGGAAGCAACATTTACAATGAACGTTAAGCTGTTTTTCTCAGCAGCTACTAATTCAATTGTTTTGAGACTGAGCTTATATAGATGTCATTATTATACGTACCATTTAATTTTACAGATATTTTCCCCATATGAGTGATCACGAAATCAAACGTCAAAGTGGGTGTGCTCTGCTGAATACACTCGTTACAACAAAAGGAGATTTCAAAAGTAGTCCATGTGGAAAGGCACAATGTTTGAATTCTTAATAATATGATGACCATGAGCACAACTATTAAAAGTAAGTATCGATATATGGAAATCAACACAACACGTACCCCACCTTTTAATACATCGAACTCTAGAAGTATCTGACTAAATGCATAAGTAAATCGGCAAGTGAACTTTAGATAGACGGCAAGACGTTTACAAATGCAAGGCAATATGATTTGAAGTTTAAGTATTACCTAGAAATACAAGAACACATGTTGAAAAGAGCTATTAAGAATAGAAATTGTAATGGTGAAATAACACGAGTACATACTTTTAAGAAATCCACCATTGTAAATAAATTTTCAGATGAAAATATATTCAATGTCGATGCTGTAAGTAATCGCAGAAATGACAGATTTATCTGAACATTGACAGCTGACAGCCAGAGGACATTTTGAACAAAACATGTTGAGTGAGTTATGAGTGTTGGTGTTGTGGTTTTCGATGGAAAAGAAATGCTTACAAAATTCTACAAAGCTGATGAAAAGATCAATGTTAATACTAACTATAATATTCTGATATACCAGAAGTGACCATGGTTTAAAGCACATTACCCATATAATAAATGGAGGTATACACCATATGATTCTCCAGACAACACACCTATACAAATACAACATTTCTTCACATCCAACTTAAATAATTGTAGAATAAAATATTCATGCCCGCCTTTTGTCCCAGATCCAAACCGTCTGAACTATGCTATTTAGGGTGTTTTAGAACATGTTATCAATAAGACATCACACAGTATATTCGACACTCTGAAATTAAATAGGCGAAGTTGTCTCTCGGACATTTGAGTAATACTTGAGCAACTTTCAGGAAACGTGTGACGGCAGTTATAGAGACAACATGAGAATACGTAGAATAAAATAATGTTCTATGATGATTTTCAATAAACAAATTAGTAATACATTGTCTTGTAATCCGTGCCCAAAATATCGTATAGTTCGCTTGTTGATCCGGTATATACGTTAGGTGTAATTATAATCATATTTGTTATCATTTAAATTAATTTTTCATTTTTCGATTTAATTAATTAATTGTAAATCAATTTACTTCGCTCATTATAGTATTACCATTTGGAATCATTTTTGTATCTATATATATCACTGTTTCTTTTTATCAAATTATTGAATTAACTTTGAACAATTTATTTTTCTAATGAGTGTAAGCTACAATAACATATTACATATTTTTTGTCATAAATGATTAACAAAGTTCAAGTGTGCTATTAAGTTCCATATTTAACCTACAAATAAGTAAAGCTTGCTTTGTGTAAATATTTGCAATGTTCCTCTCCGTGGCCAAGATAGTTCTCAAATTGTGTTGTTTCAAATGTAAATGATGCTTAAACATGTTGATGCTTGTGATTGTGTATGCATCTTAATAATATTCTGTCGGAATCTAATTGTACTAATCACTTGAAATATACTGTAAGTGAAGCAATATACATGCATAGTATTCATTAGGCAGTAAATAAGTGTCCACGGTGTTTTTCTGTCATGGTGTATGTGTGTTGCTAGTTTCTATCGTAGTACGAAATAAACATTTTCTAATATTTCGTAATAGAAAAAGAAATTACTACTTAATTATTAATTATTAACAACCTCTAGTTTTCGATATTGGAATATATAACTAAGTAAAACAATTTAGACTCATTAAACGCACAGCATAAATTTAAAATAAAGAAAAGAAAAAAACATGTGAGTATTACAATTACAGTTTACGAGAATTATTTAATAAGTTCAAGAATGTTATGAAATTTGATTTGATGCCGGTTGCTATGCTATTTCTTTCAGGTTCTAGTAATGTTGGTGCTACTGCATGATGATAACTAGTACGTTTTCCCCCGGTACACACACACACACACAAACACACACACATATGTATATATATATATATATATATATATATATATATATATATATCCCAACAATAGAAACATTGTTAGGCTAGTCTATACACTCTAGGAATTGTTTTGCAAAAGGTTCATGAGAAGGAGTCTTGTGATATAATACCAGATTGTATTTCCTTATCACATAATTATTTCAAGACGTGTCTGCCCCCTCGCCACTGGAGAAAATCAATATAGCTAAAAGTAGGTGAGTGTAATAGTGCCACACTATAGGACCTCTGCGTAGACACCTTCATATAGGGTGCCCATTATAATTCTTGACTAAAAAGGACATATTGTATATATATATATATATATATATATATATATATATATATATATATATATATATATATATATGTAAATATATATATATATATTATATATCATATACATATATATATCATAAATATGTATATATTACACATATATAGAGATATATAGATATATAGATACCATTAGGAACATAACTTCTCTTACTTTCTTTAAATACAACAATGACTATTATAGACAGAAATTCGGCTTACCTATGGGGTACCCCCTTAGTCCCGTATTAGCGTGTCTGTTTTTAGAATTCCTCGAAATCGGTCCTTTTTCTTACTGTATCCCTAAAAATGCTACCTATTTCAGATATATTGACGATATTTTAATCTTTATACCTGATAGTCATAAAATAGAAACATTAGCACAAGCACTCAACAAAGTCGAACCTTCCATTAAGTTCACTTTCGAAAGTGAACAAAACAATTCTTTAGCTTTCCTTGACATTCTTCCTCAAAAACAATAACAGCCTTTCATTTCAAGTCCATCGCAAGCCAACTAACAAAAATGATTACTTACATTATTATTCACATCATAATAACTATATAAAAAATAGCATGATAATCGGTTTTTATCTCAGAGCTCTGCGTATTAGCAGTCCTGAACATCTCTCTCAGGAATATAATAAAATAGAATCCTCTCTCACTACTTTAAAATATCCCAAACACGTCATTCTTTCCGCTAAAAAGAAAGCGTTTCAAATACATCGAAAAAAGATAAAAAATACTAATACATCTCCTAATACAACACAATCCATATTAAGGAATGTTTTCCTTCCCACTAACTCTCGTAACACACATCTCTTTTCTTCGCTTTCACAACGTAGTTTTAGAATTATCCAAGCTACCTCACTCACCATCAAACACATTTTACAAATGAAGAGTTCGAGTGCAAAACGCGATAAATCCAATTCGTTTAAATTGAGACATGAACAAATTAAAGGACGAATATGTTAAATCTAGCCTTTGACTAATAGCTTAGTTTGATTGAAAACAAAACAAAATGATGCCGCTATCATATTATGTAAAACATAATTCTTGGATGTGGTCGAATGTGGAAATGCAACGCGTTTTGTAGTGATAGTTTCGTAATTTTGAAAATGGCGTTTATCGCGTTTTGCATTCGAACTCTTCAAATGCATAACAACAAAAATAAAGTCCTTTCATCCCCCCACTACAGCTGGAATTTATACTATTCCCTGCGCCGACTGTGGAAAAATATATTTCGGCGAGACACAACGTCCGTTAAAGAAACGAATATATGAACATAATCGTGCCATAAAAAACGGCGATACCTCAAATGCACTATGCACTCATATGATCTCTTCCGGCCACCACTTCAATACCCATAAGGCAATCCCTATCAAACATATTCATGACACCAAACTTAGACGTCTCACAGAATCTTGTCTGATCCTATGTCATAAGAACACCATTGCCCAAAGACAAGGTTTCTATAATATTGCTTTTGCTTCGGCTTGATCGATTTTATACGAGATGAATCTAAATGAATACGACTCTGGCTAACTTTGAACCCTTGTCTCTCTTCTTCACCCTTCCCCTCCTCCCCTGCCTCCTCCTCTTCCCGTGTTTCGTCTCTCGACGTTAACTGCCCCAATTACTACTAATCCTATAGACCTTTGACGCTCTCAGCCCGAATTCAATCAGCAGGCGATATCTAAGCACTGATTTTTTCTCTCTCTGTTTTTTTTTCTCTTCTTCAATAGTTTTCGACAACATGTCGATTTACCCTTTCTCACGTTTGCTCTCGCTTTCTCTTCTTCTTCGTTTCGTCTTCTTCAACTGACGTTCTAAAGACACTGGTTGATTGGTATCTCTTTCTTCTTCTTCCTCTTCTTCATCTTCTTTTTCTTTCTCTTTTCATAACATTCTTCGCATTCCTTTTTCTCCCCGTTTTGTTGTTCTCTGCACGTGACATGTACTTCCAATCGCATTCTCTGTATAAATTTGAAAACTTTTCCGTTTTGAAATAAAGTTTATTAACTGATCGAAAATGGTCGTATCTACGGCCGAAATATCTCGGTGGAACTTTACATTATGAGTTTTTGAGTTTATTTTTGGTAGTTGTTGAATTGCTTATTCTTTATTCCATTTTTATTTTTACATATATATATATAATATAATATATGTATATATATATAAAATATATATAAATATATATATATATGATATAATATATATATATATATGTATATATATGTATATATATAATATATATATATATATATATTTTTATTTTTAAATACAGATTTTAATCAGACATGGACCAGTGGTTTCTGACAAGAAACGGGTTGAATTCCCGATTCCGTCGTCTTCAGCATAGTCTGAAATAGTAAATGATGGAATTTCTTCAAAAACATCTAACTGTTATGAAACGCTATGTACACATAATTTTGAAATGGAGAGCCGACGATAAACGCTTAGGTCAGAAAAAGCCGTTAAAAGATTCTATATTTAGAAGTAAAGCAATAAAGAAAAGAGAGAAAGAAAGAAAGAAAGAAAGGAGGGGAAAAATAAAAAAGATTAAATTTATAATAATAAAATATTACTTTTATATTTATATATATTATCTTCACATATATATATATATGTAGAAAATAATTAATTAAGGTACGCAACTCTAATTAATTAAATTATCTAAAAAAGGGGAGGTAACTATTTATCATTATATAAAATATATATATATGTTTTCATGAATTTCGATCATTTCAATTAATAATTCTCAATTCAAAGTAAAAACACAAATATAGTTAAATATATAAATAAAAAATATAAATATAGATAAATATATAAATGCATAAATAAAAAATTAATATATACATAAAAAAGCAATCAATATATAATTAAAATATCAATATATAAATGAAGAATCAATATATAAATAAATCAAAATATAGATAACAAATATAAATAAAAAATCTATATAAATAATAATATATATATAAATAAAAAAAAAATAAAAAATAAATAAAAAATAAAAAATCTCTATATAGAAAAAATATTAAAATAAAATTAAAAAATCAATATATAAATAAAAAATTCAATATATAAATATAATCATAATATGTAAATAAAGAATCAAAAGTAAAAATTTAAATAAAAATAAAAATAAAAATATAAATAAAAATAAAAATATAAATATAAATATATAATTACATATAAATATATGAAAATTATATATAAATATAAATAAATGAAAATAAAAATAAATATAAATATAAAACTAAAAATAAATGTAAGTATAAAAATCGAAATATAAATAAATCAATATATAAATAAATGAAAATCATATAAAAATTCAAAATTCAAAATATAAATAAAAAATCAATATATAAAAATTCAAAATTCATATATAGATAAAAAATATATATATATAGATAAAAAAATATATATACAAATACATAAATAAAAAATCAATATATAAATAAAAAATAAAAATCAATATATAACCATAAAAAATCAATCAATATATAAATAAATATATAAATAAAAAATCAAAAATAAATATACACATACACATGTACACATACACACATGCATACGCACACACACGTACATATATATATATATGCATACATATACATATATACATATATACATATATATATATATATATATATATACATATATATATATATATATATATATATATATTATATACACACTCACACACACACAAACACATGCATGTGTAAATAAAAAATCAAAAATATAAAAATATAAAAAAATATAAAAATATAAAAAAATATAAAAAATTTAAAATTTAAATAAGAAAGAGGGAAAAAATGGAGAAAGGAAAAAAGGGTTGTGATCAGGTTCGTAGAACGAGAAGTCTGCAGTGGAAGTGTGTAAGTGTCTGAAAAATGTATGTAGGGTTCTAGGAAGGCTTAAGTCACTCGATCCATCCAATAGATAAGGAGTGCTTGTTTACGATGTATACAGCCCTTAAAAACCTCATCGCGTACATTTAAACATCTGGTGTTTGGGTTTATGATGGCCTTAAAAATATGGAACTTCTCAGCATTACACAAATGGCAAACATTAGATATAGGTGAACAAATGGGTTTTCTCTCTATGATTTTCCAATTAATAGAAAAGGGAGTTCCTTCTTCTTTTAGTTCCCAAATTCGTTTAGCCAAAGATGTGTTTGTGCGATCTTTGTATCTAAAGGAATATAGGTGTGAATAATACCTTTGTTTAAAGGAACCTTGTGTCATGCCGTAGTATACATCTGTACTGTTATCAGTTTGACTCGTAACCACAGCTTTGTATAAAACTGAGTCAACTTTACAATTTCCCTCGAGGGGGCAAGAATTTTTATTTTGGCATGAGCATCCGGTGTCGACTGCCGTGCTTTGTTCTCTGGTGATGTAACTCCTTATAGGCCGCATAGTTGAGTAGCTGATCTTTCTTATTTAAATTTTAAATTTTTTATATTTTTTTATATTTTTATATCTTTGATTTTTTATTTACACATGCATGTGTTTGTGTGTGTGTGAGTGTGTATAATATATATATATATATATATATATATATATATATATATATGTATATATATATATATGTATATATGTATATATGTATATGTATGCATATATATATATGTACGTGTGTGTGTGCGTATGCATGTGTGTATGTGTACATGTGTATGTGTATATTTATTTTTGATTTTTTATTTATATATTTATTTATATATTGATTGATTTTTTATGGTTATATATTGATTTTTGATTTTTTATTTATATATTGATTTTTTATTTATGTATTTGTATATATATTTTTTTATCTATATATATATATTTTTTATCTATATATGAATTTTGAATTTTTATATATTGATTTTTTATTTATATTTTGAATTTTGAATTTTTATATGATTTTCATTTATTTATATATTGATTTATTTATATTTCGATTTTTATACTTACATTTATTTTTATTTTTATATTTATATTTATTTTTATTTTCATTTATTTATATTTATATATAATTTTCATATATTTATATATAATTATATATTTATATTTATATTTTTATTTTTATTTATATTTTTATTTTTATTTTTATTTACATTTTTACTTTTGATTCTTTATTTACATATTATGATTATATTTATATATTGAATTTTTTATTTATATATTGATTTTTTTATTTTATTTTAATATTTTTTCTATATAGAGATTTTTTATTTTTTATTTATTTATTGATTTTTTTATTTATATATATTTTATTATTTATATAGATTTTTTATTTATATTTGTTATCTATATTTTGATTTATTTATATATTGATTCTTCATTTATATATTGATATTTTAATTATATATTGATTGATTTTTTATGTATATATTAATTTTTTATTTATGTATTTATATATTTATCTATATTTATATTTTTTATTTATATATTTATCTATATTTGTGTTTTTACTTTGAATTGAGAATTATTAATTGAAATGATCGAAATTCATGAAAACATATATATATATATTATATAATGATAAATAGTTACCTCCCCTTTTTTAGATAATTTAATTAATTAGAGTTGCGTACCTTAATTAATTATTTTCTACATATATATATGTGAAGATGATATATATAAATATAAAAGTAATATTTTATTGTTATGAATTTAATCTTTTTATTTTTCCCCTCCTTTCTTTCTTTCTTTCTTTCTTGCTCTCTTTTCTTTATTGCTTTACTTCTAAATATAGAATCTTTTAACGGCTTTTTCTGACCTAAGCGTTTATCGTCGGCTCTCCATTTCAAAATTATGTGTACATAGCGTTTCATAACAGTTAGATGTTTTTGAAGAAATTCCATCATTTACTATTTCAGACTATGCTGAAGACGACGGAATCGAGAATTCAACCCGTTTCTTGTCAGAAACCACTGGTCCATGTCTGATTAAAATCTGTATTTAAAAATAACAATATTACGCTCTTAATTTAATTTAATTGAGCACTCTACTGATATTTCCCTTTTACTCTTTATTGAGTATATCTTTATTGAGTATACCTTTATACTTTATATATATATATATATATATATATATATATATATATATATATACATATATATATATATTATACTTCATGTATGTGTGATATTTCTGTAATTTATTTACAAATAAATGTTAGAAATGCTATATAAAAACCTTAAGGACACTGTAATCATTTTTTTCTGGAAAGACAATGGACATATATCCAACTTTCTAAGTGCATCGATAAGGGTACTATGAAAACATAAACTCTCGAAAATGTTAAATATGTCCGGATTTGATGAGATTTAAAATAGCATTGTTGATGAAAGACAATTAAACCGGTTTTACATGTCAACATGAGCTCTTGGAGTGAAACTTCATTTTTAAACATCAAATATATTCTATGTCGATTAAATGTATATCATATGTATACACATTATCTGGCGAACCAATTTTAACGTTTTCCTCCATGGTTGGTGTATGCACATACTTCAACACCCGAACGAGCAATTGGAACATAATCGTTTTGAACTACACACACATGCATCCATTTCTAATGAAAGTGAAATACCATGTATAAATAACTAATTCGGACACTTTTTTTAAATTTCAGCTTTAGTCCGAATATAATAGGAAACCAAACAAGATGACGTGGTTTATATAAAAACAGAAAATACAATGATGTCATGAGCACTATGAGTAATTACATTGTAGTAATACTTATAGCATTTCGAGCTACATCGAGTCCTTCTTCATATATATATATATATATATATATATATATATATATATATATATATATATATATATATATATATATATATATACAGGGTGGGCCAAAATAAGGGTCCTATCTTTAAATTTGAATAACTTGAATTTGAATAACTTCCACAAAATAAAAATTAAACTCAACAAACTTTATGTGTGTGTAGACTGACCCTTCAGAAGATGTTTTGAAATAAACAAAACAAATTTTAGCCGAAAAACACTTCTTAAAACTTACAAAAACTAAAGAATTGTTTTTTACACTGTTTTGAGTTTTTTAAGCAAAAATAATGTTTTCTAAATGAGGGTACGTTCCTTAGGACTAATACGGCTCATGCTTGCTTCGGAAGGGGTCCTTTACTTATTCTAAAAAAAAAAAAAAATCAATAAATAAAAAAGTTATGAATTTTTAAAAATAGGACCCTTATTTTTGCCCACCCTGTATATATATATATAGAGAGAGAGAGAGAGAGAGACACACAAACACACAAATATATATGTATCTGTTGTATTATCATTTTCTCTTGTTTATATATATATATATATATATATATATATATATATATATATATAAAGGTAAAATTCTACTTGCCATCTCAACTTGATTGCATATTTTTACATTTAGAAAAATAAGTTTCACTATTTTCATGAGGCGACTATCTTATTGAAAGCAATATAATAGAAAATATTCAGTCTTCAGATATGGTGTTTTATAATAAAAGCTGTCACTAAACGATACTATATGATATTAGATAAACGTATTTAAACATGAGTCTTTGTTTACCCGTTCATTCTATTCAACGTTCTTTCTATACACCATTTACATCAACATAACATATCAATTTTATTCGGCGAGATGTCAGACGAACATGATGTTTTCGATTTTTTTTTATTAATACAAGCCGAAAAGATACATATATAAAAACGAATGAATAGATGTTACTCTTTTATTTAGAATGGATGTTTGATGGTAATACCAGGATTCCGTGCCCTTAGCTCTCAGTAAATACACATGATATTAACTTCCGTCTACAAAAATTGACTCAATTGTTCAGTCTTCAATAATATGAAGATCTGTATACTACTATCTCTCTCTCTCTCTCTCTCTCTCTCTCTCTCTCTCTCTCTCTCATTAATTAACTGTCCGAGTTTCTATATTTTCAATAATCCCGACTGAATTGATAAAATTGTATCGGTTTTCGAGTCAAGGATACGCACAAGCACTCCCTCACCCACACACGCACAACCACACAGACAGACAGACAGACACACACACACAAACACACCCACACACACACACACACACACATACACACACACACACACACACACACACATATATATATATATATATATATATTAGTAGAGAATGGTAGTTTGCTTGAAGCATTGCTGGGTATAGTAGTAGTAAGTTTTTGAAAGGCTGTGGGCAATGCAATTCCGGGTAAGATGCAAGATGAAAGGAAAGGAACAAAAACAATAAAAATAAATCGAATACGATATAAGACTTACTATTTATTTTTCCTTTTTTTTCCTTTTTTTTTTTTTTTCTTACATAACAGCAAGAGTGTTTTAGCTGTCCGGGTGATTAAAAATCACTATTTGATATTTCGGGAAAAGACATCCCTTTTTCAAAAATAATTAGACCAGAAGAAGAATAATATTTTATTCTTCTCCGACTGTGTAGAGAATAATACAAAACAAAATGGCTGCCAGATGTAGACCGCAGCAAAAAAAAAAACAGTTTCACAGGGAATATAAATTAAGTTAAGTTTTATTTTAATATTATGTTAAATATATGATTGGTGTTTAGAATATTAGTGTAATGTTGGTTAGGTGTATGGTGTTCGATAAACTGTTATTTTTGATAATATATATATATCATTTTTTTATTTTATTTATTTATTTTTTTTTTTATATTTGAATATTTACTTTGTTTTATCTTCGTATTTTTAATTTGTTTATCTTTCTATCGTAATTTAAGAATTTTAATATAAATTAAAGTAATTAGTCTCATATTTTAAATATTCTAGATCTATCTACTTATCGATTTCGATTATCATCTATTAAAGAAGTGTTATTAATTACTAATTGTGAGTTTCGTCAAATTAGATTAACGAATTAACTTATTAACTTGATATATTTATTATAAGATAAAGGGGAGTAACTCTGGATTTTTTAAAATATTTTTTTTTTATAATTAATTTTTTTTTTTAATTTTTTTTTAATTTTATAAAATCTTTTTTTTTTGGTGGAGATCTGTATAACAATATTAGTATATATATACAACATATATACACAAATGCATATATACATATATATATATACATATCTATGTATTATTGTTTGTTTAATTGTTTATCTATATATATTCATCAATTTCTTTACATATTTGTTTGTTTTTGTTTTTTTTGTTTTTTTTTAATTTTTTATAATCTTTTTTTTTTGGTGGAGATCCGTATAACAATATTAGTATATATATACAACATATATACACAAATGCATATATACATATATATATACATATCTATGTATTATTGTTTGTTTAATTGTTTATCTATATATATTCATCAATTTCTTTACATATTTGTTTGTTTGTTTTTTTTGTTGTTTTTTTTTGTTTTGTTTTTTTATTTATTTATTTTTTATTATTATTATTTATTTGTTTAATTTATTTTATGAATTATTTATTTAATATTTGCATGTTATTTGTATACATTCTATATGTGTTTGGATTTATTAATTAATAATGCTAGGTTATGGAGTGACTTATTTTGGTGGGTTAGACGAGTATGCTGAATATGGTTTTTGGTTTGTGGTTGAAAGTGTGTAAGGATGGAAGTTCATATGGGGAGGGGCCTGTTTGATTGTTTGGGTGTATGGTGAGTTTATTATGGGAGGTGAGTAATGAGTGAAATGGTGGAAACGGACTCTGTTAAGTGTTAGATATGGGGGTTGGTTGGTGGATGGGGGGTAGATATTATAGAATGAAAGGTGAGTAGAGCTCGTGACGTTGATTGAGTGAGGGGTTTAATCTGGAGATGAGGATTGATTCTGTGATTCTAAGGTCACCGATGTTTCTGACAGACGCTAAGATGGAGACGTGAATATCGCGCTGAGTGTTTGAGCAAATCTCTATGTGTTTGTGGAAAGAGGATATACGGGTATTCAAGTGCTCCTTTATGCGCAAGTGTAGCGGTCTTGTAGTGTTGCCGATGTAAAATTTTTTGCATTTATTACACTGTAGTTTGTAAACACAGTTAGTGCGAAGGCACAGACCTGTGTTGGAGATAGGGCAATTGGCCAGGGAGCAGGGTTCGGGTGTGTGGTTAGTGTGTTTATTAGATAGATGTTGGCGTAAGGAGGTGCCAGTATGTGTTAGTTGTATGTTAAGGTTTTCCTTATGTATTGCCTTGCGGATGGAGGTGGTGATCTTATCGCTGAAGAAAGGGAGTTTTAAGAAGCATGTGTTAGCGAGGGTGCGGTGTCTACGTGTTTTGGGCTTATTTAGGTGGGCTATGGTTGGGGCGGGGTAGCCATTATTTTGGAGGGTTTGGTGGAAGTTTTTAGTGTGTGATATTTTGTCAGCAGCAGAAGAGCATTTATTTTGTATTCGGGTAATTTCATTATGGGCATAACTTGCGCATAAAGGAGCACTTGAATACCCGTATATCCTCTTTCCACAAACACATAGAGATTTGCTCAAACACTCAGCGCGATATTCACGTCTCCATCTTAGCGTCTGTCAGAAATACACCCAAACAATCAAACAGGCCCCTCCCCATATGAACTTCCATCCTTACACACTTTCAACCACAAACCAAAAACCATATTCAGCATACTCGTCTAACCCACCAAAATAAGTCACTCCATAACCTAGCATTATTAATTAATAAATCCAAACACATATAGAATGTATACAAATAACATGCAAATATTAAATAAATAATTCATAAAATAAATTAAACAAATAAATAATAATAATAAAAAATAAATAAATAAAAAAACAAAACAAAAAAAAACAACAAAAAAAACAAACAAACAAATATGTAAAGAAATTGATGAATATATATAGATAAACAATTAAACAAACAATAATACATAGATATGTATATATATATGTATATATGCATTTGTGTATATATGTTGTATATATATACTAATATTGTTATACAGATCTCCACCAAAAAAAAAAGATTATAAAAAATTTAAAAAAAACAAAAAAAACAAAAACAAACAAATATGTAAAGAAATTGATGAATATATATAGATAAACAATTAAACAAACAATAATACATAGATATGTATATATATATGTATATATGCATTTGTGTATATATGTTGTATATATATACTAATATTGTTATACAGATCTCCACCAAAAAAAAAAGATTTTATAAAATTAAAAAAAAATTTAAAAAAAAATTAATTATAAAAAAAAAATATTTTAAAAAATCCAGAGTTACTCCCCTTTATCTTATAATAAATATATCAAGTTAATAAGTTAATTCGTTAATCTAATTTGACGAAACTCACAATTAGTAATTAATAACACTTCTTTAATAGATGATAATCGAAATCGATAAGTAGATAGATCTAGAATATTTAAAATATGAGACTAATTACTTTAATTTATATTAAAATTCTTAAATTACGATAGAAAGATAAACAAATTAAAAATACGAAGATAAAACAAAGTAAATATTCAAATATAAAAAAAAAAAAAAATAAATAAAATAAAAAAATGATATATATATATTATCAAAAATAACAGTTTATCGAACACCATACACCTAACCAACATTACACTAATATTCTAAACACCAATCATATATTTAACATAATATTAAAATAAAACTTAACTTAATTTATATTCCCTGTGAAACTGTTTTTTTTTTTTGCTGCGGTCTACATCTGGCAGCCATTTTGTTTTGTATTATTCTCTACACAGTCGGAGAAGAATAAAATATTATTCTTCTTCTGGTCTAATTATTTTTGAAAAAGGGATGTCTTTTCCCGAAATATCAAATAGTGATTTTTAATCACCCGGACAGCTAAAACACTCTTGCTGTTATGTAAGAAAAAAAAAAAAAAGGAAAAAAAAGGAAAAATAAATAGTAAGTCTTATATCGTATTCGATTTATTTTTATTGTTTTTGTTCCTTTCCTTTCATCTTGCATCTTACCCGGAATTGCATTGCCCACAGCCTTTCAAAAACTTACTACTACTATACCCAGCAATGCTTCAAGCAAACTACCATTCTCTACTAACACTTCGTCTAGGCCAGACACAGTTTGCATACGCCAGAGAATCATTCCGACTCTCGGAGAAACGTGCCAAAGCCAGCTGCCAGATCCGCTTCCTCAAAAGATGCCTCAAGCACAACATAACACCCAACACTATACAAAACATCCACCTACCTGCCTGCCTCCACCTACCCATACTTTACCCAGCCAGAAAATTCATACATAACTATTGTATCAAGAAAATTATCCAATACCTCCATTGTAAACTTCATCAACTCATCAACACCATCACAGAGATCAACTCCTCACTATCCACACCCACAGAACAATCAACACACAACATATCTACGGCTGTCAATGATGCCTATCACCATTGCTTCAACCTCGAGAAAAACCGACTTAAACGGAAATTCACTTGGCTTTCCCAGAAATATTCTCAACCTCACATCACCAAGAACACTAGTACCACCAGAACCAACAACTCCAACAACCACCTCACTAGCCCCCCCATGGTCACTGACCTCACCGGCTCCCTTACTACTGCCGAGACTGAGCTTCTCAGCCTTGGCCCCAAATTCATCACCACCCAAAAGCTAAACGACCACACAAAACTTAAGATCGAGACTCAATTCTGTAGAACAGCTTATCACCTCAAATGGCTCACAGCATTTAATCAACCCACCCTAGACATCCCTAATAATACAACCAACACTACTAATTCCTTCCCTGTCTACCAGCTTGACCACCCACTACACCCACCACCTAGTAACCACCTACTTGATCAAAAACTTTCTAGATTAAAACAGAGGATCCTTGATATACTCCAACAAGAACAACCCCACATCACCCCTAACATCACCAGATCCCAACGCCTTACCCTAGAAAACCTGAAAAATAAAAACCTAGTTTACTTACCCTCTGATAAAGGTAAGGAATTCTGTATCATCTCTCAAGACTCATACAACATACTCGCTCTCGAACATCTTAACAACAACAACCTATACACCCCCGCCCCCAACATTTCAGCCACATTAGTCCAAAACTCCATTAACAACACCTGGTCCCAAATCTGTCTCACACGTAACCTCCCCAAAAAATACAAAATCAACTTCACCACCAAAAATAGCAGACTTCCCACCTTCTACCACCTCATTAAAACACACAAGACCAACACACACACACAAATTAGACCTATAGTCTCTAGTATTGAAGGACCACTCTATAAAATCTCTTGGCTTCTCTCTCAACTACTCAAACCACTACTCTCCACCTTCCCCGCACATGTCAGCAGCTCGGACCAAGTAATTAGCAGACTACACTCACTCCAACACCAACAACTACAAACTAACAACTATATATTTAGCCTAGACGTAATCTCCCTCTACACCTCAATACCCGCACACCCAGCCATAGACCTCATCACCGACCACATATCTTCCTCTGACAACCTAGAGCTCTTCTGACTAACACCTACTGACATTCACAATCTCTTATACATCATCATCGACAACACATACTTTACCTTTCAGCAGCACACTTTCAAACAAATCTCCGGCCTCCCCATGGGTTCTAGCCTTTCCGGTCTCTTAGCCATCACCTACATGAACCGGTTAGAACAACGAGCACTTAACTCCTGCCTCTCCTATATATTCTTCTCCAGATATATAGATGACATTCTAATCCTTACATCCTCTCAAGACGAAGCCACACAAATATTCAACACATTCAACAACACCGACCCCCACATACAATTCACCATAGAACACCCAAACGAGTCCGGCTCACTCTCTCTCCTTGATTTCAACCTTAACATCACCGAAGATGGCTCTATACACACTAACTTCTATAGGAAACCTGCCTGCAAAAACCTTTTCATACACTATAAGTCTGCCCTGCCCACAAAAGCCAAATTAAGTTATGCCCATAATGAAATTACCCGAATACAAAATAAATGCTCTTCTGCTGCTGACAAAATATCACACACTAAAAACTTCCACCAAACCCTCCAAAATAATGGCTACCCCGCCCCAACCATAGCCCACCTAAATAAGCCCAAAACACGTAGACACCGCACCCTCGCTAACACATGCTTCTTAAAACTCCCTTTCTTCAGCGATAAGATCACCACCTCCATCCGCAAGGCAATACATAAGGAAAACCTTAACATACAACTAACACATACTGGCACCTCCTTACGCCAACATCTATCTAATAAACACACTAACCACACACCCGAACCCTGCTCCCTGGCCAATTGCCCTATCTCCAACACAGGTCTGTGCCTTCGCACTAACTGTGTTTACAAACTACAGTGTAATAAATGCAAAAAATTTTACATCGGCAACACTACAAGACCGCTACACTTGCGCATAAAGGAGCACTTGAATACCCGTATATCCTCTTTCCACAAACACATAGAGATTTGCTCAAACACTCAGCGCGATATTCACGTCTCCATCTTAGCGTCTGTCAGAAACATCGGTGACCTTAGAATCACAGAATCAATCCTCATCTCCAGATTAAACCCCTCACTCAATCAACGTCACGAGCTCTACTCACCTTTCATTCTATAATATCTACCCCCCATCCACCAACCAACCCCCATATCTAACACTTAACAGAGTCCGTTTCCACCATTTCACTCATTACTCACCTCCCATAATAAACTCACCATACACCCAAACAATCAAACAGGCCCCTCCCCATATGAACTTCCATCCTTACACACTTTCAACCACAAACCAAAAACCATATTCAGCATACTCGTCTAACCCACCAAAATAAGTCACTCCATAACCTAGCATTATTAATTAATAAATCCAAACACATATAGAATGTATACAAATAACATGCAAATATTAAATAAATAATTCATAAAATAAATTAAACAAATAAATAATAATAATAAAAAATAAATAAATAAAAAAACAAAACAAAAAAAAACAACAAAAAAAACAAACAAACAAATATGTAAAGAAATTGATGAATATATATAGATAAACAATTAAACAAACAATAATACATAGATATGTATATATATATGTATATATGCATTTGTGTATATATGTTGTATATATATACTAATATTGTTATACAGATCTCCACCAAAAAAAAAAGATTATAAAAAATTTAAAAAAAACAAAAAAAACAAAAACAAACAAATATGTAAAGAAATTGATGAATATATATAGATAAACAATTAAACAAACAATAATACATAGATATGTATATATATATGTATATATGCATTTGTGTATATATGTTGTATATATATACTAATATTGTTATACAGATCTCCACCAAAAAAAAAAGATTTTATAAAATTAAAAAAAAATTAAAAAAAAAAATTAATTATAAAAAAAAATATTTTAAAAAATCCAGAGTTACTCCCCTTTATCTTATAATAAATATATCAAGTTAATAAGTTAATTCGTTAATCTAATTTGACGAAACTCACAATTAGTAATTAATAACACTTCTTTAATAGATGATAATCGAAATCGATAAGTAGATAGATCTAGAATATTTAAAATATGAGACTAATTACTTTAATTTATATTAAAATTCTTAAATTACGATAGAAAGATAAACAAATTAAAAATACGAAGATAAAACAAAGTAAATATTCAAATATAAAAAAAAAAAAAAATAAATAAAATAAAAAAATGATATATATATATTATCAAAAATAACAGTTTATCGAACACCATACACCTAACCAACATTACACTAATATTCTAAACACCAATCATATATTTAACATAATATTAAAATAAAACTTAACTTAATTTATATTCCCTGTGAAACTGTTTTTTTTTTTGCTGCGGTCTACATCTGGCAGCCATTTTGTTTTGTATTATTCTCTACACAGTCGGAGAAGAATAAAATATTATTCTTCTTCTGGTCTAATTATTTTTGAAAAAGGGATGTCTTTTCCCGAAATATCAAATAGTGATTTTTAATCACCCGGACAGCTAAAACACTCTTGCTGTTATGTAAGAAAAAAAAAAAAGGAAAAAAAAGGAAAAATAAATAGTAAGTCTTATATCGTATTCGATTTATTTTTATTGTTTTTGTTCCTTTCCTTTCATCTTGCATCTTACCCGGAATTGCATTGCCCACAGCCTTTCAAAAACTTACTACTAATATATATATATATATATATATACATATATATATATATATACTGAGATAGAAAGTGAGAAAAGTGCAGACGTTCCGATAAGTATATACACGTATATATGCATATAAATATACGTAATATTATATATGTATATATAAGCGTATACTTATATATATATATATATATATATATATATATATATATATATATATATATACGTAATAATATGTATGTACATGCATACATATTCATATATATATATATATATATATATATATATATATATATATATATATATATATATATATATATATATATATATATATATATGAAACAATCCGACAAAAGATATAAGCGTCAACTAATATTTTATAATTAGTTAAAACATCGGGATAAAAACTGAAGCTCAATATACTGGATAGAGCATTAATATTATAATATGAAATGAAGTAATATAATAAGGTTTCAATCAAATTTATTAGAATTCAAAGTTTAAGCAAAGTATTTTAAAGTCCTTAGCTCATGAGTTTTCAAAGATAATTATTTCTTCAGAGGACCATTACCGCAGTTATACTACTACAGGTAATAAAATTAAATTTGAAAATATATAAAAATATATACAAAATACATAAAATCATATAACATCAAATATATCAACCCAAACACATACTTTTTTGTTAAATCTATATGATCCATCCAAGTCATACAAATTAAAAAACATGATCAGGAAAGCCATTTAGAGGGTTTACTGAAGACTAATCCAGGTGGTTAAGTAACAGTCCAAATAGTACAAACTGAAAGAGTGACAAAGTTATCCAGTCGCGAAATGCGTCAACAATCGATGAAGTGAAAAGTATCCAATGTTTATGTTAATTATTACAACGATAAATAAATAAAATCAAATAATATAGAAAGTTCAATAAACTCACTTAAAATTCCAAAGTCTTGATCTGGGCAACCCTAAATAAAATCAAAGTTCATTTGTTAATTAGAGAGGTCGTTAAATCCGAATTGAACACAAATAAGATGGAATTGAGTCAGTAAACCCGGTCATATCTTCCAACCCGAGCAAAAAAATAATTAGACTTCGTTCTTCCGCGATTCAGCCAAATATAACAACTCCTTGCCGAATGGAAGGCGAATATTAAATAAAATTTAATAAATAAAATTTGATTGACACCTTATTTTATTACTTCATGTTATATTAATATATATATATATATATATATATATATATATATATATATATATATATATATATATATATATGCTCCGTAATAAAGGTATATTATATTATACGAATATATAATATACTGTGTATTAGTTTTCAGTATTTTTTTTAAATAAGAGAGAGAGCAGTAATTTTTTTCAAACACATCAATACACATTCTAGTAAATCACTCATAACTTATACATTCTGAAACCAATTTTTAAAAAACATACTTGAAGCTATCTACATGAAAACACAACCACCTTAAATTACCAACATCACATATGCAACCAGTGGTAATATTTTAAAATGCTAAACGTAATGCGATGTTGTTCCGTGATGCCATCCAGCGTTGCTGAATTTAAAATCGTCAACGACTTCTTGGAGCAATGCTGAAAAACGTTATATACGCGTTTTTGTGCTGTCTTTTTAAAATTCTCTTTTTTTCTCCAGCTTTTTTGTTAATTTTCTTTTGACACCTAAGTATTGTTCGACGAAACATCGAACATGTTTGTGAAACCTGTGAAACCATATGGAACATTGTTCTATTTAATACAAAAAGGGCTATCAGAACAATTGAACAAATTAAAATAAGTACAATTAAACATACGAATTCTGATATTTTTCACAATGTTTGCATATATATATATATATATATATATATATATATATATATATATTAATTTGCATGGATATGAGTTCGATTCATGAAAATATTCCGTTTGAAAATATTTTATTCGATGTATAAAACAAACCTAATTGGCAAATTTAAAAGCTATTCTCTATTATTTATTTTACAGATGTTTTACAATTTACCACTTAACATGTATATGCCATCCGAATTGAATACATACATTTTTCATTAAAACACACACATTTGCGTGCTTTTTCACCTGTTTTCTATTGTTCAGTGAATTTTCTGCCCTAAAATGATTTCGATATGGACTTATGGAGGTAAAGATCAGTCCGCCCGAGCTTAGGTGCACATTTGGATAAAGTAGAAGAGAATAGCTAAGTTACACAATGTTTACATGTGTCACTTTTGCGGCGCCTGGGTTTGCATTGCTATGGAGTAGTACAATCCTTTTTTCTATTGAAGAATGGCAGGCATTTTTTCTTTAGATTTCTGTCTTCAGGTTGCAATTGCTCAACAAACAAGTTTTCATTTAGTGTTTGATTACAGCGTTACAAAATGGTGGATAATTCCACGAATATCACACGAACCCCGCAGTAAAATATTTACTCCATGTATACCAGGGGTGTGTGTTTGTTGTAGTCATTTACGTGCATCAGCCCGTTGCTTCTTAATATTATCATATAAATCCGATGTGTAATCACTTGTTATGATACGGTTAAGAAATCACTCCTACTTTTGCTTAGAAATATGAAAAAAACTTATCTCACTCAAGAAGTAATGGCTCTCAGACAGCCAGTCTGTAAAAGTTGTCGATCATTTCTAACTAGCTGCATACAGTTGGGTGTGAAGTATCGAGGGTTTCTGACAAGTAATTAGATCTAATTCGATGATTATTCTATGCAGATGGGATACAAGATCGAGGCTTATTTTCCAAGTGCAGATCTTCGGAATATAGCTTTTTAAACAATTTATGTTATGTTAGTTTGTTATGACGATTTGAACATACATACATACATAGTGCATACTTTTATTGCTGCCTTGCATAACCATAATCTTGCTGAAACTCACATTTAATCACATATTGAATATGCAGCGTAATTATGTTGATATTACGCATTATAAATTCATACTTGTTCTGTAATACAAGTATTGACACTAGTCTGGAAAAGAAGACAAATATCTTTCATTAAGATTTAGATTAGTAAAAAAGTGTTCTGTGTTTCAACATGACTACAGGACGCTTCATAATTGTATCGAAACAATCCAAAAATATATACAAATCTAACTAATATCTTTTAAAAAATATACCAATATATAAGCATTAATCTCTCAGGCAATTGTAGTATAAAGAGATCGACCTCCATAGACAACTTCGGGGTATCCATGGTTACAAGAAATGTAACCTCATCATTTTAGTAGTACATAGATTACCACTGGTACCTGTGTATTACATGATGATATTCATTTAAATGTATGTGTGTACTTACAAAGCGATCAGCGATCACATCGCTATAATAAAAATTGTATTTACTTAGCATTCTGCTAATCAATTTAAGAAATTGTTTACACAACTTCTTGCACGTTCTGATACCATCTTTTTATTAATTTACATTTCGTTGTGAATTGTTTGTACAGCCATCAACGTTTTTCCCCATTTGAGGATAGCGAGAGATAATAGTTAATTTTTACTTCTTAAAAAAATAAGACGTTCAAAATCACTAACAGAAGAAGAAAAAGAAATACGAATACAGGGAACAGCTAAAAGTAATCTCCTGATGTAATTGCCTGAAATAATGTCGTTATGTGGATACTGTAAATAAAATTCGAGGAACTTTTTTCCCAGGGAAGAAACAATTGTATTCTGGAAAATTCAAATATGTCACCAATAGTGATTTGAATAATATTGATCGTAAACTCCGTAGAAAGCTTAGGCAATCAGGCCAATCAAACATGCAGCTGGATGTCGTGACACACCAACATCGACAAGAAATGCAATTTTTCAAACAATGTCTTCTGTACATATTCTACTTACAAAGCCCTTTTTTACAAAACTTGACAGAAATGTGGACATCGAATGGCTAAAAACATATATGAAGATGGGCATGGCGTTCTTTTCACTGATGAGATCTGTGCAACCCTATATGGTTCTAGGCAAAATGATACTTGTTTGTTATATAATAATATCTAAACAAATTAAAATTACGACTGTTGCGTATTGCAGTCTCCTGAGAGAATCTCCGCTTCGTTGACTAGATTGCATAACTGTTACTCTATTAAAGGACCTTGTTGTATGTATTACTATGCTCTATCTCACTCTACCCACGCCTGCTCCTTATATTTAAACCTAATATATACCATTTGAGTAGTTCATCCAGCGAGATGTTTATACGAGTGGCAGTCAATTTTCGTATAAAACAGACTCATAGGAAGCCATTAATACAGCAGAAAAGACGGTGCCACAACTGGCTTGTAGCACCGTCTTTGCTGCAGTATCAATGGCTTCCTATGAGTCTGTTTTATACAAACATTGACTGCCACTCGTATAAACATCTCGCCGGATGAAATCAAGCAATAGACTGATTGCTATCAAACAATAGACACATTGCTATCAAGCAATAGACTGATTCAATCAATAATATACTTTTTTATTCACGTTATAAAGCTACATTGGGGTGTATGTGGGTAAGCACGGTAATTAGTCATTACATGTAGTGAACTATATATTTATCTATCTATCTATCTATCTATATATATGTGTGTGTATATATGTATATATATATATATATATATATATATATATCAAATATTGGTCGTTCTTTTTTATATAAGCATTGAATGATAAGTATTACGAATTGAAAATGAAAGCCCTTTTACAATGCAAGACAAATTTATTTTTTATTTTATTTTTACTTTTATCTTATTAATTTCGGAAACACACTCCTTATCTTCAGAGATATTTTTTCTCTTTTTTTTTTTAAATAAACAAACTTTTTAGTTTTGTTTATCGATAACACGTCCTTGTGTAGATTTGACGTACTGTCCGCTGTGATGTAATTCGCGGTTCTGGAGTAGAACGGATGTGCGCGAGCACGCTGGTATTTTACTTCAAATATTGGTCCTTCTTTTTTTCACGAGCATTGAATGATAAGTATTAAAAATTGAGCATAAAAAAAGAAATAATTTGTCTTGCATTGTAAAAGGGCTTTTATTCTCAATTTGTAATACTTATCATTCAATGCTTATAAAAAAAGAACGACAAATATTTGAAGTAAACTACCAGCGTGCCCGCGCACATCCGTTCTACTCAAGAACCGCGAATTACATCACGACGGACAGTACGTCAAATCCACACAATGACGTCTTATCAATAAACAAAAACAGAAAGTTTGTCTATTTTTATAAAAAGAAGAGAAAAACATTTCTGAAGATGGAGTATGTCTCCGAAATTAATAAGATAAAAGTTTAAAAAAAAAAAAAAATTTGTCTTGCATTGTAAAAGGGCTTTTATTCTCAATTCGTAATACTTATCATTCAATGCTTATAAACAAAAGAACGACCATTATTTGAAGTAAAATACCAGTGTGCCCGTGCACATCCGTTCTTGTTATTAATAAAATTAAACTGGAGAAACGTAGCGGCCACTTATCCCACTAGTATTATATTAAATAGTACAACTAATTGTTTATTCTAATTTTCTTCAGAAATGTTAAATCGATTTTGTTGAAAAATATTTCAAACGATTAAATGGGTTGCAACTCGTATATGCTATTGAGCAGACACATTAAATATGTCAGTAAAAAACTATTATAGTGTATGAAGATGTAACAATGTAAAACTAGATTAGAACATACTCATTTATGTGCTTATTCGGTGATTTGCTTTACTTAGAGATCAGTCGTACATTATAGAATCCGGAATAGCTGACATTTGTACATATTTGTTTTATGAAACATAAATATACACACACACGTATATTTGACGATGATTTGACGATCAAATCGAAAATACTCCCGAAAAAGGAAAGACAATCGAACAACAAACCAGTGGAACTTACAAACAGGAATTTGATCGAAACATTAAATGGCCCATTCTGAAATTCAAAAGATAAATGATGTTATAAAGCAAAAACACAATTTGTGTTATTTAATGTCTGCCTAAATAAAAAAATACTTCCTAACTACGCAATATATATATATATATATATATATATATATATATATATATATATATATATATATATATATATATATATATATAGTGCTGTATTAGTGCAGTTCCAACAAGAGAAAAGTATATATGTAAAGGAGTAAGTGTACCCAAAATTTGTAAAAAAAATTTTTTAACATTTATTTATCATTTTGTTATATATACAATTTTATAACTTTCAAATGAAACAACACTATTTTAAATCGAAAGACATTTCTTCAAATGGATTTACATATCTGATGAAAGCGGACCATCGCTTGAAACGAGTTATATAAAATTATAAAATGACAAAATGAAAAAATAACAAATAAACGTTGAAGAAAACATTTTACAAATGTGGGTAGCCTTACTTCTTTACATATATATATATATATATATATATATATATATATATATATATACATATATATATATATATATATATATACATATATATATATATATATATATATATATATATATATATATATATATATATATATATATATATATATATATGTATATATATGGCTTAAGGAAAGAACAATAAACATAATTTTTATTACAGAATATACCCTGTTTTGAACATTTGAAGTTTGAAATAAATTTAGACATTGGTGCATGTTTACCACTCTTCGTCTATTTAACTTTATAATTGCTCTATCTCGTATATTGAGCTTTTATCATTTCACTATACGTTCTTTCTACTAAAAGTTTTACTTTTAGTTTCTTACTTATTTATATATATATATATATATATATATATATAATCGTATACTGTTGTCTTTACTAAAGACGGTGAAATGTTTAGACATCAATGTGTAGACAGACGTCAGTATAAATATAATACAATACTGTTTACGGACGATCTAGTATTCTATTCAATATTAAATTACTTTACATCATATATAATTTTAGTCCGGTTGATTACAATTTTCTGTTACTGAGATGTAAGCTGGGCATATTATGACGAAATTAAATTTTCAACATGTGAAGTTTTTATCTTCTGCAATTTTGGATTGGTTATTGGAAATTGACAAATGAGTGTTTGTTTCGGGTTATAATTACTTCTTATTAACAATTATGTTATTAAGTTACCTTGTCGTGACGTCGCTTAGTCGAGACTGACCATAAAACCTGGGTCAGTTTTCAGACACGTTGTAAAGTTGGACAGAAAGATGGAATCGATTTTGATTGATCATATCGACGCATACTTGTCTTTAAAATTCACACCATCCAGTTAAATGCAGTGCCCGATATCATTACGCATAAACCGTTGTATTTACAAATGTATCAATATATGTGTAACTATAAGTTAATACATATGTCAATCATAGTCGTAAGTCACTTCATCAGAAACTTATGCGTGAATTCTTACACATTTAAATAGATTATGTGAACTAAAAGATAACAATGTTGAATGAAATAATATATACATATATATGTACATATATATATATATATATATATATATATATATATATATATATATATATATATATATATATATGTGTGTGTGTGTGTGTATATGTAAATTATAACTAAAATGTAAACTTTTAGAGAGTTGGACCTATTGTGAAATAAGGAAAGTTCAATATACTGGATAGAGCAAAAATATGGTACGTCAATGAAAATTAATAAGACCTGCAAATGGAAGCAAATCGATATCTTCAGTTGTTCAAAACAAGGAGCAATTGAGTTAATAAAATGTATTAACTAAACTGCTCCTTTTTTTATAAACTAAATTGCTCCTTGTTTTGAACAACTGAAGATATCGATCTGCTTCCATTTGCAGGTCCTATTAATTTTCATTGACGTACCATATATATGTGTATATATATATATATATATATATATAGAGAGAGAGAGAGAGAGATATGCATATACATATATACATACATATATATATATATATATATATATATATATATATATATATATATATATATTAATCTTCGACTCGCTATATACAAAGTTTAATTCCTCCTTAATCATTAGCCAATTTCCTATGGCCGAGGGGTTAACGCTCTTGACTGCGAATCAGTGGCGATTTGTGATCTGAGTTCGAGCTCGCACTAGAGAGTTTGTGAAAAATCGATGTCTGTAGGCAATAAACAATTAACATTTGTTTATAAATATTATCATAACCCCCTTAACTAAAGGCCGGGCACTCTGAGTGAGTTTAATAACAAGCAGTACAATTAGCTTCAAGCAAGATGCAAACACACTTTGTTGATCACTTTCAACTGCTCGTGTAAATTAGCCGCTTACTCGCTATTTTCAAAGTTAAATTCCTTCTTAATTATTAGATAATCTTGACTGCAAATCAGTGGCGATTTGTGATCGAAGTTCGAGCCCGCCGACTGTTGAGAATTAACTTCCTCTACTGAAGATTGCGTTAGCATGATTCATCGATGTCTGTAGGTAATACATAATTAATGTATATATATATATATATGCATATATATATATATATATATATATATATATATATATATATATATATACATATATATATATTTATATATATGTATAACCGAAACATGTATGCACATATGTAACCGATAATGTTTGTATAAATAAAAATTTATACTTATAAACAGCTCTACTTGGTATTGAGCACTTTTTATAAACACTTGAGTTTCTACGGATTTACATTTACAGAAACCAATACATATACGATATATGTATATATATGCATATATATGTATATATATATATATATATATATTATGAATTCAAATTATATAATATGGTATTTATGGTGTAAAAGATTGTCTGCACCCTGACATGTTAAAAACTCGTCTGAGGACAGGTATGCTTCTAGCATATATATATATATATATATATATATATATATATATATATATATATATATATTTATATACACACACACACACACACACCCACACATATATATATATATATATATATATATATATATATATATACACACACCCACACATATATATATATATATATATATATATATATATATATATATATACATATATATATATATATATATATGTGTGTGTGTGGGTGGGTGTATGTGTGTGTTAGAAGCACACCTGTCCCAAGACGAGTTTTACACATTTCTAGGATGCAGACAATTTGTTACAACATAAATGACCTATTATAAAGATTAAAATCATAATAGACCGGCATTCCACATTATGTTTATGATAATTGTTCTAATTTTCATAAGAATGGATTACACGATTTTTATTCTAGAAAAAAAAATAGTATAAGAAAAAATATCAGTTTTAAGTAAAAAAAATG
The DNA here is from genome assembly GCA_963556195.1 of Sepiola atlantica. NCBI lineage: Eukaryota > Metazoa > Mollusca > Cephalopoda > Sepiida > Sepiolidae > Sepiola > Sepiola atlantica. The sequence continues at coordinate 85,108,817 of OY744527.1, forward strand.
GTCGTTTGGATATCGATTCCAGCATTTATCAAAAGCACAATAACAGCTTTCCTCCATATTAAAAATGAATATATTTCAGATTTAACCGTCATAAAAAATACATAATCAATCTATCCTACTTAAATATTTTCTCGTATTTGTCATTGTCTAAACAATAAAATGCATTATCCACTTCATTTTTATTATTCTAATTGCTCCTAAATATGAATTAACGTACCCTTTCAACAATTATCTTACCTTTTCTGTGTATTTCGCTCACTATCAGTAGATGAGACAACTAAATAAAAACTTTTAATATGTATGTTAGCATGTAGAAAAAGGGAAAGTGTATTCTCTTAGTAATCGTCATATTGAGTTCGTAAATATAGCAAACACGTATATAAAATAGAGTACAAAATAAGAGCACCTTTTTCTTCTATATTATGCAAAATCATATGAGAACAGAACTAAAGTATTTTATGTACTAACAAGTCACTACTAAGCAAGGTTCATAAGCCACTGGAGGTCATAGGTGAATTGATTTGTCATGAAGGCAATGAAACAACAACATGCAGATATGTCGCAATGGTTTAAACTGGCTAAACATGACGAGTGTTAAGAGGACGGATCAGCAAAAATGTTAACATTGGACTTGAACACGACCGTGCTATAGTAAACTGGGAAGCAGCTGTGCAGAATTATGTCGTATAGACTGATTATCAATACACCTGTGTGTGGACGTTTTACGGTTCAGTAGCTCCTTCTTGCGACAATAGCTGTCTAAAGGCCACACTGACCATACCCTTGAATTTTCATCTTGGGACAATTTCCTTATCTTTAACACTGTGCTGTGTCGCTGCACAAATTGTTATATACAACCTACAATACAACTCACTCTTTATTATATGATCTACTCACCCACTAACTGACCAACACAACGTATTCAACATCCCCTTTTATTTGTCTGGAATCTGAAATAAGTACCGCGCTCAGGACAACTTCGAATACATTTTATGACCCCTTTTTCATATTAAAATCAAGATTTAATAATGCGAAGACTTATGTCTATCATCATTATCATAATTATTATCAAAATCTATTACATGCTTTTGATTCTTAAAAATGTCAATAGTTGAAGTCCTTAGAACAATACGTATTTCGGATGATATTTACATTCAGGAAATTTCACGTCATTCGCGTCTAATCATGATTGATTAAATTCGATGACACTTTGATCTATTTGAATTTTGTAATGGAAGTGTTAACCCATTACATTACTTCTACATCCTATAAGAACATTCAAAAGAAACTGACATTTGCGTCAATATGTATTAACTAGATGTGCCCCTGTCCAGGTGTAACCAAGAAAGTTATATATAATCGGGGCTTCAACATTCAACTATAGGAGTATTTGCTGATTATGCTTGTCCCGCATGTACACACACATCCCTAAGTTGATTATATACAGATGAGATAGGAATGAATTATTCCCGAACTCATTGCAATAGTTTAATTGGCATTACAAACTAAAGTGTAGGGTTAGGCTTAATGAAAGTCATTACTTTTCAAATTAAAAAAAACAAAAACACAAAAAACTAAGTCGATGAGAAAATTATTTTTTCTTTCTTAATGTTTCCAGCGCTAATGTTAACACCGATGATGTAAATGTAAAACCGTTGTTTTTTTCTGATTCGTCCTGGCTAATTGTTGATGCTTAATTTACCACTTGTTTGATGGGGTGCATTTTATCGAAAGTAAAATAGATAAGATATATAAAAAATAAAGCCTAAAAGAACCAACATCGACAACAAAAGAAAAACAAATACAACATAGAGACGGGGTGTATTTCCATAGAATGATTGTTACTGAAAATGAAAACAGAATATGGATTTACACTTTTTTTCTATTTAGAATGAAAAGAAGTTAAAGGCAGTGTCACCGAAAGTATCATAACAAAGAAAGACAAAATGAAAACACGGTAAACACGTAAAGACTTGAGTGATTTTATAATTTGTTAAAGAAAAAGAAGAAAATACACAGACTATCTTATGATGAAGCGAAACACACTTTGTTAGACCAAGCAAATGTAGGTATCGATGCACTTGAACAAAAGCGAAGGAAAAAGTAAAGTAATTAGACGTAGGGACATACGTGATTCGATAATTTGTTGATAGAAACAAAAGTAAACACGAGAAATATGAGTTGGAAGCGATGCACACATGGTCTTTAGTACGCAAAGTTATGTATCAATGACCTTTAGCAAACATTTTAAAAATAAAATGCGACGTAGAGACGAGCGTGGTTCAATGTTTGTTAAAAAACAACATAAATAATTATTAGGAAGCGAAGTTTCTTATGATACATCTACTGATTGCACCGTTAGAAATGAGAAAAACAAATAGGAAATTAAATAGGAAGCTAATTTCAATTTCGTATGGGCAAACAAAGGTATTCATGGAAAAAAGAAATAAAACAAAAATATTACCCAAGCAGGATTTGTTTTGTATTACCATAACCGAAGTTGAATCAAATTAATAAATAAATAAAAGAAGTAAAATAACAAATGAGATTTAAAATATACTTAGGGTCAATTATTGTGTTTTACCGCGTTCGTAAATCGGATCAGAAGCGTAATCTGCTATTCTCGAATACAAGTCTACGTTTACAAATATCTGAATAAGCTATATTAATCCACTAATTAAATTTTCTGTCTTTACATTAGTTTTATGAAGTGAAGAATGAAAAATAAACTTAAATAAAAATGAATTAATTACTATTTATATTGAAGTGACTACGTTAGTATTTAAAAACTATTATTTTTATATTGCAGGAACGTATAATGCGAAGAAAGCAATTTGTACCCAAATCAGAAGGCGTAAACTGTTAATGGAGCAATCATCATTTATGAATAGTTGCGTAAAATATTAAACATGTAAGGTGATTCTCAAAAACATAAAGGTGGGAGTATATATTTGGGTTATAGACGAAATTACTGCAATCTGGTCTGTAAATCACTGTGTATGGACAACCAACGTTTCCGAAAAAAAATGCAAGATATTTTATAAAAGAAACGAAACACACGTTTATCTTCTGATACAACGCATCAAGAACTGGCTTTAGTTGCTGTGGAAACAGATTAGTGCATATGTTTTGGCACTTACTCATGTAATAGCAGAACATCAACTTTACTTTATTATATATGAAATTGATATATACTAAAGACTGTAACAATTCTACAAACATCATAAGTATATATGTGTGTATGTTGCATAACACTAAGTTTAACTGAAAATAGTTCCAATATTGATCCTTAGCTTAGAAGCTCTTTTAAAAAAAAATCAGATTTATCGGTTAATTTTGTAAGCAGTGAATAGGGGTATATAAATATATAATCATATATACATATTTAATTTATATAGATAGATATGTGTACCTTTATGTTCAAATGAAGATATATTTTAAAATTATTTAGTTTGTCAGATCTTTCAGTACAAATTTAAACACGTTTGAAGTTTTTCGGTGATATATGTCATCGTAGTGAATCACAATACCCAAGTAATATCCCGCATCTTATTTCTGTAAATCTTGTCAACATTCATCAGTGTGTTTACCAATGGCATACTGGGCTAGCTTAGAGTTCTCTTTAATACTTTTAGTTACTTTATTCACTGAAATAATATGAGATGATATAAATGTAATATTGTTTAAATAAAACAGGAAATATATGAAAAATTCACAATATACAAACAATGAAAATGGACGTATTTTCATGATCTAAAATGTAGAGACTTCAAGTAAATACAATCATTCAAAGGTGGATCATATAACGAATGAAAGTGATATCTCATATTATAGGAGACAAATTGTAAATATGTCATCACTTGTATTGGATAAACACTATGTTTATCCAAATTTTAAACTATCAATAAAATACAATCACATCATGATACAATGTTATTTGTTGAATAAGTTATTGTTCAGCAAATAGATGGCCCACACTCGTCCTAATATGTTTATGATGTATTCACTGGCTATCGGTGTAATGATCCGCTTTTTAGTTCTATTATTGTAAATCATTCATGAATACATTTTTAAAGGCATACTACCAATACGTAAGAGCCGTTTCATGTGATTGACATGATATTTCGTCCATCGTTAACTATTTATTTGCAAATGACACAACTGTGTTCTTCAAATATATGACTTTATACGGAATTGTATATCTGAAAAAATATATAACGATATAACACTGACTTTTAGATTGACTTTTAGATTGCCTTTTTTAACATATGTCATGCTTGCCGGATATTTGAGATTGAGTTCCGCTTGCAATATATCGAGAGTATACTGTTCTGTGGCAACATATTTGGTTCTGTAATTTAGCGGATTTTGCGTGTCATTATTGTCGATTTTTTAACGTGAGGTGTCTCATTGAAAAGATCATCGTTTTTGCAAATGTAATATACTGGGTGAAAACCGATTTGCACATTGGGAATATTTTCTTAACAACATATCGATTACAGAATTGTAATATTATTGGTTTCTCTCCGTGATAATGTATAAAAATGCAACATAATACGCTTCAAAATACTAATCGTGCGTCACATTGTTTATCGGTGGCTTAATTTCAGGTTATAAATACTATTTTATTTATTCATCATAATATAGTTGTGAGTGAACAATTATACGCAACATGTTTTGTTTTACAATAGAGAAACACATTATGGTTATTTACAATGCAATTGTTCCGGTCGAAGAAATAGTTGATGCGGGAAATGTGTACACACAGCAAAGATAATAATACAACTAGAAGTATACAAGTCACTTCAATATTATACTCATTATATTGTTTAGTGAATGTATGCAATTATATGTATACACTTCAGCACACAACCTAAAACTTAAACCCTACTCACAGACGTAGCGTCGGTTTGATCGTAGTAATGGGAGACTATATCGTATGAAAACCATTGCGACGGGCTGAAGTTTAATGAAGTATGTTGACGTGTTTCACTTAGGGTTAGTATATATAGATAGTAAACTAGTATAACGGTGTCCACGTTATTGATGTTAGTTGTAAGCTCCCGAATATTTGTGTATGTTTGCCTCAAGGGCAGTGGCGAATATACTGTGTGTTGGTGTCTAGTTTGTTTATTTTACTTTGTGTTGTTATTTTCGATTTAGATAAAGTCGTGATGGCAAAGTGGGTGCTTGTTTTGAACCAATAAGCTCACATATATTGACAAGTAGTCGAGACATGATCTATGGGGTTTAGATCGCTTAAAATACCACCATGGATAACAGTTTTATCTTTTTCCATGCGCGACATGACACGTACAGTTACCCACGATATAATAAAACTGTTGATGGAGCAGGCGCTGTAAGTCAGAAGCAGCAGCCAGACAAGCTATATGACCGGTACCCTCAACCTGTAAGAACAAGAGCGACGCAGACTAGTCATCTGAGACTAAGTTACAAAGACACTTTCTCAAAGTGGCCAAGATAACACGTTGTCCTGGTCAGAACAAAACGCCAAGCACTGGGTGTATTTGAGGTGTCACCGCGCTAGTACCTCTGCGTCTGGCTAATGGACAAAAAGAGTGCAAATGGCAAGCGATTAGGAGAACCCATCTACATTTTAAGCCATTTTAGGTTTGCAATACGGATATGTTTTCGATATTCCAGCTTAGCAAGGTGGTCGATCAGGACAACGGTTTGCTGCCAATACGTAAGTAGTCAGTCACAGTTTTTATATCAGAGTGTTCCCACTCCTTGATAGATGCCCTGAAATATCTGTGAGTCCCCAACACAAAAAGAGTAATCCTGCGCCCGTTTTCGCGTTTAATCCACGCAAGGAAATTGTCAGGTTAAAATGAACGGAGTGTTTTTCGTCGGGTGTTTTTATATATGCTAGTAGTGTGTAGTCATGCTAGTTTACCAATAATATTTTTGGTATTCTGTTAACGAATCGTTGGGCTTCTAAAAAAAAACGTTCGTTTTTTTATGCTTCCTATTTCCTATTCTATTATTCTGTTTGTTATAGGGTTGCTCATCCCAGTTTCTTTGATGTGTTTAATTAATGGGTGATTTTATTTTAACACGTGATTTCTTGTATTACTATTTTAGGTTTAATTTTATTTTATGTAATTTTCTTGTTCATTTTTTAAATTGATTTATTTATTATGTATTGGTAACTTAAAGTTAATTTTATTCTGTGTTAGCAATTGTTTTGATTTTAACTTTTACTGTTTAATAGGTTTTGGGCGTCTTTAAAGTTAGGGAATTCCAAATTTCTATTTCAGGCATGATATACACGGGTCGTTAAAATGTTGCATATACTGGCCGGTCGTATTAATTTCTAATTCGAGTATTGTTGAACGCCCGCTATTTTCGAGCCCCCAATAATGGTCTTATATTGCTATTTTACTCTGGTGTTCTTTTTTCTCTGATGATGTTTTCGTAATATTTGGTGGTAAAATCAAGGGAGGACATACCGACGTATACTTCTGGGTATACTGTCTTCCATTGGTAAATATTGTGGCTTGATAAACAATACTTTTGGATCAGCGTGCATTTTTTAGTGGAAAAAGTGTACGAGTTATGCACTTATAGGTTTTTTCTTCATTACTTACTTTTTCGTGTCTATTTGACTGATTGCTATTAGGGTTACGGTTATTACTGTTTGTAGTGCTTATATGTTTGTTCTTCTTATTGTTATTTTAGTGATATTGGTCACGGTTTTACGAAATGTATTCTTTTTACTTCTCTACTGTTCTCTTTAAGTATTCGAAGTTTAGTTTATTTTTATTTTATGACAGGTATTTGTTATGGGGAAGTATCCTTACATAACATTTCTGAATTTCTTGGCCTGTTTAATTTTTAGCCTCTTATTATAAGGCGATATATTCCAGATTATATTCATTTTTCTTTTATTGTTTATGGTATTATATTAATTAGTATCCTGTTTATTATATTTACTTTCGATGTTATGATACCCACTGTTTTAGAGCTGTATTGTAAATGTTGTTTGATTTTAAAAATACGTGTTCCTAGTTTGGGTTATTGATAAGCTTACTTTTAATACAATTATGCATCTGTTTTATTATTGATGGGGGTGACTGGACTTTTGGTATACGTATATTAGATTAGCGTTATCTTTTGAATATGTCTCGTACGTATTTTTAATTAAAAATGTGAGCTATTTTTATGTTAGCAAATACTTCTACTCTTAGGCCTATTTTATTCTTTTCGATGTGTATAATATGCTATAAGTTTTCTCGCGTGACCTTATTGGAAACCGTTATTATAGCTAATATATCATCTCTATATAGGCGGGTGTCTGTATTATCGAATATATTTGTGAGTGCATATAGAAAAATAACCCCAGGAGGTTCGATGCCCCGCAGAGGCAAGGGGACATATGGTCAAATCGAAGGTGGTTGTCATTTTTGTGTTTATCCATTAGTAATTATTATTGATATAATTGAGTTTCTACATGTGTAAATGATTTAGATTTCATTCTTTGGTATATCAGTATACATGGCGGAAAAGTCTAAGGTAATTTTGAAGAGTGTTTTGGATATGGATGGATAGACATCAACTATGTAACATTTTAAGAAGGTGCATTTATTTTTATTTTCAATAATATTTAACCAAGTGATTGCTCGGCAGTGTTCACCCACTGGTTTTATTCTAGGTCTCTTTTTTTATATTCTGGTTCATTCTATATGGAATTATTTTATGAATTCCTTCTTTTTCTCGTTTGGTCGGATTAAGAGAGTGAGTGCTAGGAGGATTCTTAGAATTACTTTTGCAGTCTTTAAATATGTATAGGCGTCTTTAGGTATTAATTTATTAACTTTGTCGCTAATTGTTTGTCGATCGGTGATTTGCTTACTTTCAGCCTTTATTATATATATTTAGTAACGTTCGATTGTGTCCAGTTTCATGTAGTTGTGTGTAAAGCTTTCTGTGAGTAGTTTGTTATAATCTTGTTTCTTTATTTTATAAAAAAAATGGTTTTATCCGCTTTTCCAAAGATTTTGTTAGAGTTTTTTTATGTGTCTGACGATCTTGTGTAATTGTTTTTTTTAAATAATTATAGTGTTTGTGAAATAAAATCTTGAAGTGCATGTAAGAAGTCATTTTCAAAGCTAATCATAAGATCAATTGCTTGTGCATTTCTTAGTGTTTTTTATATCCACAGGATTATTTCTTATCTTGCTGTTTATGTTTATTATTAAGTGTGCTCGTCGTCAAATTCGGCGTATTAGTACGTTGTTTTTCTTAACCAATTTAGTAATGTACCTATGCTTGCTAGGTGTTAGGGTATTCTTAAATGTTTTTTTCCAAGTAAAGTTTTCCATATTAATTTTGAGTGGTGCAGTAAATTATTGAGGAGCTAAATAATGTTATTTGATTTTTCTACATAAAATGGTACGATAGGATATACTCTTTTATGTATCAATTTTCAGTATTTACTTCATCAGTGCACACTATGTGAGTAGAGCGTGGTAGTAAGTTATGAAAATATATTCATGGCAATTAAGCTAAATAAAAAATTCCGTGTTTCATCCCCTAGAGAATCGTCATGCTAAAAAGCATGGAATGTCTGCTGCCGAATTTGTTTATATATACACGTTGTGTTTAGTCTAGCTAGTAAACCAATCATTGTATTTGTTATTCTCTTAGCCAATAGTTGGGATTCTCACAAACTAATGTTCGGTTGAGTTTACTTCCTATTTCTTATTCTACCGGTATGTCTTCTATAAGCTGGCCCCTCCATCTGTCATTGCTGTGTCGAAATAATGTGTAACCTCATTTTTACGCGTGTTTGTTTGTATTTCTTTTATTTTAGAATTTAGTTTAGTTTTGTTTGTTTTATTTATTTATGCAATGGCACTTCCCCGTAAACAAGATAGTCGATGAAAATAACATAATACTGTTTACAGCTGCATGGAACACATGGAATTTAGAATTAAGACACCCAGTAACATACTAGTAAAAGAGAACAGTAGATAAGTAAAACGTACACATTGTGTAAGATAGTGACTTATATAGCTAAAATAACACTAAGAAGAACAAACATATAAGCACTAAAATAGTAATACTCAACATCCTAATAGTAATCACCCAAATAGAAATGAGCAAGTAAGTAATGTAGAGAAAAGTTGTAACTGCATAACTAGTACACTTTGCCCACTGCAAAATAAATGTCAATCCCAAAGTTTAATTTTCCAATCCACAATATATGCAAATCAATCCTAAATAACAAGAAGTACTACGTAAACATAACCATATATAAGGACGACAAAAGCACATTTAAAAACAAAGTACGTCAGAGAAAAACAACAATAGCAAACAATTATTGGGAGCTCAAATATAGCGGACGCTCATCAGGAATCGAGTTGGAAATTAATACGACAGGCCAGTACATGTAGATATGTAGACAACCCGTTTATGTTATGTCTGAATGAGAAATTTGAAATCCTAAACTTTAAAACAAACCAAAACTTATTAAACTCTAGAAGTGAAATAGCAAAGTATTTACACATGATTACATTTACCTTAGATTAAATATTCATACTTAATAAATAAATGAACACAACATAAATAAATAAAATAGAATAATACCTTAACTATAACTACAAACAAGCACGTATTCAAATAACGTCACCCATTATTTCAACACTACAAAGAAACAGAGATGGTCAACCTTACAAAAACAGAACAACACAATATGAAATAGAAGTAAAATCAATCGAAGCTTTGTTTGTGTGGAGTCCAACGATTGGCTACGAGAATAGCCAAGAATCTGATTTGATAACTAGCTAGATTAAGCACCACATGCATATATAAAAATACCCGGACACAGAAACTCCACACATTTTAGCCTGAATATTCCCAACGGGAATGAGACGGATACGCCTCACTGAACCTTCATTAGTATAAACATATTTTCATAACTTATAGGACCTTAATTGTACAACAGTCCATGGTTGGACTTTTAAGTATCTTATGTTTCTTTATGTTGTTGCTGCATTTGATCGAGATAGGAGGCCAGAACCTTTTGTTTCACGGCCTGGTTGGGGTATGTCATAAATTGAGCATTATTTCAAGAGGCAGGAAGGTCTACACAATTTCTTACATCTTACCGGCTGGTGTATACATGGGATGGTGGGTCCTTTTTATTCTGGGTGCCGGCCTGCAGTATTTATTTTCGTTTCGATTCATATTTTTATCATTCATTCCCTCATTGTCAACACCCGAAGGTCGTGTCTTGTAAGGATCCAATTTGGCATTCAAGTACTCAGCTGTAGACATTCATATATGTGTGTGTCGTGTGTGTAGGTGTATAAGATTAAAGGTCAGCTCTCAGAGATGAAAGTTAATGGAAGATAGTTTATCCTCTCATAAGTAACTATAAGAGGGTGGCAGATGGGTATCCCCATATTGGTGATTATACACATTTTCTGGTTGTATACGTCTCTGTATTTCGTAATAAATACCACACACACACACCCACACACACACACATACACACACACACATATATATATATATATATATATATATATATATATATATATATATATATATAAATAAAAACATAGTAACAGGAAATCACTTGGTATGTGATTTCGTGATACTATATTTTATTTTATTCTTGCTCTGTTTATTAACAGTGAGCTTACATACCCGGATTTCCTCCTGGAATTTATTTTATTATAACACACCCACTATATATATATATATATATATATATATATATATATATATATATATATATATATATATATATATATATATATATATATATATATATTCACGTTTACATTGATTATGTTTTCTAAGCCGGGAGAGGTAATTTACTGTCTATCTTACTCGTAAAGCTATCATAACAAATTATTAAAATGAATACTAGTAAACGCATTTATAAATGTTTTGATAAGTCTCCTTAAACATACAGTTCAATGTATACGTATCTAAACTACCCAGACTATATATCATTGGAAGTTATCGTAATAAACCAGTTTTAACATTAGAAAAGTGGCGGAAAAAGGATGGCATGAATGCGACATATCAGATACTATATTTAGCATTGGTAATTGAACTATAGTTCATTAGTCATAAATAAAATGTGGAAATTAACTAAGCATTAAAATGACCAAATAATAGGCGTAATGGATGTAATAAATCAGTTAAACTTTCAATTAGATTAATTCTAAATCATCGTTAGTGATACTTGATTTTAATCATCTAATACATTTTACAGCTAACCTGTAGAGAAGGAAACTCTTTTTTAAAAAAATCACACACATAATGTTATTTTTTTATTTATATCACCTGACTCATGTTTCGTTAACTTTGATTTTAAGTTCAGTAAGAAAATGACAATCATAAACTAATAGTATATGTTATATGATACAACACAATTGGTCGATGGATAACTTGTTAAATACACAAAACTGGGCGCAAAGATGAATTAGCAGTTAAAATATTTATGATATTCACAAGAACATATTAAATTAAGTACCAGAGTAAAATCAATGAACCTTTTAAAATTTGGCTTACAACTATGATTTCCACATGTACAACCAACTCTAGTTATAATACAAACGGTGTTGTAAATAGTAGCACGTTAGAACTCTATCGAACGTGGTTAATATTATCAGGTGTTTGGCTGTCGCCTTAAGATTGTAATAAACAACCAATAAAAAAACTAGTCGTTGAAAGACTATTGCTTGACTAAATGAACACTTTTCACTATATATATTTTTTTTTTTGATGTTCCCATGGGTCTCTACGACAGCGCAGATGTATGCGACCTGATTGGGCCTTTCATTCTACACTCCTTACAAAATAAATTCCCTGACAAAGAGTTCGGTCTCTACCGAGACGACGGCTTATGCCGATGCCTATGCCTATCCCGCTACAACAACGCGCAAGAACTCGACAGATTCAGGAAACATTTAACCGTATTCCTTAAATAACTCGGTTTTAACATCAGCATAGACACCAACCTGACTAGCGTAGATTTTTAGACGTATTTCTAGACCTGACGAACAATTCAACAAGGCCATACCACAAACTAACAGAAACACTCCGGTACATCCACACAAAATCCTGCCACCCCCTCGCATATTTAAGAACCTTATACCCAATATTAGTAAAATAATGTCCAGCCTGTTATCCACACCTGAGATTTTCCAACAAGCCGCTTCGTATTACAATAATGCCCTCATTGAGAGCGGTTATAACGAAAAAATATCCTACATACCAAACCAATCCACCAGTCAACACAGACGCAATAGACAATGAAATATTATCTGATTCGCCCCCCCCCTTTTCCCTCAGCGTCAAATATAGCGTAGGTAAGCAATTTCTCAAACTAACAGACAAGCACTTCCCGCCATCAAATAATCTCTATAAACTTTTTAACAGAAATACAGTAAAAACTAGCTATTCATGTTTTCAGTCTGTGGGATCCATTCTGACACCCAAACCACAAACTAATTCACCCAACCCCCGTTGCTCTTGCAAAAGAGGTGACCCCTGCCCCTTGGGTGGAGGATGCACAGTCAGCTCACGTGTTTACGAAGCCAAGGTTATATCTGGGGTGGATACCAAAAGGGAGGATATATACATCGGAATGACCAAGGGATCTTTTAAACAAAGACTCTACGCCCACAACAACACTTTCAAATACCCCAAAAAAGACCACATCGCCACACTAGCAACCAACGTATGGGATCTCAAGAAGTCCACCCCTCCTACGAAATTGAATGGAGAATTACCGACAAGCCTAAATCCTACAGCCCAACCTCCAGGACCTGCCCTTTGTGCACTACTGAGAAATTCAGAATTATACAAACGATCAACAACCCTTCCATAAACTGCATAGACATAAACACCGAGGTCTTCAGAAAATGCTCTTACAAAAGAAAATTCCTGGTAGCCCATGTGTCTGATAAAAATATTACAATACCCTCCAATCTTCCCTTTAAACCAAACATCCCTCTAAAAAGATAGTAAAGTATTTCTTAAAAACATACAAAATAACCAATCTCCCCAAGAACTCCCTAAACCCATAATTAAATACCTATCGTTCTATTTACGTACAAAAAAGCCCCAGATGTATGTTGAACACAGCATGGGCGCGACTACATAAACCCCGCCTACCCTGATGCAACCTAGTCCTAACCACAGATAAAACATTAATCAATAAACACCCCACCCTTTAACCACAGATAATCACATTATCCATACTAAAACTAACCCCATCAACCGCGGTAATAAATTTATCAGCATATACCCCATATCCACGTGACCCCCCTATCACGGAAAATACATGAAACCCCTTTAAACTCCCAGGAATATAGATACACCACAGAACGAAAGAATTTTAACCCCTAAGAACCCCCCGCTTATACAGTCCATATAATAGATTCTCAAACCACCCGGCCACCCCTGTATAAATGAAGATGAGTGTACATGCGTGTGTATGCATCCGTGTGTATATACAAGCACGTGTGTGAGGGTGCGCGTGTGTATATATAGGAACATATTATTAATAAATATAAAATATAAAATAATATTAATAATATAAATAAAAAAATAAATTAATAACATAACAAAAACACACAAAAACAATAAAAAAAAAAATTAATACCCCTCGTACATGTTAGTGTAGATGTGTGTACGTGCGCGCATACGCATATGCGTGCAGATGTTGTATATAGACATGGTTGTGGTTCCATGCACGTATGTGTATATAGGTTTATTTGCCGGTACGCATGGTGGGAAGTACGCGTACGAGTGGAATAAAATAAAATAATAAGATAACGAATTCAATAAATTTTCTGAAATACACTTAATATTAATATTATTAACACACCATCAATATAATTGAAGTTATAAACCCCCACCCAGAGTCTAAACTTATACTCCTCAAACGGAAATAACAGATGGCATCGATCATTTCGTTTATAACCAATTTTTGTTTTCAACACTACTGGTTATAAACGGGACATATCAACGAAACACTGTTTTTTTTAAATATACGGCTTTCTTCCCATTAAGATCAAGAAAATACGAAAACACCAATTCAATAAACAAAGATAAACAAACACGTTAAGTCCATAAACATATAATTGCATCATCTTTTTCAGACCTATATCGAACAAATAATTCGATACATAAATCTATTCCCATAAACGACAACAAAAAAGAAACCTAATTTCACAAACCCAAAGGGCAAACTTCATAGCCGTCCCTTTCGTATTTTTTCGGACTAGGTAAAACAATAACATTACAAACCCAAAAAAGAACAGATGAATAAATAAATAAATAAATAAATAAATAAATGAAACTTGCTAACAGATAAATAAATAAAACTTGCTAAGGAATAAAGTGAAGGCCTTTTATACATGAACTAATATCGATCAACCTTAAGTCTTAGTTAATAACTATGCCACACCTGTTTTATCGGGGACCCCCTCAGAGATACACCGTTTTCTGTCATTGTTGACGCCACTTCCTATCGGGACATGACTACAATCATTTCAGCTTGCCGATGATTCCACTGGGCACAGAGATTAACTAAATATGTCTAAATCAGCCCTTTTGGATTAAACCGTGGTACATTGCTGAAATATGTAATATACAGTATCTAAATAAATAATATTAGCTATTTTATATGATCGAGCACTTTATTTGATTTCTTTTCTTTATATACAATCTGACACACTATATATATATATATATATATATATATATATATATATATATATATATATATATATATATAGTCTCGGAAGTTTTTCAACCATTGAAACTATATACAAAAGAAAAGAAACACATTTTAGTTCCAAGTCGTTCGGTGGAATATAACTTTTTTGTAAGTCAATTTACTTTTTGCAGTCACTATATTATTTGCTTCCAATAATTTACGCTAGTCTTTACATTATTTAAGGGGTCATCAGTTGTTTACCATGAGAATCTGTTTTGGGAATTTCAAAACAAAACAGTATTTTATTTCATGGCTTCAGTGCAGAGCTGATCAGACCCCACTACTCTTAAAAGACAAAAACAAAAACGTTATATATATATATATATATATATATATATATATATATATATATATATATATATATATATGTGTGTGTGTGTGTGTGTGTGTTTGTGTGTCTGATGGTGAAATGTGTTCATTTAACCAAGCAATGGCCTTTCATCGACTAGTATGTTATCAGGTCTATCCAGTTACATATCCATATAAATAGCTGTGAAAGTAACCCTTTCATCAACATAAATATGAAAATATCTACAGTATAGAAATATTATAAGACTATCTAGGCAATATAAACTATAAACCGAATGGTAGATCACAGAGTAATAATACTCCAATATACAACTTTTATATATAGAATACATCACTCAAAGCAAACATGACCGAAGCGGAAAAGCGGAAATATAGTGTAAAAATAAAATAAATGGATAAATAAATAAATGTCTCTATATACATGTATGTATATATGTATATATATATATATATATATATATATATATATATATATACATATATATATATATATATATATATATATATATATACATATATATATATATATATATATATATATATATCGGGTAAGGTACACGATTAGTCATGAACTTCAAATGCCGTGGTAGACAAAATGTGTGAAAAATGGCAAACGGAAAACAGGGGAAAGTGCAAGAGAAAAACAAAAACAAGAGATTTTACCGGTTTCGTTCGTTCAACAGGAACACACCCGGTCAAATCTGGTTTTTGTCCCGCAAGTTAACTTGTTCCCCTTTCGGCAATTTTTACATATATATATATATATATATATATATATATGTGTGTGTGTGTGTGGGTGTATGTGTGCATATGTATATACATGAATATATATGCATATATATATATATATATATATGCATATATATTCATGTATATACATATGCACACATACACCCACACATATATATATATATATATATATATATATATATATATATATATATATATATATATATATATATATATAAAGTGGTGTACTAAAAGCGAACTTTTAGGAAAAGTGAAACCTATTGTGAAGAGTATATAGCTCAATATCCAGGATAGAGCAGGTAGAATGAAGAAGAATGGAAAGGAATTGAATTGAATTATGATTTGACTTTTGCTTCTCTAATTCGTTTCCATTCTTCTTCATTATATATATATATATATATATATATATATATATATATATATATATATATATATATATATATATGTGTGTGTATTTGGTTGGATGTATGTGTATTTATATATTAATATATTTATTAACAAAAAAAAGAATGCACCCAATCTAATATAAATATAGTCATGAAATGAAAGTAGTACCTATTATTGACATTCATATACGAGTTAAGTTTAACACGTTATAACAATTAAAGTTGAGTATAAATGTTCTAAAAAGTAATTTCTAGGTAACTAAAAACTATTTTCATTGTAATGGACTCCTCTTAGTTTCGCATTAAATAGAAACTTACTACTTAAGTGAAGAAATATGGTCAATTAATCTTATCTTAGTGTTAATGTAAACGATTTATATATAAATACCAAACATCTTTCCACAAATACACCGAAGTATACCAATCTTAATAGCTGGATAAATGGATGGCCGAATCTATATAACTGGCTCCCAAGTTTTAAGAGACCGTCCCCGTTGTTACCTTCGTGTCCACATGACTTACACATATATTTGCAGGCTAATAGATGTAACTTTAGAAAGTAAAATTATACCGTTAAGTGAATTAAAATGTTTATAAATACATTATAGATTTTATTAACTATTTTGAGAAATAGTACTGAATTAAAATTCAAAATGACGTATTAGTATGTTCCCCCCGTGTGAGTTTACTCTTGTTTGTTGTTTGGTTTCACTTAATAATCAACCACTGTATAGTGGAGGTTTTTTTCAAGACACTTAAATCCAATAACTTTTTACTCTTTGTGAATTTTTCGGATGATTTTGTAATGTTGCAGATATGATATTGACATAAAAATATTGTTTTGCTCAAGACAAATTAAACGGACCGTGATTTAGTAATGTGTAAAAATAAAAATAAAAATAATAAATAAAAACATGGTTATTGGAATATAATATGTGCCTGACTTATATTTGCCATGTTGTTACTAATAGACAATCATCGAGCTGAATCTTTTACGAATACTGCAAAGTAAAAGGGCACTTATAGTATATGCTAGTACATATGCTGTCATTAATAATTATATATATATATATATATATATATATATATATATTGACAGACCACTGGTATAATCATGCTTCGATTTGTTTTCAGTTTCGAAACAAACAAAAAATCTAATACGTACTGGAACCGAATTAAACTATTAAAACAGGGATTTAATTAGTTTACTACCTGAATTTGTTTCCTAGTTTGATTTTATTTCCAAAATTGCTTATAAAGCAACTAATCTGCACACTTTAATCGGTCAATTTATTTATAAAAAAATCGCTATGACTGTTTAAAAGTTTCAATATCGAGAATCAGTTTGCCAAGTAATTGATTCACATACGAATTGAATTGAACTATACTAAATGAATTTGTTTTGTATTACTAAACACACACATACACACGCACACATGCATATATATACATATATATATATATATATATATATATATATATATATATATATATTGATAGATAGATATATGTATATGTATGTATGCATATATATACATATATATATATATATATATATATATATATATATATATATATATATATATGGCATTCGTAATTGCTATAATGCTATGTGTTTGCTTGTTCAATACTTATTGGTGAAACGCGAGTGTATATGTATATGCGTGCCCAAGATTGCATACACACATTGATCTGAATACACACGTACTTCTATGTATTTGCCTAACTGTCTATCAGTTTTTTCTATCTTTCTCTATCTATCTATATATCTAACCAGACGCCTATATATGTGTGTATACACATATATGTGTGTGTGTGTGTACGTGCGTGTGTATGTGGGTGGATGTATTTCGCTCACCTATGTACAAAATTCAGAACTAACCGCACGTAGACACCCACACACATGAGCTAACAGCCAATGCGGTGGCAGGGCTATAACAATAATACATTTCAAAAGTAACCCAATAACTTTAGGAAAGTCGAAATCACACGTACTTAATAAACACACACGACTTTGACCAAGAGAAGTAATAAATAATAAAAAATGAAATTAAAAAATATAAACAATATCACAACACATACACCCACACCCTCAAACCCACACTTGCGCAGAAACGTCAAACAATAACACATTTCCTAAAATGAAACAACACTCTTTCAAATCGGAAGTCTTTCCTTTAAATGGATGTACATATGTGATGAGAGCTAACTACCGTCTGAAACGCGTTATATAAAAATATAAAATGATAAAATAACAAAATAATAAATAAATGTTGAAAGAACCTATTACAAATGTTGGTAGCCTTATTCCTTTACGCCCCCCCACACACACACACACATATATATATATATATATATATATATATATATATATATATATATATATATATATATATATAGCGGATAACATGCACGATATATAAGTAAATAAAATGACGTTAAAACAGAATGTGTAAACACGACAAAAGGAAACACAAATCAAATACGATTTCATGATTATTTACTGTATTTAATTGTTTTTATCTTTGTTAATTTTACCGAAATGCAATGGTTAAGAATAACTTATATGGCGTAGTCATTGTAGATGACAGACTATTCACGGACGTTCATTAATTAAAACAATGCATGCTCAATACCCAGTTTAAACGGTTATATTCACGAAAATAAAATCAATGTACATCGGCCAATCAACATGCACGCATCTAGTAGTGTCGGACTGATAATAGACAACTTCGCAGTTCAATCAAAAGTCAGTTCGGCAAATAATTTAAGTACTTAGCAAGAGAAACAAATAAGCAAATAAGCAACACTTAAGCAGACATGACAATATGAAGATTATCGGCAACATTCGGGAAAGGACAGCTAGTAATTCATATAATGCGCAGAAATATGTTTGTATTATAATGTGATTTCTTTACATCATTAAATATCGGTGTTACACTAATTATTACACACACACACACACACACACACATATATATATATATATATATATATATATATATATATATATATATATATATATATACTAGATTAAATGTTAATCATACACATAAATGTACTTTGATACATACGAACAAATACAGGGTACGCGTTTAACGTGTTAAAATTTTATATTGTGCTGAATGCGATTGATAACTGCCTCTCGACACAAAACTTATATAATTTATTTCACATCAATACCTCGTGGGGAATAGTGTCATAAACATTAAATATGTACTTTTTTGTGCTAAGTCATACTGATTGGGATAGTGTTCCATCTGGTCTGTTAACGTATAAATGCCTTTTAAAATATCATATCCACCATTCATTGAACAGTTGTATACGTACTGCCACGTAAGTCACTTTTCGGGCAAACACATTATTAGCTATAAATATTTAACTTGACCATACAACAAATGCGTTTGTAGTAATATTTGCAAGACGTGTAGAATGCATTTCCACCTTCAATAAACTTAGAAACGGAAGTTTATACAGCTATCTAGTATATACCGGCTGCGGCTATTGAAATGAGTCAATACACTTGTACTATACTTTTATTGTCATAAAATTCAGTCCCCCAAAATAATGTATGAAATAATATTAATTTTCTTTTCTCTTGCCCACTTAGGATATTTGTTTTTAATATGAAAATAGGCATAAAAGACAATTGTTCAGAGTTACCCGTTCGATTTGTAGAGATGTGCACTCCGATGTATTGAACAAGTTAATAGGTATAACGTTTTGTTAAATATACCAAGAATGTGTAATTAGCAAAACAATAAAAAGACGTGACTGCTTTGTGCTGATTGTTTAAACAGAAAACACTTTCAATGGACGTTCCTCGCGATAAGTTTATATTTACATTTTGTACATACTGTAGGTGTAATTGAACAGGATAAATAAACTCGTACACACGAGTGTGGTGTATGGGGAGACATTAGTATAGTTTTATTTTACAATAGACGTTGGATTGGGTTAACATTTACATGTTACATGGAATAGAATAAACACATAGAAGACATTCGTTAGGCTGCTACGAATAAAGTGGGTTCGCGGTACAGTGCTAGACAACTTCTATAACCTGACAGTATCCTATATCTTTATACAGCCACCATTCTCCCATGCATTGAGTATTGTTGTCACATATATTATGCTGCCCCATACACCAGTTTCTCCCTATAAAGCAATGCCAAATAAAAGCATATATTCTAATGAGTCCCTCACTATTCACAAAACACCAGCCCCTGCCCCATCACCGCAATGTTGCATTATTCTGCTAGTTTCACAAGTGTTTCAATAGAATGTGTTCCAATGAACTTCCTGCTGTGGTGCCCTCTCGACGTAAACAAACTCGGCCAACCCGACAACCAGCTAAATCACATGCAGTCACTGTGGAAGTCCCCAGATGCAGGATAGCCTTCTACTGTAATAGCGTCCTTCCTCGAGCTGAAGGTCTTCGGAACCCCCTACATGCTTCTTGTTTCTCCAACTATACCGACATGCAGAAATTTAAAACTGAGATGAACAATCATCTAGCTGCCTAGCTCTAAAGTTCGGATGACCCCCTCAGATTTCAGCCAAGTTCTTAATAGCCCCTTATGTCTACAGTGGTAACTTGCCTTGTTTGGTGTACATTAAAGTAAAAATGAATAAATAAATAAATAAAAACATATATTGATCCTTATTCACAAAAAAGTTGATTTCCTGCAAATTAATGAACCTACATGTGTATTCACACACACATATAGAACACCTCGTTCAATGAAAAGAGCAGAGAAAAATTGTGGAAACTGATAGAAAAAGCCATCGAAAAAAATTTCCCCTATCATCACTAACAACCCGCAGTGTATGTATGTATGTTACATAATATAACGTTCGATTAATTCGTGTTTAACTGACAGCAAACATGTCATGGGGGTGCCTCAATTTTATTGTCTTTTAACTATTTGTTCGATCTACGCATGCGAAAATATTTGGGCAACTTCCGTGTTTCTACACCAGAGCTGGATTTAATTGAAAGATTTTACTTACTTCATAAGTTATGTTTGCTACGGAAGGTGATACGCTACAACCATACTTAACGTTTTTGTCTTTTTAATAACACAAATATTTGCGTGCGTGAGCGGTACCTCAAAAAATAGTGCCTTAGTCCAGACAGATGTCATCTTTACTTTAATCGTTACACTTATTTACAAAGTTTTGCCTCCTTCAAAAACATTGGATTTGATCAAATTGCATAGTAAACAAAAATAACACTTACACAAATTATTTTGAATTTTCAATGTATTTCGTGATTTAAAAAAGTACTTAATTATTTTGTGTGTCACTCTTTTAGTCATCTAAAAATGTGTTCATATTGTGTCACCTAACACATGATACTAAATTGATTTTACGCAAGCTTTTAAAGAATGTGAGCCGAATCTATATACACTTACTTCGCAAACAACACGCAGCACCCTACAATGGCAGCATAAAAATCATCTCCTGGTAGGGGTGCCTCAAGCGATTAGCAATAAATACACCCCATCTTAAGGGTTAACCTCCTAGAACTGCACAGGACAAACACTGACTAATACGATATCGGTCGAAGGTGTGTAGAATCTAATCGAACACATATTACACTTTGATTTTATTTATTTGCAGAAAATATATTAAAAAATCACATTCAAGACAAATTTAGCACACGGTCATTAAAGGTGTGCAAATGTTATAAACGATGTGATTTATGTTATAATAATTAATAACTCGTAAAACAAAATGGATGACTTTTCAACAGAAAGGTTTAACAGATTTAATAAAAGTGTAATTAGAATTAAATGAGTTATTTAGCCGCTGTAACGCGAGATGTAATATGAGCCAGTCTGATCCGTAGGTAATGTTTACTGTTCTATCCCGCAAGCCACTCGACATGAGGCGATAACTCTTAAATTGTCCAAGGGACATAATTCCGTTTTTCTTTAGTTATCCAAACAGGAACAATTAGATTAGTTGGGCATCCTTGGTCTAAAGTCATACAATTGTATACCCTACTCTAACTATCTGAATTATCACAATAGCACATTTGCTCTAGGCGTACTTCTACACAATTCGAACCGAATCGCTGATAACAAAATACACACTATGCTTACATCAATAAAAAGTATAAACTTTTACAATAATTTTGGTTAATAATTAGTGTTGATTTGTTTAATGGATGGTAAAACAAATTACTATTTTACTAACAAAACATGTAATAAAAAACAATCGCTGATAAAAAAATAATCATTAACTTTTCATTGTTTTCACACTTTGTTTAACTGACTTATTTTTCGTGATATTTTAGACCGTGTTCTGTAGTCAAGTGTTTATAGACGTTGTCCCACTTATCTAAAGTTTTAGCGTTCGATCCCAGT
Source organism: Sepiola atlantica (assembly GCA_963556195.1). NCBI lineage: Eukaryota > Metazoa > Mollusca > Cephalopoda > Sepiida > Sepiolidae > Sepiola > Sepiola atlantica. The sequence continues at coordinate 85,131,406 of OY744527.1, forward strand.
CAGCTTGAAGATTTTTATTTAATGGTGACCGTAATATACATCGAAAATAGGAGGGGAGACAGGCTTACTACTTACTTTTGCCCAGGGCAAAGGAGAGAGGGGTGCTGAGGGGAAGGGGGGGGAGCCAAAATCCGAGAATTGTATATATACTTTTTTTTAATATCGATTCCACATCGATGCGATGTGACAAAGGTCGTGTTCTTCCAATTTCTGAAAAAGGGTTGCACTTCTCTTTGAAAAGATTACACCAATCGCCCTACAGTTGCAGCACTGGAAGAGAAAACGCCGGGCAACGCCGAGTACCCCTGCTAGAGTCAAATGTCCAGTTTAAAATTTTTAAAAATACAGAATTAGTTGTAAGTAGGAATAATTACTAAACTACATTTCGTATCCAAATTGGAGTAATATTATTCTCCGAGGAAGTGATTAAAACATAAAACTGTGGACAAAATTGTATGGGTGAGCTCTCACATACACGCTAATATGTGAAACATAATACATATCGTATCAGGATGTGGTCTTATATTAGGTCTTCTGAAATAAGTTTCATATTAATTGATAATATATCATGCTGATTGCAGCGGGATGTATTAAGGATGGTACATAAATAGTATGTCTGGTATATTAAAGATAAACGCACCCTAACTTCGTTTACAATGCAGCAGATACCAATCAAACCAAACTCACTTGTTCATAAGAAGGTGCATAATTATATATGTGGATATCCATCATCTTTTCTGAACCTAAACAAAATGCATTCGATCTCCTGAAGATGTGAACAAAAAACGAAAACCTCGTGTCAAACTATTACTGAAGGAGGCTATAGTTTAACACTTGAAAAGCATATGTGATACTTATTTCAATCAACTAAATCTCAACATGAACACATTACATGCCTAATTATAAACAATATCCATGTTGTTATTCTAAACACAATTGATGTTTTATAGCCACAGCAATAAACAAATTAACTTCGATGTTTCCATTACTTTTGGAAGTAAAAGTATATCCAATAGATGTTTCAAGAATGAGGAAGTTTATGTATCCATATATCTAGACAGCTGGAGATGAATTGAAATAATTATGTCCGAGGAATCTCATCTCAAGTCATGTCAATGTAGTATTTCGTTACAAGTTGTTGTCTCAGGTATTTAATAAATGTATGCATGTCATGAAACATATCTAATCAGCCTGTCAATGAACAGGGAAACCACTTGTGATATATTTCATCAGGTGCTGAGTCATGAAAGAATAATTCTCACAGATTCATAATCTGTATCAACCGGAATTAAGCATTTCCTTTCTGAGATATCTTCTAAGATACATAATTAATGTAAGAAAGTCATGGAATATATCTAATCAACATTTAAGGAACTTGCGTAATATCTCGTCAGCTGCCCATCTACGGAAATAATGTTTCCAAAAAGCACTTCTCATAGTTTTCTAAATGTAGAAATATCTAAAGAAATTCGTATATTTAACGATTTAGTTAAAGTAGGCATAACATCGAAAGATGCATACACGTAAAGTAAAGAAAAGGGTGAATAGCAAGAGATATATAGCGCCAAATGTGTATAGTTTGAAATGATCATTACCGATATATCGCATATATAGATCTTGAAAAGCAAAGTTGTCTGTAAAATATGTCTCGTTCTGCAATTCAAGAAACAGTGATATGTCGGGTGTATATTTACATTGTGACACGTTGTTCTTAAGTAACACACATGAAGTAGTTGGAAGAAAAATATAAATATTTGGTATTAGAAGTAAATATCATTTTTATTCTTATGAATACATATTATTAAACAAACTAAGCGATTGGCGACATGCTTCGGTTACGTTTGGAAATACATCGTGTTCAGCATACAACACACATTAATTTAGCAACTCAAAAAATAAGGTTCTGGAACCAAACAGGATATTTATTTCATGACATTGTGCGCGGAACGATAAGAATTGGCAGAGTTGTGACCGGTTGCTTCATACAGTTGCTTACAGGTAAAATATGTTCTCTGTATTATTTAAACAAGTAATTTGTTTTACGGAAGTTTTTCGTAGCCGAAAATTCATAATGTGATATTTCAAAAAATAATGCTTGTAATTAAGACATCGATTTTAGTGTGTTAGTCTGTTAGTTTTATGACTTGGGATACTATATGTTAGTGTAAGATACAAGTATACCTTTTTCTAATCGTTCCGTAGATGGGCATGTGTCAAACCTTTTGATTTATATCGATATCGATACCGTGGTTAAATTAATTAGTGTTTTACTCAATATGCGTTTATATAGAAGTAGGGTGTACTTTATACAATTGCCAGACTATTTCCTAATGTTTTATAAATATCTGATAATTGATAAGAGCTACATATTTCAAACTGATCTTTCTTTATTTAAACTGTGTTTAATCTATAACACTTTACAGCATATATTGTTAATCCTTAATATAATAGTACTTCTCACTTTCAATTATATATATATATATATATATATATATATATATATATACATATATATATATGTGTGTGTGGTTGTGTGTGTGATTAAGACATGATTGCAACATTTAAATCATTATCTTTTAAAATAATATTTTTCAAGCCAAGAAATTAAGATCTTTTGAAGTATGTGTCAGCCTATTACGCGTTTTGCACGCGTGCTGTATTGTTAGATGTAGAAAATTACAATAATATGTGAGACACTTTTACATTTCGAAATCGATTTCCACGATGCTGGTCAAATATTTTCAAATAACACTTGTTTCTGAATAAAACTTGTTTCTGAATTTTGTAAGGTGAATATTGATACTGTCTGATGAGAGTGTATCTAGCGTATATACCACTAAAAGGTGTGAGAGGTTTTATAATGGATTTAGAACTGAACAGTTTATTTAATAAACGGGTAATTTGTTCTCGTTTAGTAAGCCATGATTAGGTATAAATCTACAATAAGTAATATATTATTTTATTGTTAGTTATTGTCCTCTATTGTGATGATTAAATTAACAACCTCCAAATGACTGTCACTTTCAACTTATAATTACTTAACACATTTATCTATTGCATCATATGAACGTGTGTTTCAATTTCTCTTCCGTATACATTCTCGGTTACTACGTAAATATTCACGAGTTCGATAAGACGCATCTTAAGAAGGTCGAAGGTCACATCGGCAGAAAATGTGTGATTATACATCCAAGATATAAGTAGTAGTCAGAATAGTAATCCAAATATTAAGACTTGTTTGTCACGATGTGTAATCTGAAATTTTGAAGATTGATGGACGGTAATTACTCCGTGAGTCTCATTTCTCAGAAACTGAATCAAACATAAAATAATAGGGTCGGTCACACCTTTTAGTCGTATTAAAATAAGTGAAAATGTTGTCGGATATACTTTATTCATGATATCTAAGTGATGAATCGTAGGTTAATGGATGTCTAAAAGCTAATCACATTAGTTTTGGCAAAAACATATTGTAATGGTAATTGATAATCAGTCAAATTATATGAAGTTGTCTCCAGAGATAAAATATGGAATATGGTAGATTCTAAACAATTCTATTTGTTATTCTAATTCGACCGAGTTCTCGCGTTGTTACTTACATAATGAATATTAGATTGCATTTCATACGCTGATTTATTATCTTAATCAATAATAATAGTTTATGAATAAAACATAATATTTACATTCGCAAAATACCTCGAATTTAAGTTAATAGTTTAAATTAAAACCTTCTTAAATAGTACATCCTAATTCTGACAGTTACAATTCAATCTCTTGCAACATACAAAGAAAACCATGTTGATCTACCCGTACCCGGCCAGCGCAATGATCACACACTTTAGAAAAAAGTATAGGCATAACTGATGGGAGATAGTGAAAGCTTATTCGAGTTGATCTCAATTAAACATAACTGATCAGTGGATAGGGAAGACAGAGAAATCGATGATGACTGTTTATTAATATTTTTTTATCCGATATAACTTTCAACGCCCACGCGTTCTGCGTCCGAAAACGAAGCCCTTCATGCTCGTCTAATTCTATATCTCTCTATATCTGGTCTATGAGACGCCATACCCGTTTCAATTAACTCCACAATCAAGAAAATCATCGAAATCACTAATTCGATTCAGTTTTTTTTTTTTCGGATTATAAACAGCTTATCATTTTCATTCTGAAATGCTTACACGTGCAATATCTAACACCTATATGGTGCTTGCTGTTACAATTACTTCTGAAATTCTCCGCTTTATTAAAAAATATTCCACATAATTTACTTCTTTTAAATAGAGTATATAATGTGATAAAATATGCTAAAGTAAAAGAAACAAATATGTTGTTCGGTAGGTTGGATACATAGTTTTCTATGAATATTACGTTTCACCATTAAATAAAATCGAATCTAACGATGTGGAATTAATCAGTTCAATATGTAGTGTTTGTCAGCTATAAATAACCCTAAAAGTGTGCCATTAAAACAATTCAATTAAAATAAAACAATTGTAGATTCGGAATTTTAGATATCGTTTGGCAATGATAGTTGCTTTTTTGTGGAAGGTAGAGATCTCAACAGTTAAAAGCCTTGCTCTAGACTTTCTATTCCCCCTGCACATAAAATAAATTGTCAGCCGCATCGTTCGCCGGTGCTAGTTAGATGAGGACTTTAATACCAACAAACAAATACAGTCGGCTGCCGTGTTCAAAAAGCCAAATATACTGTCATCTTAGATGTGTTAAAAAAAACGACGACGGTATATTCTGTGTATATTTTCTTCTCTATCACTGTCTCTCTCTCTCTCTCTCTCTCTCTCTCTCTCTCTCTCTCTCTACTGTCCCATTTCACTATTTCGCTTTATCATAGGAATGGGGATTGAAACATAGTTTGTGTTTACATCTCAACGCGCCAGTCGCACGCTAATCCCCACCGATTTCCGAGTAAAAATATTATTTTTTTAATGAAAGTAAATTATAGTTTTATATGTTCGCTCCTTTATATAGAGTTCTATTGCAGCACAGTGGTACCTCAGCTAGCAAATGATTAATTCTCATTGTAGAAATTATTACACCGATCGCGCCTAATGAGGCAGTTGTGTATCAAGCGCAAATACCTTAAAAGCGGGTATACACTTTTTCATTAAAAGAATGTACATACCGTAGCAACTCGCGGACTTTGATACTATGTCAGGACGTTAACATCTCTTCCAAATACGTCCCTACTGTTCGGATCACCGAGTTTACACTATCTCGGCTAACAGGTGTACCACAGTTGTGAGATGCCGTCTCATATATATATATATATATATATATATATATATATATATATATATATATATACACTATTACACAACAGTCCGAATACACCAAGCTATGCAAAGTCAATTGGAATATTAATCTCATCTACACCTTAATATTTTCGTAAACGACAATTAATCAGAAAAAAAGATGTTCTTGTGTCAAAATAGACTTAATTTATTTAGAATACTGACATAAAATAGTAACATATTAACAAAATAAATAACGCTTTCGCAAACGATAACACAGTTTGAAAATACTTACTTCGTAGAATGGACACCACTTTTTTAGCTCTAATGTTTAGGTATACTGTGTATATTATAACGTTGGATTTATATAATTCAAACTTACATTTAAATCTCATATTAATTAGGAAAATAGGTTTGTTTAAATATATATTTGAAGACAATTCATGTTAAATCTTACTGACACAAACCTATGGTCATGTTTGGAGTTGTATTTCATATACACGATCTATTTTTAGGTATATGATATTATTTAAACGTTGCAACAAAGAACTGCGTTAAAGGGCAATTAACTAAAGCAAGTTAATCTTGTCAATCTAACGAGGGAAGTACTCGACACAACTAGTATTTAGTGTAGCTTCATTTTCGAGTTTTTGATATCCGTGTTTGTTTGGTTAAAATCACACACTTGAATATATTTTATATAGGGAATAAAGTAATAGACAGTTGCATTTTTTGGAAAAATTATGTCAGACTTATACTAGAAACACATGTGTAATTTTATGATGTAAAATTGCAAAAGTTACTATGCTACCGTTTTTTTTGTTGTTTTTTTTTGCGTTTGAGCGTTTAATTCTCATTATTTTCTCTATTTATTATTCTTTCGATGAGGCAACGGCATCTTCTTGTTTCTTGTTAATTTTACCGTATTAAACTCCTGCGTATTTCTATCAAACTGTTTTTGTGTTCATTCTAATTTAATGTCAGTATTTACTAGCTGTAAAATGCAACACATATATTTCTCTATGTACTTTTTGTGGTTTTGACAGCAAAGTATCTCTCTCTCTCTCTCTCTCTCTCTCTCTATATGTATATATATATATATATATATACATATATATATACATATATATATATATGTATTTATATATATATATATATATATATATATATATATATATATATATATATATATATATATATATATATATATTAGGAGTATATCTGTAGAAGTAAAATTAGTGGGGTTAAACATCTCAGAAAATAATCCAGGCATATTTTGTTAAGGAAGAAAGAGAGAAACATTGGTATTTTTTAGCCATGTTCTGTGTATTTTTCAAGAATAGATTGTAGTTTATGTCAGGATCTTTGCACGTTATGCCGTTGTATCATGAGTTATTTTCTCGAAATCAGTTTAATTACTAGACACATTAGGTACTATTTTTTATATTCGTATTTTCATAAGGATTTAAAGTGATTCAGCGATTAAGTGCAACGGATAGTTACGTCTCTGTACGATATGTGGTTTCTAAGGTTGGATACAATGAACGAATAACACGTACTGACATCTTATGTGTGCCAGATGGACATTTTAGCGTCAGCTCATTGGTCTTCGAATAACATATTTACACCCTCCTATCTTTGTAAAGAGAGGCTGACACCATGCAAAATTCTTTAAAGTAAAAGGCAAATGAAATTTACAGAAAAAACATCTGAAATGTTGGATAGAGAAATGACGTTGTTTCGCACAATTTAATGCTTATGTATATTACAGTTGCATTGTTGCTTTAATTGCCTTTTAAAACTTTTAATTTAGTTATGATTTTTTTTTTAAATCTGAGTGACAAAGAAACCATGATCTGATAGAAAGTGGAACTGTTTATGAAACCAGTCCTTGAACACGATGATATATTTGTAATTCTTTGAATTTATTAGAGAAAATAAAATGTTTACATGCTTAAAAGTAGTAAAAGTAGTTATTCTAGACAAATATGGAAAATAGATACAGTCTGATTTGCCTTTTAGTTAGCACACATGTATTTCCCTTTGAGTTATAATAGTATAGCGGTTAAAAGGAACATCCGCGCAGTGATAATATTTGATACACAATTCAAAAATCTATCATCATTGTCTAATCACTATTGGCTCTCGGTACAGTTGGCTCATATTGAAATATAAGTTAGATGTAGTGTGAACATTCGTCAAAACGGTGTTTTAAAAGGCAATCACCCTTATAGATTATCAGTCAAAAAAAACGATACCCGTCAAATCATCTAAGTAAATCGACGTCAAATTTCGTCAGTAGTGTAACCGTAATACTTTGGAAATAGTATGTATTTATTTAAAAAAAAAAGTGTATGGCAATTCACTTCCGGTATGATATAGAGAAAATGCGATACTTCGTATCTTCTACTATCTATGCGTTTACTGATAGGTTGGTCTATACGCTGAAAACGTCGGAAAGAAAATGCATATAAGTGAACGTAATTATGATAGTAGACAGGTATACAGAATTCGATCAGTTTTCTATGTATCCTTCCCACGAGACATATTAATTACTAGTAAGCAGGATGATTTCGCAAACCTCCATTAAATATGGGCTACCCATAACCTAGTGTGTTAATACACACACATATATATATATATATATATATATATATATATATATATATATATATATATATATATATATATATATATATATATATATAAATAGATGAAAGGATGAAATAATCCGACGGTATGAAACTAAAATGGAATACGCGGAAAACCTTAAAAGCTCAACGTTTCGCCGAAATGGGCGTTGTCAAGAGCGAACAGAAAAAGTTCAAAAATGGCAAAATACGAGAAAGTCTATAAATTATGAGAAATATATATAGTGGTAGGATTTATGTAGAGAGGGACGATATGTAAATGAAAAAAAAAACTTCGTTCGCTCTTGACAAAGCCCATATATATATATATATATATATATATATATATATATATATATATATATATATATATGTGTGTGTGTGTGTGTGTGTGTATGTGTGTGTTGTATATATATATATATGTATATATATATATATATATATATATATATATATATATATATAGTAAGCAATGAAAATATATATGGCAATCAGGCTTGATTGCCATATATATTTTCATTGCTTACTACCTAGCTCTACTTACGTATCGAGCACTGTTGAAGTAAATACTGAAAACTGACACATTACAAATTATATCTCTTTATAATATTTGGATACATGAAGTACTAATATATATGTATATATATATACATATATAGCATAATCATAACTTCTAAACATGAGGATAAACGTCTCCTCATGTTATATATGTATATATATATATATATATATATATATATATATATATATATATATATATATCATAAGTATAAGATTTTGAAAACACTAATTGAGAAATAATTACCGAAAAGTACAGTAGCGTGTGTACATATAAACTATCAGTATGCACATCCCGACCAGCGACAATAGTTGGGTTACAAAGATAGTTATTTCTCTATATTTTATGACTTAATTTCCCCATTTTGAACATGTAATATTGCATGATGTTATACAGGGTGGCGCAAAAGCTTCGCATTGGTTTCTTTAGGTGATATAAACTAGGTTTTTCTGATAAATATTACATTAACTTGGTAATTTTGTTGCAGTAGTTTTTAAAAATTATATCCTTTAAATTGCCATCATTTTCGGCTTCACAAAGAAGGGCTCTAGTATTGGCATTTTCCATTACAGTCCTTAGAATAACTGGCTCTAGTTCTTGGATTTCATGTATGATACTGTTTTTAAGCTCTTGAATCGTTGTAGGCTTGTTCACATATACCCTTTCCTTAAGATAACCATAAAGGAAAAAGTCAGCGGCTGTTAAATCCGGTGAGCTTGAAGGCCAGTTAAAATCAGAAAATCTTCTAATTAAGCGCTCGCCAAACAATCCCGCAAAGTCAAGCATTAGTTCGAATCAGTAACAACTGATTAAAACTAATGCGGGACTTTTGCGCCACCCTGTATGAGATTTTGTAGAAATAAAAGCATTTACTCATAGCTAGTGTTTGAAAAAAACATATTAGAATCACTGAATGTTTACCGACCAATGGAAATAGATTTTGATATAAAAGAACCAAAAGGACCGTTTATTAAAGAAAATAAGCAATAAATAAAAGATTAATGGCGATTAAATTTAAAAATTAATTCATATAATTATATATAATAACATATATTTCAATACATTGAATAAACAAACACCTTATTTACTAACATAATAATCATAGATCTTTATAACTTCCTATAGTATTACATTGATAGAATCGACCAATATTTTAATAATGGCTGCTTGTACTTTCCTTAAGTCCGTTTTATACGGGAATCGACGTACATTGTAATAAGCATCTTGTTTGATGATGCATTAGTTTTCTATTGGGGTTATATCAAGAGAGAATCGTGGCTAAATAATCAACAGTGTAATTCGTTATACCCTAAAGTGTACAAACTGGTTGAGTTGAATAGCGAGTGTTAGAACGGGCATTGTCGTGTATATAAACAAAACCCCTTAGTAAAACACAGAGTTATGACATCTAGCGAGTTACAATACCTCATCTCAAAAGATTGCAATAGGCAGCAGACGTAATGTGTACACCTTCGGCTACTCTTATGTTACAAACAAGTCATTACTCTTTTAAACTTTTGTTGTCATCTAAAACGAAAGTTACTCTGGTCTCCGGAATAAACTCATCCATTTTCCCAGTCATCAGTTCTATCAAATATTGCGCACATGTGATCTGTGAACGGAACCCATCTGATAACTATTTTTATATATTTCTACGCCGATTATATTCCCAAATATTTATGTTATAGTTTAAGAGGAGACTTTGAAAGTGGAACTCTTACGGAAGCCGTTGTTTGAAGAATTGCCTATCCTGTTTATGTTGGTACATCAGAAAACACAGCTGCTATGATGACTGATTTCCTTTATTGCCCAGGTTATCTACGGAGTTTACAATCAATATCCACTAACAATCTGTTGGGGACAGTCTTGGAAATTCCCGCATCATATCGTCTATTCCTTGGAAAAGTGCCTTTTAGAAGTATGTTTGTAATATCTCCATACACCCTTTTGTATAGAGAAATACCACCGAGGGACATTTTATAACCATTGTTTTGTATTATAATGGTATTCTCCCTTAATATGTTTGTTTGAACACGACATTGTTGTTAAAATGTAATATCAAACATTCGTTAATTACTTTTCAACCTATTCACAAGTAAATAACATAACTACAATGTGCTAGAATTACCCTAAGACAATTATCAAAATTAGTTAATATATGATAAGCAATTTCCATGGTTACTAGAAAGTTATTATCTCGTCGCAGTATATATATATATATATATATATATATATATATATATATATATATATATATATATTATATATATATATATATATGTGTATATATATACGTATACATATATAGATAAATGTATATATATATATAAATTCATATATATATACATATATACATATACATATATATGTATATATACGTATAAATATATAGAGAAATGTATATATATATATATATATATATATATATATATATATATATATATATATATATGATAAATGTATGTTTACTTATGTTCACATTTGAATATACCATATCCACTCTAAGATAACTACACCGATCATTCTTAATTTTGGAACAGATATATATTTCCTTAATATTCTCTATATTTAGTTTTACTTAGTTTTATATAAAAGGTTTACCAATATTTGAAATAAGATAGCTTCAACCTTTGCCAAATGAGTACGATATTTATTTTACACAAATTAATATTTGTTTCCGAAATTTTACGTAATATGGAGTATTTAAAACGAGATTTTAGAGGCATAATAGGCACACAACCTCCTATTGAAAAGCTAACAGATTTCTGATGTTCAGTGAATTGATTCGTAGTTATTAGACACCAAATGATTCCATGACTTCCAGTTGCTTCATTCGACCCCGTATACTTAAGGATTATATGTGATACATATTCTAAAAGCTAATATCAGGTGAACTATTTTGATTAAAATTCGAATATAGCTCCTTGAAGTAGGTTTGATCGTCATTATATAATTTTGATCTCTCAAATGGGGCCTTAAATATTGTAATGTTTTTATGTTATTTAGTGTATGAGGGATTATGTATTTGATGGTCAAACCATAGGATGCCAAATCAATCTGGCTAAAATAGTATATTAAAGCAAGTACACAAGAACAGGTAAAGCACGATTAGCTACAAATCTATATCATTGAATCGTATAATAACATTTTTAATATATTGACCTTTCAATTCGTGTCAAATAACAATGTAGAAAATGAAAGAACGAAGTATATACTAATATCGAAAAGAACTCATAATGACACACATTTATCAGATACATGTGATATAACTGCATAGATGCAGAATATGTTCGCAATGTATTGATTTATATTCAGCGTGTTGAAAAGTAATAAAAGTATGTTTCTTTCTAAAAGATATTCATCAACATTAGTAACTGGAAAATTACATATTTACACTGTAACAATTATTTCCAAGCTTCTTTCTCTGTGTTTAGATTTCAGGTCATTTTGCTACTGAAGCATATAATTATTACATTCCTTTAAACATGGATACAACATGTGTAAATATTGTTTGCATAAGACTGTTGAAAAAACTAACCACCCTCTGTATTGCCTTTATCGTTTTATTTCAGGCTTATTTTACACTATGCAATGTGTGTGCTATGTCGGAGTATATATTAGTAGCATATTGTCAGAACATACAGAAGGACCACACACTCTGGACAACTTGTATTTTATGTGGCCCTTGTGTTGTATAGCTATTCTTAATTTCGCTACTTTAATAAAACGTTAGAATGTCGGATATTCCGTATTATGTATCGATGCAAATAGACCTCACAATTTCTTGCCACTTCAGAAATATTCGGATAATTCTTAAGAAGTTGTAAACACAGAATGTATTTAGGTCAACTTATGTAAGAGAATAATACGTATTAATAACGAAAAACATTAAACCAGCCAAGTAAACTCAATATATCCGCCTTATTTAACACACTCTCTATATTGCGTGTGATTCCGCATTATAAGCGAACCATTTATGCGATATGTTTAAATGTTTCCCTTAATTTGCCTTTGTGTTTATGTATTTTCTATTAAGCGTGACACATGTTTCTACAGTGCTTTCTATTTGGTAAACTAGCGATGTTAATTTCTAGACAATAATTATCATCTTTTATGATAGTTTTCCTAATTTAGCAGACAATGCTATTCGATAACATGTGGGATGCTTATTGACATACTGTCCATGCAGGATGTATAACAGGATGTCTCAAGTATTATCTGGTAATACGCCATCTGTATTCTACTGCTTTGCACTTTGATATCATGTCCATAAACTAAGCTAAATAGTAGCTGCAATAGTCCACCCCGTATAAAACCTCCATTTACAATGCATGTAATTAATATGTTGTGTTTTTTGTTATAGTTCTAATGTGGACATATTGTTGCACTTCAAAATGATTTTAGTAGTTTTCTTGGAAAAAATAATTATACATAAGATTTCTTGGAGTTCAGCAACACTTGCTATTTGTTTCTCTTTCTATCTTTTCATAGTTACGAGTTACGCATATGTGTTTTACATACACACATTTATGGCTGGATAACCTCCTTTTTTCTAGTGTGTAGATGTGTTTGTTTTATATGACTGGCAAATAAATATGTTGATCCAAAATACTAAAATATATTTTAACTTCGTTGTTGAACAATGATATAACAAATCACTCAATCTTAGCCAAGTTCAACTTATAAAAAACTTATAAGAACAATTTTACTTCATAAACCCCCATAGTCGATTCTCAGTGTCTTACACTGATTTCTGCCTTCCTCTATTATGTCGATGTATGTTTATGTTAAGCGAGTTTTATTCAGCCTTAATATAAATCTTGTTTTCCGATTTCACTTTTTCATTCTAGCTAAACCTATTTCGCTGGAGCATTCGTCTAGGGGTTACAAAGAGACAGGCGGCCCCGTCTGGAAGATATATCGGTGTGTGAACAATTATAAATGCATATTATTAATTGTTGCTATTGTTACAATCGATTCGTGACAAAATTCATTGTGAAAGACCCCTATTTATAGCTGTGCTCGTAAAGGGCGATTTCTTTCTCAAACGTAGCAATACTGCTACATACTATTCGTTTCTGAATTGTCTTCCATTCACAGAGTAATTCATGAACTAAATTCCACACCCATCCATATACAGTAAATCTAAAACCTTTTCTGTTGATGTTTGCGATTTAGTCGCATTGGGCAGGTTTCACCTGCCTAATGACTGCCGGTTTCACTCTAGAACAAAGTCTTGTTTCATCCAGCGTCAAATAATGACGAAAAAACACATCTCGTTCAATTAAAAGTATTGCAAACAACACTATGTATTCAACGTGATATTTTTACTATCAACAGAAAGCTAACATGAGGCCCTCTTTGTACACAACTTCATAATTGGCAATGAATGCACAATCTCTCACCTGCTGCTGAGCACTTCAACTTCTATATATGTTAACTGGATTCAATTTACCATCAGCAAAAACGAGTTCGTGCGCTTTAAAAAATGATCTGATACTGCTGCCCAATTTCGGTGATCGGAACGTTCAGTATCAGTAATGCTTTTACACCTGCGTTTAAGGTGAGCGCTCTACTCTCTAACTACTGTTTCCGAAAAAGGAGTGTCTAAATAACACGTATCACACCATTTTATTTATTATACAGGACTCTTACTTATATAGATTCAGAATGTGTGTTGAACGATGCCCACGGTAGCTGCACATAAACAATTGTAATTTGTAATCTAATGATACGAATGGACTACGATTTTCACACGTTCTATTTGAAAAGTTTTGCTTTAAAAAAGTTATATTGTTTTATAAGTCTAGTAATCTATTTGGAAGGGCTGGTATTATTGAGCAGTCCGTAATATTTAGATTAATTATTTTTTAATATGTATGTATCCATAAATATTCTCTGAACAACCCAATGATACTTCTACATTTCTGCATCTCCATATTGCTTTGATAATTTACCTAAGCCAATGATACATTATGGACATGTTTATAGGGAACATTTAATTTACCTCTTCGCCAGGGGGGTTGATATGATGTTAGGTGTTGATTTTAATGAAAGTGTTGATGTGGTAAAAACTGGATTCGAACCAGGCAGACCTACTTAAACAATTCGTGTCATTAACTACTTAAGGGCCTTCATATTATCCAGAAATGGAACGTTTCCTGACAAATTTATTGAAATTAAGTATTTAATTTAAGCTCAGTTACCGTACATTGGACTTACCTAATGAAGTATATAAATTGTCGACGAATCTTTATATTGCTTAATGTTTATTTGATAAAGCATTTACATTTGTAATGGTGCTTTTAAGTTTTCACCTAATATGTGTACCCTGTTCAGATAAGATAGACACGTCGTTCGCTTTAATAATCTCTCTGTTCTGCAAAAAGGTTCATATGTATTTCTCCTAGAATTTCGTTACATACCACATTTAGTGTATGTACTAATAATCATTTCGATTTGCTGCAGAGTTGAACACTATCTTAATATTGTAACTATGCGTTTGCACACCACAACAATTGATAGTATTTTGTAGATATAAATTATGTGCTTACATGGAAACTTGACTAACGGTTTTATTAGCGACCAGGAGTTATGTATTTAATTTCTGAAATATCGTAGAAGTGTTTTACATCACACAAAATGTCGACACTAATTAAAACCTTCGTATGTTTATATAAATTACTTAACTCTAAATTGCACGTACCAAAATGTGCGCCCAATCATATTAATAGTTTATAATAAATGTATTTTCGTGAAGCTACAGTTGAAAATTGTCTAAACAATGGGAACATTATAATTTTATGTGTTGAGAACACATTGGTTTCTGATGTGAATAACAACTTATAAGCTCCGTAATTGATGGATAAGTGTTAGTCAGACTCTGTTTCGTCAGAAACTAAGGTAAGCAGGATTAATACTGACTCTAAACGAAGTCCTACAAAGAAAACATATAATGAGCACTTAGTTCTGTCACAGATTAATAAAAGAAGTTCACTAATTTTGGGCGATCGTAAATGTGAGGTGCGTAAAAAAGAAGAGGAGTTGTGATATCATGAGCCAGTGTATTAACTATTTTGCTTGAATGATCAAAGGTGGTCCCGTGTTTTCCACAGTCGATCAAAACTAAAACATGTAACGGTCAAATACATTGCTTGGGTGCGTTTTAAAACACGAAAAATACATGAATACGCCAATATATGAGAATGGAAGAAAATATTTCTCGACAATTCGACTTCTGAATAAAGACGAAATCAGCTTAGCGGACAAGATGTAGACTCCGTGGAAAGCGACAGAACAGTAAAACATCAGTGGGGCAGGTGTTATACTCCGTTGATCGATTACTTTGAGAAACGAAGAACCATTAATAGTAAGTATTATTTAACATTATTCATGCGTTCGAAGAAATTCGACGTGAAAAACACAAATTATGCAGAATAAAATGCTTGTTTACCAAGACAATGCTACATATCACAATTCGATTGCAACGATAACAAACCTTATTTTATTGCAGTTAACATTTATTCCACCTCTCCCTTATTATCAAGTTGAGACCTCATGCGACTACGAGCTGTTTTAAGAACTTAACGCTACCCTCAAGGAAAATAGATAGGGGTCTTGTTACGAAAGGACATTTAAAACAGAGGCGTTGTAAATGAAAAAAAAATCGTTTTACATAAAATTCAGCAACTTCTTAGACAAGGTGTTGGCATATGTATATAACCCTGGAAGGATACTCTGTTCATGAATGAAATTGACCTAAAACCTGCACTTTTATTAGTTAGGAGTTGAGTTAATGAATGGTGAGTTAAGGACTGCAAACTAACTGCTTTGTATTGAATTGACCTCGCATGTAGGACTGAGTTATATTAGGTGGATCTAGTCAAAATATTCTAAAAAAATATACTCTCCTTATTATTGCTATTCCGGCAAAGTTTTCAATGTGTGACTTTTCAAACTACCTTATTCACGTAACCGCGTGCTACCCAAAACGGCATATCAGCACTTATCGTCTATAACATCAAGACGAATTGTAACTTGACTGCGATAAATATGTGTCAGTCGAGTAGGATTGTACGAATAAGGAAGAGAAGAAAAAATATGCTTACACTTCTGACAAAGATGTTGAACATCGAAAGTACTCAAGTTTATAAAACAAAAACAGTTTTTAGAGAAAATAAATCATTTATTTTAAAACAACAAATAATTTGCGTTGTCCAGGTTTTCAAAATATTCCAAAAAAAATATTCTCATTGTTATTGCTATTCCGGCAAAGTTTTCAATGTGTGACTTTTCAAACTACCTTATTCACGTAACCGCGTGCAACACACAACGGCATATAAGCACGTATCGTCTATAACATCGAGAATTTCAACTTGACTAAAGAATAAACATATTGTCCTTACTATATATATATATATATATATATATATATATATATATATATATATATATATATATATATATATATATACATAAATATGTATATACATATATATGTATATTTATATTTATTTATAATATATATATATACATATATAAATATATATTAATAGACATGAACTATATATCGGGCAATATATATATATATATATATATATATATATATATATATATAAGAGCATATGTATAAAATTTACTCTATGAGGTTAAAAGGGTATTTTGTAATTTTCTGTACATATTTTGACAGATTTTAATAGTTTATTTGGACTTGTTTAACGCATGTTGTGTTTCAGTATGGTTTTTAGCGCTAAATTCTCAGTATCTAAAAGTGTTTCTATTGGATTAAACTGTACCATAAACATGCTATAGCCAATAAATTATTGGAAGTTCAATAAGTTTTCTAGAGTCTGATCACGAATCTTGCAACAAATTGGAATAATTTACATAGATTAATACACTCTTGAAGAACATTACAAAATAAACATGTATTCAAATCACTGACAAAGAATGTCAGCATACATATGAGCAAAATATGTATATCTTAATTCCTTTTAATTTTTAATCCCCTGCAGTGTTTCAGAATTGCGTCATTATCTTTCTTCTAAAGTAAATATTTCAGTTTTGCAAATTGTTACTTAACTTTCCCATTCTCCGAATTGTAATTCTCTTATAAATTTGCTTTTAGAAATAGGACATAGTTTTCGTATATTTTACCGGGAAGTACAAATCGAATGCTATCTGTATATATACACATGCGCGTGTATACCTGAAATATAATAAACAAAAATGGCCACATAGAATAAGAACTACGACATACGTATCTGCAAGAGTAACTTTCATAAACATTGACACTCACTTGGACAATGTTCAATGCGGCTTAATAATACAAACATTTTACACAGAGACGAACCCAACTTTTTACACGCTCAAAAAACTGTATCATAAAAAGCAACACTTATTTAATATAACTACAAAATAATACACACAAACGCATATCGGAATGACTAAAATAAATAAAAATGGTATCTCCTTGTATATATGTGGGTATGTAAATAGTTCAGACAGCTTAACCTTCCGTCTTCCATAGTGCATGCTCACATATGACATAGACTCTTAAAACTCCAGAGTATGTGCCTAGCGGGGTCAGTTTTACCTCTTTACAATAAGGCCCTAATAAGCCTTTGTTGGGAATCTTTCTAGTGACAGTTTCACGATGAATTGTCAGTTGCTGGTCAGCCACTTGACCAGTTAAAGGGGTACATTTTTTTGTCAGCTGGCATATCCCTCTGTATACAGCTGTTTAATGGCTTACTTTGTAGATACCCTATTTGGTGTCTAGCTCGTTTAACATCAGTAGTGGGGTTTATAGGCTTAAATTAATTTTTATTTCATCCCCCATTTTATTAGTATGGCTTCTATACATCGCAGCAAAAAACACATCACTAGATGTCTCAGGTGACCATTTCCTGATGGTTACTGCTTTCTCTTTGCTAAATCTCCTGACATACTTGCTTTTTGTGAGACACTATGGATTCTCCTATTCAAACATAAGATCTACATAGTGATAGGGGGTTACCTCTTGTTCGCTTAGACTCTTCCACACATGTGCACGGTCTTGATCTGATTATTCGCTGTGATATACATATTTGATGTGTCCTTGACTTTAATCTCATGATAGACCTTATACGGTATAGAGGTGTATTTGATGCATTCCACTGTGGTTGAGCATAACACCAGCAGTTTTGATAATGCATTGCATATTCTTTTCTAAACTTCCATCTTGTCCATCAGGTTCTTCTGATAATGCTGTTGGTTATGTTAATGGTGATGTTCATGTGAAGTCTTCTGGTTATCATCTTCTCAATATAAAGACGTTTAACTACAAGTAGACTGGCCATGATTGGTTCCGTGTCTTCTTATTGACGTACCATAGAGTCTTATAGTGGATATGTTGCTTCTTGTTGGAATCGACACCTTCATTATTCATCGTAAGTATCAAGCCAAACGGCATTTTCTTTACTGCTTTGAATATGCTTGTTCTTGTGTCACTGACGTATCGTAACGATTACTTTAATTAGTATCACCTGGATGGTTCTCAGTCTCTATACACTCATTCAGCAGAGCAAGCTATGCCTGTAAAACAGCACTATCTGAGTCTAATCAAACCATTCGAAAACGATTCGTGAGTATCACATCCCAAAAGAGTGACATTCGTTATTTATAGAAAATTAAGAATTGAATTGTGAAGTGGGTAAAGTCTGCTATTTCTTTGAATTAATAGTTATTAGATTGTTTCATTTTCTAAATATGAGACTTATTTGTTTGCTGTTTTTTTATGATAAGTCTACTCTTTATTACTCTGATGCTTTTGTTCCTGATGTTCTTTCGAACACTGTTCACTCTATTGAGTCTGTCATTATTACTCTCGACTGGTCGCCAGTATTTCTTCTGATACTGACTAGTTTAAAGCTTCCGATCATAATTCAATTTATGTTGTAACTTTCTAACATTGTGCTCATGAAAGTATTCAGATTTCCCCAAATAATCCAGTTTTGTTTGTCTCAATCATGTTTACCTTTCTGTTTTAAATAAACTTCTGTTGTCTAAATTTTGAAAATTTCTTGTGATCGGTCTAACCAATATACGTATCTCCCTGCTTGTCTCTTCTACGTCATTGAAACCTAGGCCAACGGCAAGCTTGTTGATTTTGGTGAAAGTTTGGGATTCTTTAGTGATGTTTAGTATGGATTCAATGGTTTTCGTTCAAGTGCTTATCCTTTGACTGTTGCAACCTAGTTGATTTGTCGGTGTGTGGGTAATTCAGCATTAACATTTAAAAGGTGTTTGGCAAATTATTGCATTCGTATCTTCCACACCAACTTCAGGGTTATGGTATTAAAGTAATGCTTCTTTACATTATAAGGTATTTCTTTATTATCGAAGTTTGCTAGTAACTCTCGATTATTGTTGTAGACCCGTGCTAGGGGTGACAAAGATAACAACCACAAATTGTGACAGGTAAAAATATACAATGTATTTATTCATAGCAATACAGTAACGCCACTAACTGTGGTAGGAGATGACCGGATTCTTACCATGCGGTAAAACATGAATAGGAATGTCCTCTGTTTGAGTCTTTGCAACCATGGTATTTATTATAGATGGTTGTTTCCATTAGTTCTTCAATAAGAGAGATTTTTACCCCACAACAATTATGTCTCTTCATCATATTTACTATCATACTAGTGTTCCTGAAGGCTCTATTATAAGTCCGTATATTCTCTATGTGGATGACCTTTTTGAGAATATGCAGCGTATCTAGAGTTTACTTTTGTGCGATAGTGATTGGTACCTGAAATAGCTGGTCACCTCTAATCCTGTATAGGCCAATCACGGGTCTGTACATCGATAGCGTGTCTATTTTTTACTGAGACTTGCATGCAGTAAGCTGTGTTTTAATGAGAATACACTTTGAAACGTGTTTGTTTTTTCTTTATTCATCAAGTCTGTATTAATGTTAATACATTATACCCATTGATCATTCATCTTCTCGAACATATCGTCTCACCGCCCCTAACAATTGCTTACACCTGAGACAATTCCCTTTTTTACAAATATATTATCAGACTTTGCATCGAGTTCTGTTGTAAAGTTTCGGCTGAGAACTTGATGTATCATTTGATTGTTCTTGATAAGGTTTAAACAGCGTCTTTAATTTTGTTCGCCCCACCCGTTTGTCCACTGCATCATCTCCCTACCAGACGCAAGGTTGCTAATTGTTCGGCTTTAGTTTTTTCAATACATGCTATTACGTCATGTGTTCTAGGGGATTGGCTGATCTATTACCTGCTTCCTGAGTTCAAACTCTATTGCCTGATTGATTAAGGTGTTTTCGGAATTTCGCTCTTTAAATACCCTCGTATAACAAATATTTTCATTCCAGTAGCTAATTTCCAAGAACTGCCGAGTTGGTGAACTCTCTACTTGCTAACCTGTTTACTCCCACTTATAGCGTAGATAATTTCATAACTAAGGTCTATATCCATCTCCTGTTTTCCGGTCATGATCTTTTATTATTTTTTGCTCCTTACATACATTTTTGATACGAATTTCCTAAAACAATATATATACATAAACACACACACACATATTTATATATATATATATATATATATATATATATATATATATATATATATATATATATATATATATTATCTCCAAGTTTTAATCACATATTTTATGAAATCTTTATTTACAAACACAAGCTTAAACTTTTTAAAACCTCTCCTCTTGACGTCCTCATTTGAAAATTTTCCATGTAAAATAGTGAATACGTCGTTTTCTGAAATCTCTAACTTTTCTAACTCTTCATCCAACTTCCATTTATTAACGGCTGAAATAAAACTACGGTTTTCATTCTAATTTTGTGCGAGAACTTCTGGATTTGCGCTACCTGAGCGTTCAACAACAGTTGTCTCTATTTTACCGCGTTTAAAATTAACAAAAATCTCTTCCAGTATTTTTATATGTATAGAGTTAGGATAAATGTAAAAAAGAACACTTTAGCATGTATTCTATTTCAAGTAAAGTAAACACACTTTATTATGTTGTTAAAATATATGAATGTATTCATTTTTGTAGTAATTACAAACAGATGAGAAAAGTAAAGATTCTCTTTTTGGAATAAGTGTTATTTTCAACTAATCATATTGTTGTCAACGACAGCATCATATTTATTTTTTAATTCAGAGAATATATTAAATTATCAAAAAACAAGTTGGTTAGCTGTTGTGTTTAATGTAAAGTTTGCTTTTTAAAATATATTCTTCCAATGCAATCTAATTTATTCGTGTACGCGTACAGAGGCGTAAACGTGACTGAATTCGAATTTCAAAATAATAATTTGAATGTTGAACATTTTTCATCGAATCGTTTTAATTAATATTTCTACTAATAATAACGATAATATCAATATGAACACAATATTTGCGAGAATTGTTGATAAAAATTAAAAATAACTCGCCTGTTTATAATATTATTAAGCAAATGTAGCATATGGTTTACTGCCATTCAGCTATGTCTTGTGGCTATATATGTTTAGTGTATCACACAATAAAAACAATACACAATTGGATCCAATAAACATAAGATGGTGTGATATTACATAACATCTGATAAATGGTAAACACATTTTGTAACTATTCATTTATATATATATATATATATATATATATATATATATATATATATATATAAAGAGAAGGATGAAGGTAATCCGACGTGATGGGAAAATGAAAAAGGAAAACCAAAAAATGGATTTTTTTTATGTGTACATCAACGTTTCTGTCTTTATTTATAAGACTTCATCAGGATGATAAAATAGAGAAAAAATGTCATGCAAGTACAGATACATGTAGGGTAGACATATTGGGAGGAAAAATAAAATGAAATAAAGGCCACTACTGGGTGGACGTCCGTACTTGTTGGAGAAATAGAAATGAATGTTGAAGAAAAAAAATGACTACATACATTTCTACTCCCACCACCATAGCAAGATCAAAACAGGTATAATTATAGGCTTCTTCCTATGCGCTCTTAGAATATGTAGCCCCCACACATAGATGAAGAAATAAAGTACATTTTTAATTCCCTAAAAACATTGCAATCCCCCACACATTTTATATTAAATGCCAAGAAAAAAGCCTTCCAAATATTCTCCAGAAACACCACACAAAAAAATCAAACTCCTAACACCTCTCTCATAGACATACCCCTTCTCCTACCCACGCATTCCAATAACACATCCATATGCAACACGCTTAACAAACTAGGCATTCCTACAGTACAAACCACATCTCAATCCATAAAACAAACTTTAAACACATCCAGACATTTCCAAAAAACACCCACATCCCATGCCGGCTTATATACTGTCCCTTGCAATGATTGCCATCAATTTTACGTGGGAGAAACACAACGTGAATTAAAGAAACCATTAAATGAACACAAAAGGGACATAAAAAACAACAACCCTCTTAGTGCACTTTTCTCCCATGCACTAGAACATGGTCATGCATTCAAATTTTAACAAGCCAAAATCACTAAATACATCCACAACAAATCTCGGCGAAGATTATTGGAAACTGCCCTCATCACAGCCTCCACCACCATCAATCAACGAAATGGTTTCTTTAACCTATCACCCTTAATAAGCAAGATCATCCTCACAGAACAAAGACTCTTGCCTGATCATAGTTAACTTTTATTTTCATCTCCAACTTTTATGACACTCTTCCATTTACTCACTCCCTTCCTTTTTCTCCTTGAATCTTCATTTTCTACTTACTGTTTCCGTTTTTTTCCCCTCACATTTGTAATACTGCAGTCCAAATAAACTTTCTCATGTTCCAAATATTTCAAATATTCCATACCCACCCTTTCAATCACCGCCCTCCTCCACCCCTCCAATCCCTCACTCATTTCTATCATTTTCCAAATATTTCAAATATTTCACACCCTATCACAACAAATCCTCCCTCTCTAACTCTCAACTATTTTCTCCCATACCCCTTCTTAAATTCCCTCATTTTCTCAAAACACTCTCTAAGACCATAACTTTCGCTTATCCACCAAAATCACAGCCCCCCTCTCTACCCATACTGCTTTCCCTGCATACACCCCCATACACAAACATTCCAACTTACTTTTCCCCTTCAATCTTGACCGCAGCCATCTGGTCAAACACCTCGCTCCCCCCTCTTCCTCCACTCCCTCTCTGCCATCAACTTTACCCCTGCTCATCTCCCACCTCTTTCTCTTACCACCAGCCACAGTAGTCCTTGCTAACCCCATCCATCCATTTTTCCCCACTCATTTTCTTCAAAATTCATTTCTATTTCTCCAACAAGTACGAACGTCCCCCCAGTAGTGGCCTTTATTTCATTTTATTTTCCTCCCAATATGTCTACCCTACATGTATCTGTACTTGCATGACATTTTTACTCTATTTTATCATCCTGATTAAGTCTCATAAATAAAGACGAAACGTTGATGTACACATAAAAAACATCCATATTTTGGTTTTCCTTTTTCATTTTTCCATATATATATATACACACTTCGATATATTGTATACAGAGCTATACATGTAAAGGCAGATTTATATGTTTAAAGCAACGACGGGAAAATGTTTTTTTAAATTGCACATTTTAGGCTAGATATTTTAAATTGTTAGAAAGAACATTGGACATCAACAACCTGTGTTACAAGGTTAGTTCATTGAATTATTCTTATATATCAACATGAAATTTGTTTCAAACATAGAAGTATAAATATAATTACTAGAGTCGCAGTAGTAGTAGTAATATTATTTATATAACGAATTGTCGTTAGAATCTACTTACGTTAATGTGCTATTTGACATAATAAATAATCGTACTGGTAGTATATTTACTCTATACAGAACAACATTTCACAAGAACAGTATATTCTTATGCGTTATATTTTACAGTTAACAAACTGAATAAGACGACAGCTTATCATTGATAAAATATCACTCATTCTCAAACCGGCCGCTCGCAAAACACATGCGTATACTTTTAAGAATCAAGTATTAAGTCAATTGTGCAATATAATATATATAAATATATATATATATATATACATATTCATATATATATATATATATATATATATATATATATATATATATATATATATATATATATACATATATATATATACATACATATATATATATATATAAACATTACTATAGATTTGTATAGATATATATATGACTTTTACGTTAGATGTGTATATATATATATATATATATATATATATATATATATATACATAAACATAGAGAGAGAGAGAGTGCAAGAGATGTGTAAATGCGGGAAAAGCTAATGTTCTATTTGTTTCTCATATCTATGTTTCACTTAAAATGATCCAATATTGTATTCACCGTCATTTTGTCTTCACCACAAAATACCTGATTATATATCAAATATAATTTCTTGTATCTGATAATATGTATGAGTAAATTTATGAGTACATTTGATTAATTAATTAATTAATAAACTAATTTTGTTGTATACACATTTTCATAATTAATTTACAAATTATATTTTTTACATGCGGAGAAGTTTCACATGAACGCGTGTTTCTGGCAATAAGCTGTCATCAGTGTTCTTCCGAGGGCAAGGATCGCACTTTCCAAGTCAATAGTCGTAGACTTGCGCTCTAACGACAAGATAAGAATGACCTGCCCTATTCGCGCACGACTTCTTATCGTGTGTGTTGAAAGTAGAGTTTGGGTCCATGCTTTCAGTGTTGTACGACCCAGGTGTGGCTGAAGTCTGAGTATCTCTTCAACACCAGTGTTATTGTAAGTAGGTCTCGGATTCTCGCCGCTAGTATTGTGCGGATAAATATCTCGAATCCTGGTCGCCAGTGTTGTAGTTTTGCAGAGCTGGTAATACTTATGAGAAGCACAATAGCATGTTTAACAAAAGTGTATTCTAAAAGTGTGTTAGATACTATATACGTCGTATTATGGGCTTGTACTGTCAGCAATAACTTTCACAACGCTTTGTAGTAATTGTATTCATTGCGACTAGGTGATCTCACTTATTGTTGTGAGTGAACCTACCGACGCTTTCGTAATTAATAAATGGGAGCAACCTGCTACCATAAATACCGGCTTTTGCTGGGAGAACATTTGTAGTACATTTAGGCACTACGTGTTGAGTGAGTTTATTGCGTCAAGTTAGTATTTTTCTATAATCTGTTGTTGCCTGCTTTTGTTGATTATTGTTATCCTTGTTATAGCTTTCATGTTGCCTGTTATTGTTCAACTGTTTTCCCGTTTACGACGTTTTTTTTCTACCACGTTTATTTCTCTGCCACATTTTGTCTTTTTTTACTTTTTTTTTACTCCCTGTTTTGTTGTTGTTGTTGTTTGTTTGTTGCTTCTAGTTATTAACTAGATGGCGTCTAAAACGACTAAACATTCGGAATGGTGCAAACCACCAAACATGTCTATTAATGTCAGAGATTTCGTTGAAGAAGCCAAAAAAATACGAACTCATGGTTACTGAACTAGGATTTACTGTGGATTTACCAAAGCTTGAAGAAAGAAAAAAGGACAGTAACCATGTTTGTTGTCGATAAAAAAATTAGAAAATCCATCAGGGCCTCTCCTGAATTAATATGCACGTTATTTCTAACTGCAGGATTCAAACCGCAAAGGTTAATCATGTGTTATGGATTTAACACTTGGTATGCTTTGTTTCCTAACGAAGAGATGTGTGCTAATCTCTCACTTACTCAAATTATCACGCAGGACTATGTTTTACGAAGGGAGTACATGGGTAGAAGACGTTTTTCAATTTCTATCTTCAATGTGCCTTTTTATGTAAAAGGCGAACATTAGGAGCTTTTTTTCTAAGATTTGGCGAAATAACAGACGTCAATTTTGACGAATTTACAGGTACATGGAACTTCGAAATACTTATCGACAAGAAAGCTTATGACAGCATCCCCTACTATTTACAAGTTGGGGAGGAAAAACTACCTATTATATTGGCCGGACGAAGACCTGTTTGTTGGTATTGTAAACAACTAGGTCATTTGACATTTGATTGCACACCAAAAAAATCCACTCAGACAACGACGACCCCAATTACCAGATCATCCAAAGTAGGCCCATACCTCGATCCTCAATTAATTTACCTATTACATCTATATCTGATGGTCCGAAGACGAATTCCCCGCTCTACCTTCTGCAGAAAAAAGACAAGGAATGGATTATTGTTCCGGGGAAAAAAACCGGGTCGAGTATCTCTCGAAGAAATGAGAAAAAAAGAAATGCTTAAAAACGACCCGGCAAAAGACAGTTACATTAAGGCAAAAGAGCTTAAATCTTAAATAGATAAGAAAGTAGAAAAAAGAGAAAAAAGAAGGAAAAAATTCAGCCACTTCCGATAAAATCTCCACCCCCAATCTAAGTCCTCAGCCGATCACAAAACCAATAGTTTCTAAAAATTATAATTCTCCCAAATTAATGCCCCCCAATCACTGGCCCAATTTTAGACAAACAGTACAAGTTTATCCCTCTAAGTCCGATTTAATCGTCTAAAAAAATCACTTCTCCTAAACCTTCTCCCTTTGTCTCCCCATTGAATACCCCCAAAAATACCCCACCTGCGTCACCCACAAAGCAACCCTCCCCTTCGCCTTCTCCAGCATCTCCTATGGGGCCTAGCTCCCCTTTCCCCTCACCAAGGGATGACATGCCTCCCCCTCCACCTATTACACAGAAGAGGCAGAGGAACCCTTCTGTGGAAAGGAAAACTAAAAACGCCTTCCCTTCTGGGGAGGATATCTGCAAAGTGACATGCACCCAAAATAGAAACAGGAAAGCATTACCACCTCTCCGATATAAATGAGCTCCTTAAATTCAAAGAAGTCGGTGGTATAACCATTGAAGACCCTGCTAATTTTCCCAACGCCCCTAGAGTCCTTACAGTTCTAAGGAAGAAACCAGAAGCGAAGGCTCTATGGCAGATGCTGGAAGAGGCGAACCACACTTTCAATTTCACCATTCCAATGGCCATCTTTAAAGATGAAGGTCTAGTCGCTTTAAGGAAATATTGTTTTGGGAGGGTTCCCATAAGGTTATACCCCGCCCTGTATAGGATAGCGAAACTAACCTATCCTTTAGATGTTGGCGGCATCTCCCATGATGATCAAATTAATGATCAGATGGGCAAACAATCTTTTGGGAGAGCCGTCGGCATCCTGACCACTGCTATGTTCGTTTCTGGAACCCAACTCTAAGGCCCCCTCATGGCTCTATTTCTAGCGTGTTTGAATGTCCGGGGCCTGAAGGCCGACGCTCGTAAATTTCGAGTCGCTACAGACCTTCAGCGCCTCGGAGTGAATATATGTTGTGTTCAGCAAACCCACTTGATTTCTTGGGACTATTTGGGTGCGCTGGCTAAGGGTTTTCACGCTTATTCAGCGTACTTTAATTCTTCTGATAGGGGGTTTCCTGGCTGGTAAGCAAGTCTTTAGATGCGTCGTGTGACCCTAGCTTCATGGATCCGGAAGAGAAACTTTGCGTTCTGGATATTACCATAAAGGAGAAGGCATTTCGGCTCATCGAGGTTTATGCGCCCAATAGCCATTCTGAGCTCGGTTCTTTCTTTCGGCGAATCGAGCAGTTCTTGAATTCTACTTCTCGGACGGTCATTCTAGCGGGAGACTGGAACGCGGTCCTTGATCCCGATTTAGATCGTAATCGACCTAGGGGTACTAACACCGATCATGATGCTACGTTATTTCTGGACTTCCTCGATAAGTTCGATCTTATCGATAAGTACCGGAATGAATGGCCCCGTGATAGGGTATGGACTTGGACAAATAGGCACGGCCTAGATTCGGTACAACTTTCGAGTTATATCGATCGGTTCTTAATTAGGAGAGTCGATGTAGGATTAGTTGAATGTCCAAGTTTTCATAATATAGTTTACTCAGACCATAGACTTGTTCGGGTCCGGGTAAACTTAGATAAAGGAGAAAGCATTTCGGCTCATCGGGGGTTATGCGCCTAATATCCATTCTGAACTCGGTTCTTTCTTTCGGCGAATCGAGCAGTTCTTGAATTCTACTTCTCGGACGGTCATTCTAGCGGGAGACTGGAACGCGGTCCTGAATCCCGATTTAGATTGTAATCGGCGTAGGGGTACTAACACCGATCGGGATGCTAAGTTATTTCGGGACTTCCTCGATGAGTTCGATCTTATCGATAAGTACTGGAATGAAAAGCCCCATGATAGGGTATGGACTTGGACAAATAGGCTCGGCTCCGATTCGGTACAACTTTCGAGTTATATCGATCGGTTCTTAATTAGGAGAGTCGACGTAGGATTAGTTGAATGCCCAAGTTTTCATAATATAGTTTACTCAGACCATATACTTGTTCGGGTCCGGGTAAACTTAAATAGACCTAAGTCTAGTTTAGCTGGGTACTAGAAGCTCAACACTTCGTTGTCTGATGTGAAGGGCTACCAGGAACAGCTATTACTAACCTTACAGACGGAGGATGTAATTGGGAATAGGAAGTGGATTCATTTGAAGAAGGTTATTAAGTTCTTTACTGCCGATTTTAGCAGACGACTCAACCTATCAACTAGGCCAGCTAAAGTTGCACTAGAGTCTAGATTAGATCGGGCGTGGAGGTGGGGGATTGCTCTAGTGTTACTATAATTAAGGCCAAGCTGACTTCTTTGGCTACTCGTGACCACAAATGAAGGTATTCTGGAGGCTTTTCGTTCTCATTTCCAGGATCTTTTTTACTCGGGAACCCGGTTTGTTTTTAGCACAATTAAACCCTTATTTAGCCGACGTTTCTCGTCTTGAGGCGACCGAAGCGGCAAGGTGCGAAGGTTGTATAACAGAGGATGCCTTAAGTTAAGGAAGCCTTAAAGATGGTCGGCCTTAACAGGTTTCCGGGTATTGATGGTTTGCCCTACGAGGTGTATTTGAGGATGTTGCACATTTTTGTACCATTGCTGGCAGTTTTGTTTAAATCGTGGTTTAGGAACGGGTCTATTCTCCAGTACTTGACCGTGGGTTTGGTGAAATTGTTACGCAAAAGCAAACATGGAGGGGATGGGTTAGATATATTTCGGCCCTTAACGATGCTTTATTCGATGTTAAAGATGTTGGCCAAGTTTTTAGCCAATCGTCTGCAATATGTTTTGCCTGGTCTAATTAGCCCCGAACAGACTTGTTCTGTGAAAGGCCGGACCATTCAGGATAACTTGCACTTGATACGCTTGATCATAGATAAAGTCGACACTGAAGCCGCGCTGTTCAATTCAGATCAGTCCAAAGCATTCGACAGGGTGGACCATCAGTACTTGGAGGCTGTTTTGTCTGCGGCCGGTTTTGGCTCGCAATTCCGCTCCTGGATTCGCCTCTTGTATGCGAACCCCGGTGTTAGGGTTGAAGTGAATCGCATGAGGTCTGGTGCCTTCAGATCGTCCATATCTCTTCGTCAGGGGTGCCCTCTTTCACCGATGCTTTATGTGCTTGTTTTAGAACCTTTCCTGAACAGGCTAAGTGTGAATCCGGTCCTGCGTGGAATTACTTTGGCAGGTGCTTGCATCACGTTGAAGTACTCCGCCTATGCGGACGACTTGACTGTGCTTGTAACGAGCAATGCTGAGATTAGTGTCGTCGACAGAGAAATCAGAATGTATGAAACGGTGACAGGGGCCAAACTCAACTGCGATAAGTCTATAGGCTTGCGCATTGGTGCCTGGAAGAGTGTTTCTTTGCAGGGACCCTTTGGCTGAGCAGACGGACCTTGCAAGCTTCTCGGCGTCTGGTTTGGTCCTGATCTTCAGCTGGAAAAAAATTGGTCAGAAGTCCTGAAAGCGATTAGGGCAGCAGCTGGTCTGTGCTCCCGCAGAAATCTTTTGTTGAAGGGGAGAGCGGAGGTGTGTGCTTCTCACATTTATCCGATCATCCTATATCGTCTTTCAGTGCTGCCACTCTCGTCGGATACACTGCTAGAGATGCGGCGGGATCTGTTCAAGTGTTTGTGGCTTGGTAAGGCCCCTACGGTCCGTCGCGAGATTTGTTACCTTCATTCTTCTGAGAGCGGTCGTGGTATGCCTAGCATCGAAATTCGATGCCACACTCTTAAGCTGTTTTATCTAGACCGAATGAGTACACAATCTGACGGAAACGGTGTCCTTTGGAAGGAAAACACTAAGAAAGCCTTTCCGGCTTTGGGAAGTGTGCACTTGGATGAGGCGGAGGCACACAGGTTGCCCCAAAACGAGGGCGTCATTCTATCGCGAATGTAGACATGCGTTGAAAGTCCTTTCAAGGGTGACAGAAAGCCTCTCTGCTGTTGTCTCGAAAGGCATTATATCGGGTAATGGTTAGGAGGACTGTCTGAAATGATTGGCCTGAGGGGCTCGCTTTGACGAGGGGGGAGCTCCGCTCAATCTGACCTTGGGACCCTGCGTCAAGGTGCCTGTACAATGACGAGGCATCACTGACCTGGCTGACGATTAGGAATGCACTCTGGGTAAGTAAGAGGCTTCATTAAGCACGCTTGAGTAATTCTCCGACTTGTGTCAGATGCGGCGATGAGGACGAGACCATAAGTCACGTCTTCGTTTTTTGCCGCATCGTCGTGCCGCTGATTAAGCTTGTTGCAGGCTCCATCGTTCGTATTCTTAACGTATCGTCTTTTGCCATGGAACCCATTAATGTATGCAGCAACTGGGCTCCGACAACCGATAGGCAAAAACGGTTTACGTTTTTTAGCTTACTAGCTATTATGAGAGTTACGATTTGGAAGACTAGTTGCAAGACAGTCTACTGAGCTGAGACCTTCACTTCTCTCGACCTTATTGCGATTTTCAAATATTACCTGAAGGCTCGCATTAGGGCCGAGAGGGTGAAACTCTCTTCGGCAGATTTTGGTGAAAGGTGGGTGACTGGAGCACGACTGTGTAGAGTGGCTGGCGCTAGATTAGAGTGGTATCTGGACGTGCCTTAAGCAGAGAATATTGGGTTCAGGAAACGAACTCTGCTTTAATTTTAAGTTAGATTTAGACTTATTTTAAGTTATTTTCTGTTAAATTTTCTGGTTATGTTTAAGTTCAACAATTTAGCTAGTGTATGATTGATTCCATTACATACCCCATTTTATGTTGTCCCTACCCCACTCCCCTTTTTATTTTCTGTCCCACTCCCCTTCCCTCCCCAATTATGGGACTGAGTTCCAGATTTGTCGGAGATGCAGGTCACCCTTCGATATTTTCGAAGGCGGTGTTCCGAATAAAACTTTGGGGCGTGCATCAACCACATTTTTTCGATTTTTCGATTTCGACCGGCAAATCGGCATCTCTGCCACATTTCAATAACGGGGGGGGGGGCTTTTACTAACCTTTATTTCTTTTGCATTGTATATCTCATATTTTGTATGTATAATTTTTAGTCCCACCCCCGTTGCATATTTCTTATATGGGTTTTAAGTAGGATTTCATGGTATGAATTCTTATGTTGAGTGGCGATAGATGTATAGTATGAATGTGGTATTATGGTCAATGATGGTCATGATTGAAACTAGCTTAGTTTAGTTTTTGTAAGTTAGAGATGATCGATCATTTCCCCTGCCCTTTTTTGGCATTGTGCATCATTTTGTGTACTGGTTTACGCAAATAAATATTTAGTACATTTAGGCACTTGCACTGGCAACACTGACTTGTGTATAATTTCTCTGTTCAATACAATTTATTATTATGCTCTCTACACCTGTTTTGTTTTTATTTCGGGTCCACAACAACTGGTGTAAAGACCTTCGTTGGAAACACCTAGGACCTTGCAAATTTTGAGTGATAAACCAGTGTCTACAACACGGTCAACCTTCAAAAAAAATTCTACCCGTTTTAAAAAAAAAAAACACAATATGCTTTACAATTTTCGGGAAGATATTAGAAAATATCGAATACAGTCAAATTTCGGACGAGTCTGCCTTACAAGAAATAACCAGTTTAAACAATTACTGGGCGAAAAAAAAATAAGACAAATTTTACTATTTGTGTTCTTCGTATTTCAATACGGGATTTTACCTCGTGCAAAAAATGAAATTGGAATACCATGGGCTTATAAAACTGAAAGGTTTGAAAAAAAGAAACTCCATACTACGAAAACCTTTTTTCGTGTCTGATATAGTCAAACGTATTTGGCGAACAAACTTGTCACTGTAAAATCGTATGGTCGAAAAGAAAATCTGACAAGTAAAACCAAGTTACTTTCTTGAATAACTAGTCATTTTTGTATAGCGGTAAAAGCCATTACCTGCTATTTTGGATTTTCAGCTTACACTGAAAAGCAAACGGACTTATTGGGAAAAAAAGAGTTCCAGAAGCGAACAAAAATACAAATAATTTATTAAATTATTTATCCAATAAGCCGGATTAAAAACATCGTTTTTTTTTTTTTTAAAAAGGTTAGCAAGTGCCGGTCGAATTCGAGACCCGAATTACGCAGTGATGAGAAGGGGTTGAGTTTGTTATAAAATAGTAAGCATTTGAAAAGAAAAAATAGTGAAGGACTATTTGTGAATTTAATTCTTTTTCAAGAAGTATTTTTTTAGAAGTAGTGAATGACTATTTGACGTTGTTTTTGGTGCTTTTCAAGAAATTATTAATTTAATCATGGAAGATTTCTCGAAACAGATATTGGAGATGATTAAATTTCAATCAGAAAAAACATCTTGCTCTACAGAAGGCAAACGATGAAAAACATCTTGCTCTACAGAAAACATTTCAGTCTCAACAGAAGGAATTTCAGTCGTAGCAATGAGTTTGTTGAAATATTTTGAGGAATAGAATTCAGCACAAACGCGTGAAGATAGAAAATCTTTAGACGAACAATTGATTGGGATAAAAAATGTACAATTAGAGCAAAAGACTCAATCATAGAACAAATTTGAACAGCTGGCACAAGCAATGATAAATACGACGAATGACGACAGCAACGCGTTCAACCAAAATACAATATGGTCAACTATAGAAACCTCACACAATGTGCTGGAAGAGGACCTACACTTCGAATCATAGTACCGTCGATATGAGGATTCTTTTGACATTGATTGTAACACATGGTCGGAAAAGAAAAAGGTTCGTTTAGTTCTTCGTAGACTGGGAACGGCAGAGCATACACAATTTGTCGATTATATTCTGCCGAAGAAAATGAGCGAACTATCTCTCAAGGAAACTATTAAAATGTTAATGGAACTATATTGCCCCAAAACAAGTTTATTCCACAAAAGGTGGAAATGCATGAACCTAACGCGAAAAGAAAGCCAGCATTACTCAACGTTTACTTCGATCGTCAATAAACATTGTGACGACTTTAAGTTATGATCTTTGACAGCGGGCAAATTTAAAGTATTAATATTTGTTATGGGCTCGTTTAGCAAAACGATGCAGAGTTAAGAAGACGTGCAATAAGCAAACTAGAAACCGAGCCAAATTTAACATTGCAACAACTGGCCGAAAGCTGTCAACGACATATTTCCGAGAAAAAAAAGATAAATAAATAGAGGAAGCAGCAATTTCTAATATTTAAAATGTTCGTCGTTTTTTAAAAAAATCATACTCTTCAGAGGAAAAATTCAAGAAGGATTTGCCTCAAAAGTCGGATAAAAATTGCCAAACCACCCTTGTTGGGGTTGCGGGGACCTACATTGGTACCAGAAGGGTCCTTTTGAACGATAGAATTGTGACAAATGCAATGAAACGGGACACAAAGCCTCACATTGCAGCAATAACACTAGAAAAAAAGTTACATAAAAACAACTAAAATTGATGGTGGATACCTTCACATACTAAAGTATATTAAGGTAAAAATTAACAAGCAAGATATTAAACTACAGCTTGATTCAGGATCTGACCTATCAATTATTAATATTAATACCTGGAAAAAGATCGGCCAATCGACTATGCTACACACAGATAACGTGGCTTGATCGGTAACCAGAGAGAAAATAAACTTTGAATGGCAAGTCATTTCAAAAGTGACACTAAAAATAAGACGTTAAAATTACGCATGTTCGTAATGAAAAATACAGGAAACTTGTTCGGTACAGATTGGATTCAGCAATTCCAGCTCTGGGATTCGTCGATAAGCGCCTATTATCAACAGATTGAGAACCTTTCGTCTGAAGTAGAACAATTGAAGAAGGATTTGAAAAGTCATTCCCCAAAGTGTTTTCTAATGAATTAGGACGCTGTACTAAAATTAAAGCGAATTTTGAAATAATTGAAAATAAGAATCCCGTTTTTAAGAGAAAACGAAGTGTACCATTTGCTTCACTTGAAAAAATTAATGCAAAAATAGACCGGTTGGTTGAGAAAAGTATTTTAACACCAGTTGACTACTCGGAATGGGCGGCCCCAAACGTCTACGTGAAGAAAAACTCGAGAGAGATCAGAGTGTGTGCCGATTTCTCAACCGGTTTGAACGATGCGCTGAAAGATTATCACTATCCTCTGCCGACTCCAGAAGAGGTTTTTACAAAATTAAACGGTGGAAAACTGTTTTCAAGAATAGACTTCAGTGAAGCCTATCTGCAAATACCTATAGAGGAAGATAGCTCTAAGATTCTCTGTATTTTGACAAACAGGGGACTACTAAATTTCAATCGGCTCCCTTTTCGAATTAAAGTGGCCTCGTCGATTTTTCAGCAGATAATCGATACGATGTTAAGCGGGCTCGATTTTTCAATCGGCTACCATGACGATATCTTAATGAAAAGTACGAACGTCGGGGATCACCGTGAGCACGTAAACAAAGTATTCGAAAGGATAAGCGATTTTGGTTTTACACTCAAAGAGTCAAAGTGTGCATTCTTTCTAGAAGAGATCAAATACTTGGGACATGTCATTGATAAGAATGATAGATTTCCCGACCCAGAAAGATCTATAGCAATCAAGAATATGCCCAAACCGAACAACGTTACCCAACTACAAAGCTTCCTGGGTCTCGAAAACTATTACGAAAAATTCATTCCCAGTACGCACAAATGAGTTACTTAAGATATATAGTAAATGGGGATGGTCCGCCGACTGTCAATCTGCATTCGACAACCTAAAAACGAAGTTAACTTCGGAATTATTTCTTACTCATTTTAATCCAGAGCTACACACTACTGTTGCAAGTGACGCCAGCTCCTACTGCGTTGGGGCGTGCATTTTGCATAAAATGCCGGATGGCTCAATGAAACCCATCGCGCACGCTTCAATAACTTTACTTCCTGCAGAGAAAAAGTACTCGCAGATTGAGAAAGAAGCATTTGGTATTGTGTTCCCAATGACCAAATTTCACAGGTATCTACACTGCCGTCATTTTATCCTACAAACAGACCATAAGCCACTGATCACCATCTTTGGATCAAAAAAAGGCTTGCCAATTTAAACAGCAAACCGCCTACAGAGATGGGGTACAATTCTGGTAAATTATGACTTTCAACTGGAAATTTTACCGTCAAACAGACTAGGACACGCAGATTGTTTATCGCGGCTAATCTCAAAGTACACGGAACCGCTCGAGGATACAGTTATAGCATCCATTCGGTCTGAATATGATAACAGTAAATTACTGTGTAACACAATAAAAGAGCTGCCAGTCACACTTGGCGATATACAAAAAGAGGAAAGAGAAGATATTTTTATTTTCGAAATTAAAAACAAACAGACGATGAGCAAACGGCAGAAGCTTTTTCAGTCTGTTGCAACACATTATCATACCGGGAGCGAGTAGTTATCCCAGCTATGCTAAACAAAACATCTTGAAGGATTTCCATAAGGGGCATCCCGGAGCGACACGCATGAAGAGCCTAATGAGATCTTATTTGTATTGAAAAAACATGGGCAGGGACATAGCGACGAAGGTGAAAGCCGGTGCGGGCTGCGCGCCGGCAGCGAAAGCACCACCTATTCAGTACTGCCCATGGCAAAAGGCAGACCAACCATGGTCCCGGATTCACATATATTTCGCGGCGTCATTGGAAAGCTTCTACTATTTAATTCGACAGCTACTCAAAATGGTCAGAAGTTGTTAGATGTAAAAACCCAACAACGGAGGGCACAATATGCGCGTTGCATGAACTGTTTGCCCGATTCGGAGTGGTGGACATTGTTGTATCGGACAACGGTACACAATTTACTAAACGAGAGTTCAAAGAATTGTGAGAAGACTTTCAAATTAAGCATATCACCACTCCGACTTACTATCCGAGGTCAAACGAACAAGCAGAAAAATTCGTTGATACCTTGAAGAGAGCGGGCACGCCGAGAAAAAAGGCACTCCAGCAGTTCCTTCAAGCGTATAGAATTCCACCCAACGAGAACACACCAGCCCAGGTACCACCGGCGGAAGTAATGTTTGGAAGAAAAATAAAGTCGGTATTTGACAAACATTTACCAAAACACGTGAAACCGACCAACATTACGGCACCAAAGAAGAAGTACGAGAATGGAGAGACGGTGTTCTTCCAGGAATACCATGGAAACCAAACCGTGTGAGAAGTGGGAAACGTACAAAAAAGATTGGGGCGGAGGGTGTACATTGTAGAAGGTCCTAGAGGCACCTGTAAAAAACACAGTAACTAAATGCGTCTTCGCATTTCGGACGACCCAGGTGAAGGCCCATCGGATCAGAGTGAGACTATCATGGAAGATCTATACAACGAAGTTGAGCTGCCAACACCAAAAACGCCTCCGGAACAGAGACGTTCATCAGGAAAACGTAAATTAACCGGGAGTTTCGAGGTGACTCCTAGGAAAAAGATATACCTTGAGATTCCAGGGGTATGAGTTTCGGAAAGGGGGTGTTGTGGGTTAACCTACCTACCCTTTAGTAATAACTAAATGGTAGCAACCTGCTACCATAAATACCGGCTTTTGCCGGGAGAACATTTGTAGTAAATATAGGCACTAGCACTGCCAACGCAGACTTGTGTATAGTTTCTCTGTTCAATACAATTCATTATTATTATCTCTAAACCTGTCGTTTCTTTAATTTCATTGTTTGTATTACTAAACGGGTCCACAACATTTATTCTTGCAATAGATACTACACACTTTCACAGTACACCCATAGCAATATATATATATGGGTATATATATATATATACATATATGGGTATATATACATATATATATATATATATATATATATATATATATATATATACACATATATATATATATATATGTAGATGTATATATGAAGTTACGTTTTACCATATTTGATTATCAGCTTTTTCGTGATATACAGCAGACTCAGAAAATTATATGTTGTATTCATTTTCCGAAAGATAACTTGGCGAATTATTTACTCTGGGAATTGCATGTACTACACTTACACTTAATAAACATGGAAATTGTATTTTGCAATGTGTTTATTATTTTGCTTTACCCATTTCTTTCATTACTGGTACGTATGATTGTGACAATGTTTCCAATTTCTTATCATTAACATATATTACTTACGAATTGTTGTAAACAGTCCACGGACTCTTGTGTAGCAACCCTATGCGGCAATTGTTTATACGTCGTATTCTCACAATGTGTATCAATATACAAGTTTACAGCCCATATTGCATTTAATAAGGTTAACTGCCTGAAAGACTGATATTTTCTCGTAGGCGCTCTTAGATACTGCGATTTTGTTCAACTTTCTAGAAGTTCTTCCTAATATAGTAGTAATGCATGTGCATATTTGATATTCAAATATAGTTATTTTAATGTTGTTAAGGTTTTCACACACTCATCGTTCGAATCGTATTAGATATAGCAGAGTGAGCATAATATTATGAGTGTTTCTTTTTTTAAAGATTTTACTTTACAACATAAACTATCTACTTTTTGTCGACACTTAGACAGTCAGTTAATATTCGATTTCAAAACATTGTTACCATTTCTATTGCTCTTTTTTGATGTTTACAATTTACCTTACAAAATATAGATAGAGCAACATTTTTTACTGTTAAATATCGTAGCGCAAGGTTTCGTGCACTCTTTTCTGCCAGTTACTGGAAATGTTTTCCTTATGAGTAGGTAATATACCAATTTGAATGTTATAAACTCAAATCAATCAATGAATACTTTCATTTTCTAAGTTACTTCACGATAATTAAAAAATTTACAATTTAAAATGCCTTTCATAAATGCCTCATTTGTATTGTATGTATTCGTTTTAAATAAGTACAATTTCATATTTTAGTCATACGCAAATCGTAAAGAAATCCAATTTTGAACATATAAGTTTAGACTGAGAACTAACAGAGACTATGAAAGTAAATTGGAAATAGCCGTAAACGATAACACATTAAATATAAATAACAATTTCTCTCATTTTTACTTAAAAAACTGGAGTAAAGAAGGTGAAGTTTATGTATATTTAACAATAATAAGTAGAATACTAATACTACTACAAATGGGTTAACGTTACGATTAGGGTTAGAGTTAGTCTTAAAATTACTAGCGTCTTACCTTGGCTCAGTCATCCATAAACATCAGGGTGTTTATTGCTAATTTTTAAATAAGAAATAATAAGGCACGCAGAGGTTGGGGGCAAAGATATATATATATATATATATATATATATATATATATATATATATATATATATATATCTATAACAAAATGTTAGTAAATAATCATGATTATTTCTTGAATGTTTAATCAGTTCACATTAAGACACATTAAATATAATACTCAAGATTTTAATAGTTATCATATAATAGTATATCTTTTTAACTAATAGTTGACGTATATATGGGTAGCGGATGTATCTTACTATACCTGCTATCCAGTTACATTAGATGAAGACAAATAAATTAAAAAAGAAAAACATGAGTGTGTGTAATTATACATTTTATTGTTAAATAGAAGAGAATAAAGAATACAAATTATTATCCGTATTTTTATTTTAATCTTCTGAAACTATATTCTTTATTATTTTAAACTTTATATACAAGTGGGAGAAATATCAAAGAATGAACACAAATTTGTAAATATCAGAAATAACCAACATTTTAATATTTAGAATAATTGTCGGTTTCGAATTGTTTAAGGATGAAATGAGGAAGAAAGAAATGAAGGAAAGGTTGAGACGCGGTTGTAGGAGTCTTCCTGGCTATCGCATGGTGCCGGTATTTTCCCAGATGTGTTTATCTCTTGATTAAACACCCGCTCTAGTTATGATGATGAACATTTTAAAAATTAAAGAGGCCCAAAGAGCACTATTAAAACCAATTATCCTCTTTGTAAAGAAATTCCCTTTTTTGTGAGGAAAGAAATAAGAACAATGTGTGTGCCTTCTGAGTACTACTGAACACCCAAATATAATTAAGGTGGCCCTTGAGGAACTAATGCACAATGGATGGTCGACAAAAAAAAAAAACAATACTAAAAGTGCTACATATAACATATTCATTTTCTTATTACTAAATAATGAAGTTGAATTTTTAAAAATCCGTCAAAGAGTCATCCTTTCTCTTATAAGGTAAAGTTTTACAATGTAAAAGTAAATATTGTGTGCGATCGAATGCTGAACCTCACGCACGTTGATCTACATCGGTTACGTCTTGGTTACGAAAGAGTGTAAAAACACAACTGAAAAGTAAGGAACTTAATGGAAGCCACTATCTGACATGCGTTTCATTTTACAATTCGCCTAAACGCGTCCTAATTTAGGGTCAACCTGGCACACATATTGGATCATTTCTATACGAGTAAATCGATTATTTTCCACTTCTTGGATAGTATGCGTGTGAAAGTTGTAGGATTCAGGAAATGTCAACTTTATGCTTTAGTCGAGTATCATGGCATATATTGAATTAATTCGTTAGTCGAGTAGCTGAAGAAATTATAGCCACCATGTTGAATAATGGAAAACTGTAAGGAACTATGTTCGTTAACTCCATTTTCTAAAAACTGGAATGAATATAATTGTATATGTAATAAGTAGAATAACGTAATCGGATATTCAGGAAAATAAGCGTAATTAGAGTGAACGGCCATTAAATATATGCGTAATGTTTTGTGGCAGGTAGTCAATTAATAGCAGACAACTAGTCAATATTAAAGGGCCCGTTTCTGTAAATTAGACGTTGTTTATTACTACCTGGTGTCGATGGGACGAGTGTTAGTGGGATGTATTTGCTGCTACGTATATGGAGTATGTTTTAGGGAGAGTCTATTATATTGGGCCAACAGTAATATTTAGTGTAAGCTGGAGAAAATAATGACCCATTTTATAAACATGCTCGAAACATGCTAAAACAGCGTAATGTAGTGTTGAGTTGTGTAGCCTGTTATGAAAGTGGCCATTTTCCTCTTCTTGACAAAGGCACGCGGGATAAACCTGTATATATATATATATATATATATATATATATATATATATATATATATGAAATATATATTTTTCCTTTATTTTTCAGTTGTGCATAATTACATATTATATTAAACATATGTTTTAATTTCTATATACCTACGTAAATATATATATATATATATATATATATATATATATATATATATATATATGTATATATATATATATATATATAAATAAAATGATACAATTGTGCAATAAGCGAAATTAATATTTTAAATGCGTTTTTTTACAATTAAATATTGTCTCCAAGAGATCTATTGTGTTTGTTTATTTCTGAAATATCTTTGTTTTAACATAAATACCATTAAACAAGCTAAAATTGGCAAAACAATTTAAAACTTCACGGTAAAAGACTAAACGTCATAAATAATGATCTTATTTAATTGGTTTCAGTTTTGTTTTATAGAACAAGTAATTGAATTAAGATTGTCTCTAAAAGATTCGGAAGCAATGCAAGTGAAATCTGTATTCATTTTTGGCTTCCCCCTTGGCACACACGCCTGCTAATCGTGATCATATCAGAAAGATTGATGATTGTTTGCGTTTTGTATAGAAAAGAAAATCCGCATGGATGCATCCGATTTCCAAAAAACACACAATAAAACTCGTATTTTTTTAAAAAGAAATCACAGTAGTTTTTACAACTGGTGTTATTCTTTTGACAGTTATCTTTAGGGCAATTTCCGTATTCCCAAAATAGTTCTACGAAAGGTGGAAACGACATTACTAAAATGTAAAATAAAATCGTTTCCTCCGGGAATATTC